>LPNX010103461.1:497689-514741 GCA_001517045.1 Pseudotsuga menziesii | reverse complement strand
TAAATGTTTCAAATGGAAAATGCATTTTCTATGAGTTTTACGTGTCTCTAAATGTTTATTTACAATGGACCATGTTTTATTTACCATCATGAATGGGAAATATGCCAATCTAGGATGTAGTTAGCCAATGAGTCAGCAACTACATTATGTTCCCTAAGGATATGCCTATAAGTAATAGTTTCAAATGATCTTTCTAAAACGCACTCTCCGAAATAGGTGGAGGAGTACCGAGTTCATAATGGTGTAGACATGGTTCAAATGGCGAACCATGAGTTGCGAGTCCATCAAGACTACTAGATCATGAACATCCTGGGAGGCAGTTTCAGTCAGAAGACCGATGACTACTTCATACTCAGCGATATTATTAGTAGTGGGACCTATACAAACCACTCCTGAATTGACCAAATCTTCATCCAGGGAATAGAGAACCCAAGCAACCGAGGAAAGATTCATGGTGTGGTGTCAAGCATCGTCAGCAAAACCATAGAAACCCATCTACATGACCAAAACATGGTATAAACATATGTGGAAATGAAGCTCAAAACCGTCTTGAAAATACTAAAAGCACACTGAAAGCCAATCAATATACATATATACAAGATACTACCCAAGAAAACCTAGGAAGAGTACCTTTTTAGGTACAACCCATTGCGAGGTTGCCCCAAAGGGATCCCATCATAATCAACAAGCTTGTAAGCTCCTTTCTCTAACACCTTGGAAATAACGAAAGGTCCGTACCACATGGATTTGAACTTACCTTTCCCTAGTTTGTCGTACCTCTAGTCATAAGTCAAGACTAGGTCACCCTTGTTAAAGAAACGAGGCTAGACAGATTTATCATACTACGCCTCATTAGCCAAGGCAGCATCTCTGCGAGTCTCGTCAAGGTTATTCAGGTATAAAAATATTTCTTCCTCTGCAGAAGTTTCTGGGAGAAGTTCGATGGCAAGTTGTAAAGATGGAATCTAACATTGGATGGGTAAGACAGCTTCAAGTCCATAGACAAGCTGGAATGGCATGAAACCAATAGCTGTTTTCATAGAAGTCCAATAAGCCCAAAGGGCGAAGAAAATAACGTGGTGCCAGTTGGATTTATGATCTCCAACCATCCAACAAAGCATATTTTTCAAAACTTTGTTAATGGCCTCTACCTGACCATTAGCTTGTGGATAATATGGCGTAGAGTTTTCATGGCGAAACCCTAGCTTGGAACTCATTTCCTCCATCATCTGATTACAGAAATGGGATCCATGATCAATAATGATGGATTGTGGAAATCCAAATGTAGCTATGATATGATTGAACAAGAAGAGGGTGGCAGTCTTACCATATTCTTCATATGTAGGCATGGCCTCATCCCATTTAGTAAAATAATCCATGACTACGATGATGTAACCATGCCCCCTGGCTGAGGTAGGCTTACAATGCATGAAGTCAATCCCCCATTTGGTGAATGGGCCAACGACAATGACATGGTGTAGCAGAGCAAGATGGGTGCACTTTTTAGGATAAAAGTGTTGACAAGGTGGGCATTTCTTAACAGCCTCATGACAATCTTTGAAGATCGAAGGCCAGAAATAGCCAGCGTGAAGGATTTTTTGGGCTGTAGCCATCCCAGATAAATGATTTCCACATGCTCTCGAATGGAAATCATTCAATAAAAGTTCATCCTCCTCATGAGCGAGGAATTTCCAGAGAATAGAGTCAATCCCACATCTATACAAAGTATCATTCAGGATGAGATAGTATTTCGTGTGGTGATGGATATGACAACGATCATCGTGGGATAAATGTGGTTGAAAACATTATGTATGGATATATATAAGCAAATATCCATACCAAGGATCACTAGTGCTTATCAGGAACAAGAATTCATCCAAAAATGAATCACTGAGCTCAGATTCCATTGAAGCACATGGAAGACCACACATAAGCTCTGCAAAGACCAAGGATTTCTTTGATGTAGCCTTGGCAAAATCCAAATCAAACTCCTAAAGGATAAATATCCAACGGGAGTACTTACCCCCAAGCACCTGACGAGTCAGGATGTAGTACATCGGGTTCTGTTCTGCCAATATGGTGGTAGTACAGAGCAGAATGTAATGACGAAATTTTTGTATAGAAATGACCGTGGGCAATGCTAACTTTTCTACACATGAAAAATGGGTTTTAGAATCCAACAGATTCTTACTGGCATAATAAATCATGTGATCCTAACCATGGAGATTGTCCTGGGCTAAAACCATAGCAATGGTAGTAGCAGAGGTAGCAATATACAAGAGAAATTCCTTTGAATAATTAGGGGGGTGTATCATGGGTGAATGAGTCAGAGTGTGCTTAAGATAATCAAAGGCGCATTGGGCCTGGTCATTCCAGAAGAATGGAGTGTTCTTCTTAAGGAGATGCATATAACCGTGTGTTTTCTCTGTGAAATTGCACATGAAACGATGGAGAAATTTTTCCTTCCCCTGCAAACTTTGGAGTTCAAAGAGATTAATTGGGGCTGGTAGATCAAGAATGGCGACAATTTTTAAAGGATCTATCCAGAGGCCATCTTTGGATACCACAAAACCTAGCAGATGTCCCATCTCAATGCAAAAAACTCATTTATGTGGGTTGAGCCATATATTATAGTGACAACATCTCAGGAATATCTCTCTAAGATGACCAGGGTGGTCCTCCCGTCACTGTGAATGAGCAGGGAGGTCTTCAAGGTACAATTTAACAATGTGTTTGACATCGTGAAATGCATAGGACATCGCATGCTAGAACGTAGCTCCAGCATTTTTTAAGCCAAATGGTAACTTCTTATATGCAAAGGTTCCCCATGGGAAAATAAATGCCATCTTATGCTGATCGAAGGGTAATAGCTCAATCTGATTATAGCCACAGAAGCCATCCATGAATGAAAAGATGACACTTCCACCACAGTTTTCAATAATCTGATCAATATGCGAGGTAGGAAAGTTGTCCTTGAGACAAGCTTTATTCAGATCCCTAAAGTTGATACAGACTCTAATGGTGCCCTATTTTTTATTGACAGGGACAACGTTCAATACCCATTCTCTCAAGGGTACAGGATAAATAAACCTAGCTTTCAGAAGTTTCACAATTTTAGCTTTCATAGCTGCGGCCTTTCGAGGATGGACTTGCCTAAGCTTTTTCCTGACGGGTTTGGCTGAGGGATAATTTTTAATCTCATGGACTGTGATGGAAGGGTCAATCCCCAGCATCTCTTCGTAGGACCAGGAAAAAATATCACGGAATTCTTTAAAAAGTGCCTTATAGGCTTCAGATTCATCTGCGGAGCAGTTCTTCCCAACATGAACATGCTCGATAACATCAGGCTTCGATGATATGTCAATTGGGTTCATTTGAGAAATGTTGCAAATTTTTCCTTCAGAATCTGTATGTTGCAACAATATAGGACTTTGGGGAACATTGACAATATCAATAGGAAACAAGGATGAAAAAACATGGTTAACTGAATTGGTGTTGGGGAGGAACATGGATCTATGATGGTGATCCTCCCAAATGGACTCATCTGTGCTCATGATCTCAATAATGGACTCGTCAGAAGGAAAATTCTCAAAGAGATAATATAGGGTGGGAAGAGAATGTTCTAACCAATATGGTAAATGGTAAGGATCCAAGGCCACTATATGAATATCATCAGTGTGATCATCGGAAGAGGTTTGAATGGCATCATACATAGCTTCATGTGGAATTAACAAGGTGTACTCAACAACATAGTGGCCCTTAGGCTCATAATCAAATGAGGTGATCATATTGACTGATGCAGAATCTGTGCTAGGAGGAGTGGATGGAAAAACTCCCATGAGGGATGAATCCTTCAACACGCCTACCTCAATCGATTGGTAAGGAGGAGGGGACTGGCCTAACATGGGGATGTTATTATCCATGGAGGTAGTAACATACGGTGTGCAAAAATCAAGATGGTTAATAGTAACGATTCTCCCCAAATGTGGAAATTGGATAGTTCAGAATACTGTTCAAGCAACAGCAGTCATAGCATAGAACCAATTTTTTCCTGGAAGGAGATTGTAATATAAAGGGGAATCTACCATTTCTACTTGGATGGAAAGAATTCCCCCCCCCCCCAGCTCGACCGCGAGGGCTGATATGAGACCGTGGGGCTAGATACCCCATCCGTCAAAGGCTTTAAGGGTCATAGGTGATGTTACAAGATTGGGAGATCCAAGGGATTTCCAACAAGATAGATACAACACGGAGGTTGAAACTCCTTCATCTAGGATCGTTCGAAAAACCTTCTTTCCAACTACTTTCATAACGACTTGAAAAGCAAGTTTATGTGGTAACCTAGAATTATATTTCTCAACATTAAAATGAATCAAGTTGGTGTTATCTAGGCCTAAAGCTCCTAATGCAGTCACCAGGTTTTTGCGTTGTGTAGGGAAACTTTGGAGCACTTCCAGGGTAGACATTGCACAAGGTTCCTGAGCGAGATCTTCAACCACATTATAAAATTGAGCAGCTTGGGCATTGGGATTAAATACTACCTTCTGAAGAGTACTCTTAGGTGGGCACAAAATCATGTCGAGAGTAGGCTTCTCGATAGACAAGGGGACAGTAGACAAGGACTCAGGAGAACTAGTACAAGGGGCTTTCCCTGAAGATGAATGATATTCATTTTAATCTGCAGGTTTATCATAATTCTGACTTCGAGTTTGCAAATGGATGGTATCTAAGGACATCATATGAATTTCCTCTGATGAACTGGAATTAACCTGATTAGAAATGTGGTCTATCAGCTGTTGTTGAGAGGGAAAAGGATCTGTAAGTATTGCAGGTGTGGGATTGGACTTCAAAAATTGGGAGATTTCGTCCCGATGAGGACACTCCTTTGAAAAATGGTCACCACTGCATAGCAAATAGGGATATTTTTCTTTTCTTTTTCCTTTTTGTTATCACCATTGGTTGGTCATGGAGTCTCCAACTGGTTTCCAGGATTTTTATTTCGATTTATACCTTTCTTTTTATTACCCGAGGTTTGAGTACTTTGAATAGAATTGACTTTGGTGGAAACTTTAGGAGTCGAAGGAGTAGATGGGACAGTTTGGGTTTGCTTGGTAGGCTTCGTCGTTGATGGGGACTGGATTGAACCAACAATCCCATCAACAGGTACTTTTGTTGGTGGCTTTGCAGGATTGGTGCTGGGGCGAGGAGCTTGAGGGATCAGGTCATAAATAGTGCTAGACTAGGAACAAACCAAGTATAGGTACTGAGCCCGACTAATAGCCTGCTCTTTAGTAACGACACCACCCATAGACACATCTTGGGCAATAGGAGGAAACAAGGATTTGGTAAACCAATCAGCTAGTAACTGATCTGGAATAGGGGCCTTAATAAGCCTTCTCCACCTTCTCCACTCATGAATATGATCGGATATGTGGGTGGAGGTGTTCTATCACAGAGAGGTTAAAAGATCAGTATCCGTTTCATAATGAATAGGGAGCTGAAAGTGTGTAGGAAACACGGTTGCTAGCGAGCCAAAATCCACAAACGAATGTTGTGGGAGTTCAATGTACCACTTCGCAGTCGTACTAGTCAAAGTTCGCTGAAAGATTCATAACCAAATGGAATCATCCATGAGGAAATTTCAAGAACACCACAAATGGAATTTCATCACATGGTTCTTCGGATCGTCTCCTTGTTTCCTATCAAATTTTAGGATGTCCGATGGTAACTTTACTGGAATAGGGGGCCATGAGGGATTGTGTCAAATGGGGTCATTAATCAACTTGGACAGATCAAGTAAGTCCAAACTTGCTAGGAAAGGTAACTGTCGGTTGGGATGAACATACTGGTAATATTGATATGGCATATAATTACTAGTAGGACCATAAGTGGACTGATAAATAGGTTTCTGTGATGAAGAAATACTGGAAGATCCACCCGCGGGGGGGTGATTTCTGGGATCAGGACTACTAGGACCACCAGGGCCTACAGGAGTAGGACCACTAGGACCATTGGGACCACCAGGACCACCGAGACCACCAGGGGGAAGACCACTAGAACCTCTGGGGCCACCAGGAGGAGGTAAACCTCTAGAGCCACCAAAACCACTAGGAGGAGGGCCACTAGACCCTCCAGGGCCAGAAGGAGGAAAGCCACTAGGTCCCCTAGGACCACTAGGGCCACCAGGACCATAAGGAGGAAATTTTCCAAATCCTCCTGAACCATTAGGACCCCCAGGGGGAGGACCTCCATAAGGGGGTCCTTTGGTACCTCTCGTAGTATGTATAGGTATCCCCCCAATAGATGGCATGTAAGACCAGTTGGGTTGCCCCCATGGCGTAAAAGTATTACTAGGGTATGGAATTCATGTAGGATTGGGTGGATGATTAATATTATCTACAGGTATTTGATAACCATAACCTCCAAAAGACTGAATGGTTACAGGTTGGGCCCCAGAGGGTTGACCTGAAATAGATGGGGGATTAACCACATTAGAATGGGTGGGAGGGACATAAACTATATATGGTTCTATGTTAGAGGTCTGCCCTTGACTAGTAACAATTTCGGTGTCAAATAACATAGGTCATGATTGGGGTTTCCCCCCGACACTAGAAGGTGTAGACGAAACAGGAATTGAAAATTGAATCTCAGGTATAGAAGACCTGGGAAAATTAGGTATATACATAACATGAGAGGTGGTAGGGGTGGTATCTTGACCTGGGTTGCGGGGTGTCAATGGATGATCTATAATCGGTTCAATGGGTCTCATAGATTTGGCAAGTGAACAATATCCCCTAGGAACAGATGTGGACCTTGTTAGTGTTGGGCCTAAAATGTCATCAATTTGCTTATCAATCTCCTTTGCACGGAGAATGGAAGAACTATATTGCCTATGTTATTCTTCAATTTTAGAAGAGATTACATGAGTGCCAAATGAAGCAATGGCTTGACCTACAGGGGTTTCCCAAAATGAAGCATTGGGACCAAAATCTGGGCGAGTAGTATCATCAACATGTCCTTCCATGGGAGAATGGAACAAGGAATCTCCCCGATAAGGTTGTTGGACCAAGGGAGGTGAGTGTGAAGAATATGGTACTCCACTTTCCACAACCCCATTGTCTCCCACTTGGGAGGTGGTAGTAGCTCCTTGGTCGATAGCTTCCATAAGATTTTCTCCTGAACCAGGAATAAAATCAGGTGGCAAGCCCCGTACTCTTCTAGACTATCTTAACTCAGCCAGTTTGTACAGTTCCTAACTAACCTAGGGTCTGAAAATCTAGAAAACAAACCAAAAAGAAATTCCCTACACAATCTATAGGTCAAAGCAAGCACACTTAAAATGATAGGAGGAGTTCAAAAGTCAAGTCTCAGTGCTGTCTAATGCATAACCATACACAAGGGACCTTCCAATATACAATCGAGTACATGAAGTACCTTTCTATATAACTCAAAGGTACGTGAAAATCCGTTCGATATACCGACGGTATGTGGAAGAACTGCGCCAGTCCCCGAATGTAATGCTAACAAATAATGGCAGCTCCTACGCTTAGCGACACCCGAACATGTCTCTAACCTACCACTCAAGTTACTACGTAAATTTTAATGTACAAATATCGTTAATTTTAACTTGTACAGTTAGGTGAATTCATGATGTTTTGACAGAAAAGTAAAACCATGCAGTATGCTAGTGCAAAATGTTCACTTTACCGTTCAGTATGCCTACCTACGGGAGGAAAAGAGAGTGTTTCCTTTTGTTTCAAAAATAAAAAATACTTCCACACAATAGTCATGAACATCAAACAAAGACAAGCAAACACTTTTCCAAATTGATTTCTTCTTTCCGAAAGCAAATGAGAAGGGGAATAATCTCTTTTACTAAAAGAAAAACAAGAATCACACCTATATGCAAATGCACTCTATTTTTTCCAATTTCTCAAACATAAGAAAATCTAACTTAAAACTACCATTTTTTTTTATTTTGATCGAGATAGATCTAAATGCATGAGAGACAAAAGATCATAAAAGTTCTGAAAGCTTGTAAATCCAATCAGAAAACCAATGTCCAACACTCAATGATGATATCCTAGTCTTAGTAAAAAAAAAAATTTAAAGGAAGGAAAAAAGAAGTTTACTATGCAAATAAGAAATGAAACCTAGAAACTAATCTAGTGTTCTTCTTTTAGTCTATGTAGCAGAAATGAAAAGAGATTTTTAAATAACACCCTAATCTTTTCAGACAACTAGAAATCCTCTCATAAACACAACCAACAAGCATAAAAGAAGATGAACAATTAAAAGACTTAATCAAACTTTTGAAATTCCACTCAAATCAGTCTTAAACCATAAAAACTCGAACCACAAGCATTAGATTCAGTAACACAAGTCTGACTAGCAGAACTGAAAGCAATCGAAATCCAATTTTTTGCAAAGAAAAATAAGGAAAAAGGGCTTTGGAATGATGTCTACCTGGCACCGCGTTTCTCAAGTCACTAGTATAAAATGAGAAATTAATGACTAAAAAAATAACTAAAATCAGGCTATAAATGACTATTTTTGAGTCGGTGACTAATAGTAGCAAATTACCACTATCTTATAGCTAGTCGTATTTCACTAGTCATTAATAGCTTGACTTAGTAGTCACTGATTTAGTCACTGATTTAGTCATTGATTTGGTAATTGATAGACAATGATTTAGTCATTGATAAACAATGCTTTAGTCATTGATAGTCAATGATTTAGTCATTGTTTTAGTCATTGATAGTTAATGATTTAGTCACAGATTTAGTCATTGATTTAGTCACTGAGTTAATCATTGATTTAGTCGCTTATTTAGTCACTGATTGCAACCATTAATGACCAAATATATGACTAAATAAACTACTACATGTTAACATATTAATGACTAAGCTAAATACGACTAAGATACGAGAAATTAGCTACTAATAGTTGTATATATGTGAATTTAGTCATTTTTGTAGTCACAAATTTATGATAGGGCATGGAGGAATCGAACCACCAACCTCCTGCCTATAATTAGGCAGGTGCTCTACCATTGAGCTAGCACCCTTTAACAAGTTGTTATTGCTTGACAATGATGATATTCAAACAAATTTATGATAGATATCAATCTACAAACTACATAATTATTACTATTACAGCTTACCAGTAACTAGTATTTATGAAAGTAGTCATTTACGCAGTGAAGAATTGTAAATAAGAAGGAGCTACATTGGATGATTTCGCAAATCTCGACGTTTCGATCCCTACTATGGGAAGGGTAAGGAAGTTGTTGTGTCTCCATTACACCAATCACAGCAGGCACGCCTCGCTCCAAAGAAAACTACACTTGGGCTTCATGTGAATCCCTTGGTGCAAATGACATGGTCAAAACATTTCTCTTCAAAATTTATGCACCCCAGCTTGCCACCTAAGCATGCCATAAGGATTTCAGATAAGGGCATATCCTCAAACTCCATAAATCATTCCAAAAACAAAATATAGGACTTATCACCAAACTTTTCCACCCATGCACATATATAGTTGTCATTAATAATCTTAACCAGCTCAGGGAGGTATTTCACAATTAATATTCACCATTATCCTTTGTAAACTTGCTAGAGAAGCCAAGTTTGTTCACCTGCTATCTTGTTTCTCAAAGTCCATTTGTTTTAGCTCGAAACTTGAGGTAGACTTGATTTATGTTCATAACTCACCTATTGACATAATTATGTCTACAAGATTTAATATTTGTATTTTCATTTTTTATTGTAGGATATTTATTATTTAAAATGTCAAAAGCACAAGGAATAGGGTAGCTACCTTAAAATGGGAAGTTGAAGAAAGTCCCAACCCTTGGAAAGATGCAGATCCAATGTTGCTCACGGATACAAATCATTTAATTGGATTCCAAGATGACCTTGAGTGCCCAAATACATGTATATAATGTTCATCAATGAAGACTTCCATAAGGACCATGATGACTTAGAGGTTTTTTGAAATATCAGAAATCACATCCTTTACTTGATTGCCGCCAAACCAATAATATTACCATATAATGATGTTGTCAAATCGATATTCAGACACATTAATCTTGGAATGAGATCAATCATAAGTGAAGGTAGGGTTTCCATAGCTTATTTACAACCCTATTCATTCAAAATAATGTTCAAGATGAAGAAAATTCAAGTGCTATTGAACAAAACATTTCTGGATGAGTACAGAGCCAAGGTATTCAATCTAGTAAAAAAATTGAAAGATTGGTGGACTGAATATAAGGCCTTCTTAGAAAAGAATAATTGGATGTATTCTACACAATACTTGAGATACCCATATCGGTTTATGAAAACCGTGATTTTTATGTTATATGGCGAAGAGGGATCCTCTCATTTTAAAATAGAATGGAATCTATTGGTGCATCGTCTAGTAGACACATGGCATGATTTCAATTGGGTGAGCATCTTGTCTGTCAATCTATTGTGCTTCACTAGGGCCATTAAAAAGGTATAAGGATACAAAAACCATAGTTTTTACATGTTATATTAGATATTAGATGCAGTTTGTTCCTATAATCCTTTTCCCAAAATGGGATGAAAGTGGAAACCTAGTCTTCTACCTATTTATGTACATTGTTGTGAATTGTGGTCCTCCAACTATAGGTTATATTTCTATAATAAAAATTAAAGCCTTGCAAAAATTAAAAGAGAAATGAAGGGTAACCATACCAGTCATGATAAATTCCAATAAGGCCTCTTTCATATGTCACACCAAGTGTATTCTTTTTGTAATGGTTGGGACAACATTCATAACCCAAACTTTCTCGGATGTAAGTGCTGCTGCAAAGCCACCAAGACCTGCATTCATGTCCATAACATTGCGATATCTACTCTCCCTAATATATTTGTTCATTCTTTTGTATCCTTTCACGTGCTTTCTCCACAACTGCGTATCAACATTATATGTCTCAGCAGTAACACCTGATAATGAACCACTGAGAACTCTAGGAGGAACGGCATTCAAGCGATTTGGGAACTTCTCCAAAATCCCTCTAGACACATCATTAGCATCACTAACTTTAGGCATTTGCGTAGTGCATCTTTGCATTCTCTTGTGCCTGGGGGGTCAGCAGATTTTATAGACATTATTAGATAAGCATAAAATTTCAATCATCTGAGTAAAACTAGGCCATTTGAGTAAAACTAGGGCACTGTTGTTGCTAGGGTTTTAGCCCTAGCTTGTACGAATGAGTACCTACTAAAGAAAATGGATTCCTTAGTAGCAGTTCAATGATTTATGAATTAAAAGCTATAACTGAAAATAAAAATAAAAACTAAATTTAAACACGTTCATGGAGCAAAAACAGTAAAAGTAAATAATAACTTTGTATTAATCTGACCTCCAATGTGAAGGTTGGTGAAGCCCTTTGTGGTGATCCGAGTCGGTGGTCTCGAGATTCAAGCTGCTTCTTCTCTTTCTCCAATGGTGGAAATGGGCCAAAAGGGGCTCTCACGGTGAAAGAAGCTCAATGGTGAGCTTGGATTTCAAGAGCAATTTTGGCAGAGGTAGGATACTTGTGATTGTGGATATTGTGGATCTTGTGAGGATCTTATTGGGGATATGGACCCTTGATGATAGATGTGAAATAATGGGTCTCCATCACTTATTTATAGTTTTGGAAACCGGTTTAGGGTTAGGGTTTCAGCTGTTTAGGGTTTCAGCTGTTTAGGGTTTTTTCCTCCTTTTCCTCATTATTTTATATTTTTTCTTCCTTTTTGGAGAAATTTTGGGTATTTTTGGAGGAAAAGAGGGTTTTATGGCCTTTTGGAGACATTTTAAGCCTTTTGGAGGCTTTTTAGATGGTTTTATGGTAGGAAAATGGACAAATGAGCCATGTAATGGGGTAGATGAGGTAGTGAACCCTTTTTGGGTGTTAACAGATTGCCCCCTAATGTGCGAGGGCAGGAGCTCATCGTATGGCCGATGGACATCATAAGTCATGCATGGTTTTCCTGGGGTGTGGAGAAGAGAAGGAACCAACTGAAGCCCGGAACAACGATCTCGAAGCACCTGCAAGGAATGAAAAGTACATAACCTCAATAATGGATGAGGAATCATCTGATCGATGAGGCGGGAATTCCCATGCTCGTATCAAGATACATAAAAATAACTGTGAGGCCCGAAAAGAGGGACCTGTAGGATATATAGAAAACCACTGTGTATATCATAAGGGTCTAGAAGGGACACAAATCTGGAACATACTGCTGGGCTGACCATGTCTAAGCTGAACAACTGATGCACTGGAATGGCAGCAGTGCTACGGAATGTGGTACCAAAGGAACTGATGCACTACTGGATCAGAGTGACAAGGGTCACACTCGCAATGGTACACTGATCTGGAACTGAACTGGGTACTTGAGGAAGCATGGAACTGGATGGCTTCTGAATGCAATCACCAACGCAGCCCGGACATCCATGGGAACATATGACTGGGAATTCCGAAGTGACTCACCAATGTGCTAGAGTCGGGGGAAATCCGGGGTCTTCGACAAATAATGGAATGGATGTAAATCGTGCACAATTCTCAACAATGCGATCAAGGTCCTGAAGTCAAGCATGTGAGAAACAACCATTCGGAGAGGCAATGATGACTCCTCTCAAAATGGTCCGTAGGCACTCACCACAGATGGTGATGGGTCCAAGACGCAGGGACCTCTAGGTCTATCCTCTGGAATAGAGGGGCTGTCATCGATAGAGGGAGACCTGCAACTATCAAGGCAATGATGTTTCCTTGACAGGAGCGCGAGGTGCAAAACCGAAATGTGATAGTACTGGTGGCAGGGGTGATAAACTGGGGGGAATAACTGGGCAAGTAGAGTAGGTGGACTCAAACTTCCTTTGTTCAGAGTATGATGGCGGGGATGATCGGGCAGCATATGAAACTGACTGGTGGTAAAGGGATCATAGCTGTATAGGATCTGAGGGTCACTGGGCTGAGGGAGACTCAAGCTGTGGTAAAATGGCAGGAGGCTGCAGAATACTCTGAACAAAGGCGACCTGATTGGGGGTGCTTCCGAGAGGATCGATCATAGCGCCAAGAGGCGCGGGGGGACTTCTTCATGGGTTAGGGAACTAGAAGAAGTGTGGATATAAAATGGTACTGTCATGTGGATTTTACGAGCCCATGATAGTGCATGCTCGTGATTGCTTTCAATTTTAAGGAGTCTGAAAGCAAATAAGAAGACTCTGAATAAATGGAATGGTACTGTCATGTGGATTTTACGAGCCCAGGACAGTACATGCTCGTGGTTGCTTTCAATTTTAAGGAGTCTGAAAGCAAATAAGAAGACTCTGAATAAATGGAATGGTACTGTCGTGTGGATTTTACGAGCCCAGGACAGTACATGCTCGTGGTTGCTTTCAATTTTAAGGAGTCTGAAAGCAAATAAGAAGACTTTGAATTAATGGCCAAGCAAGGAGGAAGTGTTCAATCAAGGAATATTTATGATGACTAGTACTGAGGGTGGGGGGGAACACTGGTGGGCCTCCTTGCGGGGTGAATGAATGGTGGCAAAATAACGAAACATTTGCAGTATGACAGGAGTGGATGGCTCATGTAAAAAGTGTGGAACAATCTGATGACGGCCGATGTGGCACGCAAATCGAGGCAGCGAAGTGTCAGATCACAATGTTGAAATGGTTCCAAGTGAGAGCGAGAAATGATCTCAAGCATTATCACGAGCGCAGAAAAATGAATCCGGCGATATCAACAGTGTGAAAAATGGAGAACGACCGAAGTGGCACGCAAACCGAAGCGACAAGGTGTCGGGGCACAATGTTGAAATTGTGCCAAGTGAGAGTGAGAAATGATCTCAAGCATCATCACGAGCTCGGAAAAATGAATCTGGCGATATAAAAAGTGTTAAAAATGGAGAGCGGCCGAAGTGGCGCGCAAACCGAGGCGACGAGTGGTGTCTGGACACAATGTTGAAATTGTACCAAGTGAGAGCGAGAAATGATCTCAAGCATCATCACGAGCGTGGAAAAAAAATCCAGCGATATCAACAGTGTGAAAAACGGAGAACGGTCGAAGTGGCACGTAAAGCGAGGCAACTAGTGGTGTCTAAAAAATGGGCAAAAAATGACGTAGAAAAAATAATGCTACGAGGTGACCATCGTGACGGTCTCGTCGTGCTGATTCCAAAATTGTAGCTAGAGATGAATGGGACGCTGTTTCTGACGAACGGGGGGTACATCAGGCCATGTGTCAATGTGGTGCGCTATAATGGTAGGGTCAAGACCAGGCATTTTGGTATAGGACCAGGAAAAGACATCACAAAATTCTTTGAAGAGTGTTTTGTATTCCTCAATCTCCTGCTCAGTGCAAGATGATCCTAAAGCGATGAGTTCGGGGGTGCCTCCGGGGGCAGCGATATCAATTTGGATGACAGGTGAGATGTTGGCCATGTTACCCTCTTCGAAGGCATCAGGAGCAGGAATAGGGTCCTTGAACCAATCGACCTTGGGGGGAAGGAAGTCTTTGGATTCAACTGCAAATTGGGTAGCAGTGTTAGAGGAAGATTCATCTGGGAGGAAGTAGGAACGATG
Organism: Pseudotsuga menziesii; assembly: GCA_001517045.1. Taxonomy (NCBI): domain Eukaryota; kingdom Viridiplantae; phylum Streptophyta; class Pinopsida; order Pinales; family Pinaceae; genus Pseudotsuga; species Pseudotsuga menziesii. Next base: position 500,140 of record LPNX010103461.1, on the reverse strand, counting down.
GTGCATGTCATCCCAAGGATAATCCGGGGCAGTGAGAGCCTCGAGAATCTCCTCATCCGTACGGAATGTTTGTGTTGTCAAATCGGTTGACGAAGGAGTAGTGGTGGAAGATATCATATAAATTGTATTAACCTCTTCGGAAGAGGAAGAGTACGGGGGGTGGATTTCCTCAATGGTGGGTGGTGCCGTCTCGAGATCCAGATTGTTCATCTCAAAGAGAGCTGCTCTGTAATCAGGGAGATCGAGACAGTGACTTGTGTAATGCCTGTAAACACCACATATGGCACAGGAGTGGTTAGTGCACTGGGATTTGTCGCGAGGCTTAGGGGTTGAATCAAGATGGACAACCGGGATAGTGGGGTCGTCGTCAAGCATTTGCATGTGTTCCTGTAATGACGATAACTGAGGACATAGGTGAGTCGCATGGCGGAGGGAATCGTTAGCCCAAAGTTGCCGAACGTGCTCCATGTGGGGGCAAACATGTGTGGAGTGGCCATAGACCCCGCAAATAGAACAAGGATAGTTTGTTCGCAAATTGTGGCCCCTGCCACGATTTTGTTGGCCCTGGTTACATTGGTTGTTCTGGTTTGGCTGCGGGTTTTGTTGGGCGTAAACTTGCCCTTGGGCAACAGGTGGATTCTGAGGTTGCGCAGGTGCGGGAGCAGGCTGCGGTGGATGATATGTAGGTGGAGGCTGCGTAGGTGTAGCAACTTGAGGGGGTTGCTGATAGTGCTGTGGAGCGGGTTGTGGGTTTGCCGTAGGGGCTGCATGTGGCTGATAATAAGCGGGTTGGGATTGCGAAGGTGCAGGAGCTGGTGCAGCCTATTGGTGGTAGTAGGGCTAAGGTGCAACCGGGGAAGCGTAGGCAGGAATTGCAGGGCCGAAACATTGAGGTGGATATGAGGGTCCATGGGAATGGTGGTGATGTGGCATGGGGGCATACGAGTTGGGTGCGCCAGACTGTGAGGTAGCCCGCGAAAATTCAAGGCCAGGGGTAGGACGTGCTATGGAAAATGGTTGAGGATGCACAGAGACACGGCCAATGATGCCGTCAGTAGCGTGGGATGCCCCCGGTGCATCGGGCTGGGAGGTATCGCCGCGAGGGGCGTCAGGTATTATGGTATAAAGATAACCCGACTGGGCGTAAATGAGATTGAACTATTGGGCTTTAAGGATAGCCTCTTCTTCAGATTGGGGTCTTTTGGATGCAACATCCTTAGCAATGATAGGAAGGAGGTATTTAAGGAACCAATCTAGGAAGATCCGGTCATCTAACTTGATTTTGCATAGGCTACGGCGTCGACGCCATTCATGAATGTGGTCCGTGATGTGGGTATCCGTGTTTTGTCTGCATGATAGTAGGATCTCAACGCTTGTGTCATAGCGAACAGGTAACTGGAAGAACTGGAGGTAGGTCGAGGCCAGGGAAGTAAAGGTGGCATGGGTTCCGTGGGGTTGTTCGATATACCACTTGGCAGCAGAGCCAGTGAAAGTGCGCTGTAATAAACGGAGGCGAATAGAGTCATCTACTATGGAGTTGGAGGAACACCATAGATGGAAGGAAATGATAGGGTTCTGTGGGTCCTCACTTGCCTTACCCTCGAACTTAGGGATGTTAGAGGGGAGCTTGGTGGGCATGTGAGGCCACGCAGGGTTGTGTCGGATGGGGTCGTTGGTTAATCTGGCTAGATCAGGTAGGTTGAGGCTAGCCATGAATGGAAAACTGGACGAAGGATGTGCCATAGTAGTGGGTTGGACCAAGTTGGGGCCAATGCCCCCAAGTGGAGGGGTAATATGAGGGAGGTTGCCCCCAAGTGGGGGAACTAAGGTGGTATAGGACGGACTTGCACCACCATGGGTGGTATGAGTCACTAATGGAGTGGGGATAGGTATTCCCGATGCGGGAATTGGTACTGTGAGGGGAACAGTAGAGGGGGCCCCAGTGGAGGGCATACCCAAAGTAGGTGTGGTACCGGGTGTCGTGGTGGATGTGGCACCAACGGTCCCTACCAAGATGGGAGTAGGAGTCACGCCAGCCATGGGGTTGGTAGGGGCAGTGTAAAGGGGGTTCTTAGACTCTGGCTCAGAATCAGAGGTAAAATAAGGGGTGTCAGTATCTGGTGACGGAGTCCGATGTCGTTGACGAGTGGAGTCAAGTGACAAGGCTCGAGATCCGTGTCGATGACGGGTGGTGTCAAGTGAACTGTGTTGTGGGGGCTCACCTCTGAAGCGCCGAGAATGTCTCGGGGACTCAATGGTGACAAATGGTGTCAAATCTGTGTGGGTTGAGGTAGGTACAAAACAGCTCAAAAAACTCTAATGCAACCGAGTGTGCAGAAGGAGAGCTCAAAAAATGGGGCGCTCAGGCCAACAACAACTCAAAACACCTACTGTAACTGTGTGCTACAATAGGCAGAGTATCAATAGAAATGGTCAGAATACCAAAAAAAC
>LPNX010103461.1:328869-497616 GCA_001517045.1 Pseudotsuga menziesii | reverse complement strand
TTGAGTTAAGTAGTTTTTAAGTCTCACTTGAATTAGGTGACAGATTGTGTGCTTGTGAGGTTATAAACCCAGAAAAGAAGTGCCAGGGCAACTTCGTAAATATCAATATTACTGAATTAAAAAATTTTACCATGCAAAATTATCTGAATAAACAATGCTGAAATTTTAAATACAATGCTGTAAAAAGGTAACAGAAATAATGGTGCAGAAAAGGCTGTAGGGAAGTAGGGCTGTAGGCAAAACAGATGGTTGTGCAGATGCAAAAAATATGGCAGCAAAGGGCTGCATAATTTTTTTTTTTTTTTTTTTTTTAAGACCCCGGTTTTGTGGCGGAATCGCGCGGTCGGACCACGGGTTTGAGGGAAACAGCCGTGGTCAGGTCGCGGCTTTCGCGGGGGGAATTTTTTTTAGACCGCGGTTTTGTGGCGGAATCGTTTGGTCGGGCCACGTGTTTGAGGAAAAAAAGTGCGATCGGACCGCGGGTTTGAGGCTGACAAACGCGGTCGGGCCTCGACTACGAAAGGAAAAGACGTGGCTGAAACGCAGGAAAATGGCTGACAGGTGCGGTCGGACCGCAGGTTTGAGGGAAACAGGCGTGGTCGGGACGCGGCTATGGGGCTGAAAGTCACGGTCGGCGGCGGCCGAAAGGGACAGCCGAAAGGAAAAACGGAAAAATTGCAGGAAATAAACCAGCGGAATCGCCAAAACTGTTACTAGGGTTTTAGCCCTAGCTTGTACGAATGAGTACCTACTAAGGACAATGGATTCCTTAGTAGCAGTTCAATGATTTATGAATTAAAAGCTATAACTGAAAATAAAAAAAAACTAAATTTAAACACGTTCATGGAGCAAAAACAGTAAAAGTAAATAATAACTTTGTATTAATCTGACCTCCAATGTGAAGGTTGGTGAAGCCCTTTACGGTGATCCGAGTCGGTGGTCTCGAGCTTCAAGCTGCTTCTTCTCTTTCTCCAATGGTGGAAATGGGCCAAAAGGGGCTCTCACGGTGAAAGCAGCTCAATGGTGAGCTGGGATTTCAAGAGCAATTTTGGCAGAGGCAGGATACTTGTGATTGTGGATATTGTGGATCTTGTGAGGATCTTATTGGGGATATGGACCCTTGATGATAGATGTGAAATAATGGGTCTCCATCACTTATTTATAGTTTTGGAAACCGGTTTAGGGTTAGGGTTTCAGCTGTTTATGGTTTCAGCTGTTTAGAGTTTTTCCTCCTTTTCCTCATTATTTTATATTTTTTCTTCCTTTTTGGAGAAATTTTGGATATTTTTGGAGGAAAAGAGGGTTTTATGGCCTTTTGGAGGCATTTTAAGCCTTTTGGAGGCTTTTTAGATGGTTTTATGGTAGGAAAATGGACAAATGAGCCATGTAATGGGGTAGATGAGGTAGTGAACCCTTTTTGGGTGTTAACAACTGTCAAAGCAAACTCTTCTTGTACTGTAATGAAATATGAAGCCAATTATGCAAACATGCTTGAAATTTTTTAAGATTTAGACAGTTAAACTTAAACCTGTCCGCAGCACAAGATCAATTCATGCATGGCCATTAAAATGTAAAAGCAGATAGGAAAATTCAAAACTCACATAAAAATGATGAAATCAAAATGTATCTCTGACTATCTGTACTAATATTGTCAAGGGGAAATATCTAATTTAATAACATGCCTTCAAAATTTGAAGTACATAATTAGAAAATTTTGGGAGTACTAATGGAATCTAATTCCTCTTTTGAAGAATATGGAAGATATGCTTAGATGCAAAGAGGCTCTCAGGGAACAGGTCTGGAACAAAGTACAAAGCTATTAGATAAAAAGAATCAATAAGGCCCAAGGGCATACTTTGGACACTATAGAGTATTAGACTGATAGACTGGACTCTGGAGTCATTTTTTGACGACTTTCAGAAAAGTGCAGAAAACACCTCATAAATTTGATTTCAATTTTCATGGGGAATAGAAATGGAGATTTTTTTCTTTGAAAAAATGGCATATTGCAATATTAACAACACACAAATGTGTTTAACGTTAATGTTATGACATGTGACCAAATGAAAATTTAAAGGCTAGGTGGCTAAACCACCATCCTATAAATGTGTGAATCAAGATGTTATATTTGTAAGAGAAAAGTATTCAATAATAAAAGTGTATCTTCTCATTTTTTTCTTCTCTTTGGCATTCATTTGTACATGTGTGCAACCTATAAACAAATATGACATATACCTGAAACCTAGAATCAAGTTTTTGAGAGTCTGCCAATCATTGGTGAACAACGCTGCACCATAAGAAGTCTGGACACCAAGTATAACAAGGCAAGTACAAATATATCTAAGATTTTAGAAAAGTCAAAATGGCATTAATAATTTGAAAAGTTTAAAAGTGCAATGGTTAGTTAATATTGAATTTTTTGACCTCAAAACTGAAGTTAAAAACGGCTGCATTGATCAGGACCAATCTTCATTTATCAAGACATCACTGCAAGGGTCAAATGGCAGCATAAGAAAATGAACAGAGAGTGGATACATGAAGATCACCTATGTGAAACATGCATGGACATCATTTGAGAACGCACTAATCCTTGTGTGGGCATTGTAGAACAAAGACCATGTAACCCATTGAGATAAACACAGTTACAGACAGTTCAAGATAGATGCCTAGGTTGAGTTTGTGCAAAACAGCAAAACCTTGAATACAAAAACACCCTGTAGTGGAGAAAATGGAAAGGAGAGATAGATCAAACTGCAGTGCCCAGATGCCTGTATTGTCAACTGAGATATCAATGTGAACAAGGGCCCAGATGGAAGATACAACCAAGAAGGATTCAACTGTGCTTCCTCTAATGGAAACCATATGGAATGAAGCTCATGTAAAATAAGGATGATACCCACAAATCTAGAAAATTTGCAAACTGACAACACATCAAAAATATCAAAGACAGAATATGGGCAGTTTTTGCAGGCAGAAAAATGCCAGAAAATTGTCACCAGCATAGTGGGTGCTTGAAACAAGACGTGGGCACACTGTAGATATGCTGAATGCAATGCAGATCAGTGGTTATGGATACCATAAATAGTAGCTTGAAATGATAGATAGATTTCGACACCAAGGAAACATTAAGCTGCAAATATATGGAACACTGAAGCGAAGGTCAAGATGTTGTTGCAGATAAATGGTGACACCAATCTCTAGGCACAACAAGTTGTGGTAATGTTACCAGCAGCACAAATCAAAGCACGTGTAGTAGACACATGCCACTCTACCTTAACAGTACAATTTTATTACTTCTCAAGAAATCCTTTTCCTGAGCTTGAATATAGATTTTGTCTTATAGAAACTAACTTTATTCCGCATAAGTCATTATGCATGCTTAGAATAATATGCTCAAGTTGAATTTGTTACTGTATTCGTGTTGGGGAAAATCACAGCACCAAAGGATCCCAGTGTTTAGAAAGGGTTGAATTCCAGGTTGTGACTTCATTTCCATAGTTTCTACGATCTAATTGTTGAAGGAAGAGGCACTATTGATGCCAGTGGAGAGGAAAGGTGGAATAAATCCTGAGAAGTAAACAAATCCAACGTATGAAGATCACGAAATTATCCTCCAGACAAATTTATATTCTATATTTGTTTTAAAGTTAGTCATACAAACTTAACTTTCTCGTGTGATCTTGCAGCCATGTTCCTCAGCTCCAAACGGTATGTTTGTCGTCCACTGAGTATGCATAATTATCTATCTCTAACGATATGTGATCCAATTGCTAATTGATGTTCTATTGTTTTCTTGAATTCAGGTGCTAACCTTTGAATCCATCAACAATCTGTGTGTGAGAAACCTGAATGTTCAGAACAGTCAATAGATGCACATGACTTTCCAAAAATGTTTTGTTGCACAAGCAATCAATGTCAGAGTCACCTCTCCCGAGCATAGTCCTAATACAGATGCTATTCATGTGACTGCCTCCAAGTATGTTGTGATCGAACACAACACCATAGGAACTGGTATGTTACCATGTTCAGATATTTGGTTCTTCTTCTAATTCATTCATAGAAATTTTTATATAGGGGATTATTTCTAAAGCATTAATTACAGTTACCGAATATTTTGCCAATTTAAAATTATGGGTTTGCTCGCAAGTCCCCTCAGATTTGGTGTTTATATAGTAATATTGCTTTTCCAATTTAAAAATATGGGTTTGCTCGCAAGTCCCCCCAGATTTGATGTTCTATACAGTGATATCGCAGGTGTTAGTACTATCTTACTCTTATAGCAGTGGTAACTTTGAACTTTGAAATACTTCTCCTATGATACCTCCATAATGCATGCGTTTGACAACTTCAGGGAAAATGTTGTTATTGATGGGTACAGTGTCAATTTGGGCTTGTGGGATACTGCAGGTAACTTTTCTTAAATTTCCTAAATCATAACAAAACGTTCGGTGACTACAATTCATGCCAACATCTTCAACATTATAATTTTCATCTTTTGGTTTCAAGACTCTCCATAGAAGCCTTTCATCCATATTCATTTGCACACTTTCTTGCTTATTGTGATTAATGATATATGATTTTTGAGTAATTTTATATCACATATGTCTGAAGATAGTTTTTGGTATTTGGATTTCCAGGTCAAGCTTGGATTACAACATGCTGAGGCCACTTAGTTATAGAGTAGTGGATGCGTTTGTCTTAGCATTTCTATTAATTATTTGGGGTAGTTATGAAGATGTTTTTAATTAGAATATTTAAAAATCAGTTAAGCTCCAAACCTTATTCAAATTAGTTGCAGAGGAGAAATAAGAAGCCAAGAATATTTTGTAGACAGATGAGGGAAAAAACTGGATCGAGTTCGAGTGAAGGACAAAGGAGGAAAGATTTAACAAATAGCTGGAAACAAGAACCAGAGTAAAGTATTACAATGTTCCCCCAAGTTTTCGGGACGGGGGGACGTGGGAGCGGGGAAACGCACATTCGGGACGCATGGAGACCACCCCCAAATTTATGGATATTCGAGGGGGACATGGGGACGTCTCTAAAATTATAAAAAATAAAATAAAATATCAAAAATAATAATTCATTTGATGTATATTAATGATTGTGCCATGTAAATACTAAATATATCGGTTTATTTTTTAAGTAGTACCAAGTAGGAATTGTAAAATGTGAAAATAATGGGAAAACATTAAAAAAAATTCCCAGGGGCATGGTTGGGGAGATAAAGTTTCGCTCAGAAGTCCCCAAGTCCCCGGGACGCAGGAAACGCGTCCCCGACCTTGCGGGACGCGTCCCCGTGGAACACTGAAGTATTATCGCAACATGTTACAATTTCACCTAATCGTAAAAAAATCACTGAAATAAATCAACAAATTATTCAAATTAGTTGCAGAGGAGCAATGAGAAGCCAAGAATATTTTTTATCCAGATGAGGGAAAAACTGGATCGATTTCGAGTGAAGGACGAAGGAGGGAAAATTTAACAAATAACTGTAAACAAGAACTAGAGTAAAGTATTATCACAACCTGTTACAATTTCACCTAATTGTAAACAAATAAACGAATTAAATTTACATTTCATAAAATCTTATTTCATAAATTGCTGGTTGTCAGAGCCATGGCTCTGACATTTCATAAAATATTATTTCATAAATTGCTGGTTGTCAGAGTCATGAGCCATGGCTTTGACAGCCAATTCTATCCCACAGTATCAAATAGAAAGGATCAAGAGAAATCCAATAATTTATGTCAAATCTCTTTTTGATAGTGTCAAGAGCTTTTGAGAGCTTTTGACAATTTATGTCAAATCTCCTTTTGATAGTGTCAAGAGCTTTTGAGAGCTTTTGATACTGTCAAGAGCCTCCCCTAAAGTTAAAGAACCTCATTAGGCATCGGTTTAGTGTCAAGAGATTTTAATAGTGTCAAGAGATTTTAATCTTATACACTTTCTCGAACATACACAATTTCCCAAAATATACAAGGCTCGTTATTTCACACAACCAATAAATATCTCTTAGCATTTAGCAGTCTGGTGTTTGAACACAGATGTATAATTGGCATTTGGTACCATGATTTTTTTTTATCATTTCAAAGAAAAACCTTTTATGGCTGTGAAAGCTTTGGTATATCATTTGAGAAAGGTAAAGAACCATTTACGTTAGCTTATACATTGGTAATTAGTTACACTATTTCAATGGACCTGTAACTCTGATTTTCATGGCTTTGAATCAGTATATAGAACACCCAGCAACAGCCCCACATTCTACCTTTATATACTGCCCTCATATCCATTCTAGTTGCTTTATCCATTACCCTTTCATTATGAAAGGTGAAATTCTAGGCCCTTTATGAAAGTCTATCGGCTTCTGGCTGATGGCTCTTGATTGTCCCCTCTCTCCCGGAATACTGACTCACATATAGGTTTCTCATCCGGCTCCACCTCCTCATAAGGATCAAATAGATTAATCCTCACCAATCCACTTAGTTCCTCATATTGCGGTTGAACACTAACGGTGGGAAGAATCCTAAAGGCAACTAAATTAAAGAATGGGAAGGTGGGTGGACAACAGACATGGAGACAGTAGAGGCTTTGGTTCGATTTTATTGTCGAAACTGAAGAGTAGTCTGGGAAAGCAAGTTCATTGATTGAACTCTACTGAGGAGTATTCTGGGGAGGCAAGTTTATTCGATTGATTGATAACATATTCTGGGAGAGAAGTAAAGTTGTGGTAATGTTACCAGCAGCACAAATCAAAGCATTTTCAATTATGTATTTTATCTAATTTTCTGTATAACAGATCTGTAATTTTCAGAATATAAATTGAACTTTCAGATTTGTTTTAGCCTAAGAATATCTCTGTTTAATCATTGTTTAAAAGCTGTGTAAATCTGGAATTTACTTGCTACAATTCAAATTAGAACCATATTTACCCTAAGTCCATTTACCCTTTTCTCTCCTTGAATACACCTTGGACTTAGATTGTTGTCAGGATTCCCCCCTTTGAGCTAGATAGGAGAGTTGACCTAAACTGAGAGCTAATAATATCAAGGTGACAGTGGGTAGTTTTTCTTAGTCACCCATGAGTTCTCACATGTATGTTTGGGACTTTCACAGTGAGTGAGAATGTAGGAGGTAAAAATTTGGAAACATAACCAATTTAAAAAGTGGGAGAGAATTATTCCCAGCAGTATATTTCTCTGAGCAACATGGAGACAAAAAGGATGAACACTGGCAACTTTTTGGGGTCCCGGGATAGAAGAGAAGGGAAAAGAGGCAAGCATCAAAGCACGGTGATAATTCCCCCTGAAAGGAGATATTTTGATCCTTTTGTTCAATCTCAGCATGAAGCAAACATTGCTTTTGGTCAAGTAGACACTCAAATGTCAGATTCTGTATGGGACGAAGGTGATGGTGGTAGCCAGGAGAAGTAGCTGGACAAAGTTTCACAGGAAGATATTCTTTCTCCAAAAATGCAAGGACTGTCAGAGTTATGCTCATTTAAAAGAGATTAGAACAATAAAAAATCCCTTTATTTTTTGCTCCAACAATCTGTAAATTTCCAGCAAAGAAATATTAATTTCAGATTGATTTTTAGATCCTTAAACCCTCATTTTCAATTATGTATTTTATCTAATTTTCTATATAATAGACCTGTAATTTTCAGAATATAAATTGAACTTTCATAATATAAATTGAACTTCAATATAAGCTGAGGAGAGGCACAAGTTCCAAGAAAGAGAGAGAGAGATTAAACTCAAAAGAGATGGAGAAGAAGAGTATGGAAGATGTAGCCAGTTAGCACACACTTCAACAAGAGGAAGAAGGCAGAGATCTGGCATGCATTTCCAGATTTATAGTTTGAGAAAGGGCACACTTCCCAAGAGAATTGGGATGGCACAACTCCCAAGACAAGACTATTACAGCAAAAAAGAACTGTACTGCTGATGGTGACAGGCCTTACTGTAGACTTGAAGGCACAGATTTCTAGGCTGAGTTATATGCGTGGAAATCAAGGTCATTAATAGCAGAGGTAATTCTATCATGCCTGCACTTTATTTCTCAGTTTGGCATGCTGTTTAAGGTGACTGTAGCAGTCCGTACAGTTGTACTTGAACTGACAGTCCGTACAGTCAAGTTGGCTTAGATTTCTAGGTGCTAGGGCATGGCTTTAAAGGCGTATGATATTCTTAAATTATTGTTGTTACAGCTAGTTGTAATCTTTGAAATTTCCATACGAAGCTCGATAAAATAAACTCTCTTGACTGGTTTTCCCCAAGTTGTGGGGTTTCTCCAGGGATTTTTTTTTACCAAAATTCATGTGCATTAACTGTGTTTACAGTCTGTTTATTTATCTTATTCTTCCACAACAAATTGTATTTATGGATAGTATATCAGTTCTAGAAAAGGTTTACTTATGCTTGGGTGAAGTATAATGTGGCTGGATTATTATTATTGACTGATATCAGTCGTTCATAAACTGTTTGACGAAAATTCTCTGTGGCTGTGTGTGAACAGCAGTTGGAATTTTCCCTGTTTTTCATCAATTCAATTTTATGATTTTAATATTTTAAATGTCCATCTACTGTTTATGCCTATGATTCAAAGTTATAATGAAAAATGTGCATGTATTATAAATTTAGAATTTAACAATGTGAAATTCAAATACTCGAATAATAAATGATTCATGAATCAATGAGGAATTGACAACTGTGTTACAATGATGAATTTACTATTTTGTATTTATTATTTGCTTTTAAGTTTTAGTATGTAAATGGTGATGGGATGAATAATTTAAATGTTAAATTGTTAATATGTTGGGATTTATACAAATTGTCTATTTTTCATAATTTTGAAGAGCTCAGCATTTTCCAAAATTTCGGAGTGGTCTCCACATGCCCCCAATGTGTGTTTCCGTGTCCACATGTCCCAAAGACTTGGGGAACATTGGCTTTAAGGAGGCAAGTTCAGCACTGCCTTTGAAGATATTTTCTGGTGCTTTTTTCCAAGGTTATTTTAGCAATTTATCACAAGAAATCCAGTTTTTGACCAGCTTTGAGGAGAGAAAAGAAAGTCAAATTTAGCAAAAACCTCAGCCTCAAGCATAAATATAGGAACAGATCATCGATGTCCAGACTCCAAAGTCCTTTCTCTTCTGCAAAATTTATTTTCTTCCTTCTTCATCCAATTTTTGAGTTTAATAGCTACAGTCCAGCTTCTTTCATAGGTCAATAAGGTCTTGAGCAGTGACTATTATGTCAAGTCCCCTTTAGCACCTCAGGGTGTGTGACATGTGTATCTGAAATTGTATCAGAACTATGTTTTCCTGTCACCTGTTTTAATGGAGTTCTACTTGTCTGGTTCTAAGCTACCAGGATTCTGATACGGGTCTGAATATGGTTGCAGATGTGGATCTGGATACGGATCCATCAGATTTTCGGAAAGCCAGGATCCGGATATGGCGAGGAGACAGTAGGTACATATAATGTAAACATATATTTATTTTTTTCCTAAAGAAAGAAAAATCCTACAATACTCAGGGCTACCAGCCTAACCTCTATTGAAATTTGATACCCCAGCATGCAGCTGCATCTTTATATGTAGACAGAAACTGTCCACCTGAAATAACCCACTAGTCGCACATATGAAGGCATACTTCTGCAGCTGCCAGATGCCTCCGGGTATTGGGTCGTTAATCTTCTTCCTTACTTTACAGAAAGTCGAACTCTTATTCAATCAGACTATTTATAATTTTTAGATAAAATACATATAAAATTTTATAAAATATAAAATTCAATATATAGCTCATGTTATATCTATATATATACATTTTAAATATACTGTACTTGTATAAAAAAAATAGCTAATTCCTTCAATTTTAACTACTAAATAATAAATATTCTAATTTATACTTTAATATATAGATTATGAATCATAATATAAATCTTAGTTGCACAAAACATGGAAATGTGTAAAAGTTTCCGAAATGGGAACGCCTAGAAACATGACCCCCACAAAATCAGTATGCATGGACAGCATGGCTTATAAGAAATACAAAAAAGATAGATATATAGCTTTTATAAATAGCACATGGATAACATGGGTACCATATGTGCCTTATTAGGGGCTAGACCAGGATTCCTAACTTGCACTTCAGCCTTATGAAGGCCTTTAGTGTATCACAGGAGAACTATACAAATATATGGTTGTACCCTCATTTGAGATAAATCCATCTCTAATACATTTTATATATTATATATGTGTAAATCAAAATTGTGCATTGATTTTAGATTTCTTTACATGTTATTAGAGCTTTGATGATGCTTGGATTGAGATCTTGATATATCTAAAGTTTGTTTTTCATAGTTTTTCTTAAGTATTTATTTACCCAGCTTCAGCAAAACGGCCTTAACCCATCGTTCAATGGCTATGTAAATTATATTACTATAATATTGAAACTGCTATTTCTCATCTCAATATAGCTACTTCTTTATTGATATTTAAGTGCATGACAACAAGAAGGCCTAGGATGCCAGTTTGTAGTTGATTATAAGACTACATTAACTTGCCATTGGATAGAAATTTATAAATTCCCATGCATAAACTAGTGGGCATGGAATGATATACTCCACTGCTTGATAAGGAAAAATGGCGCTTATATTATCCATTTTGATTGCAAGGACCTTGACAATTTTACTAGAATCCTCAACTAATTCAGTTCAATTTTTTCTTTAGGGTGCTAGAAAGCTATATTTCTTTTAAAGAGAAATTAAAGCTTTACCTTGCTTAATCATTTAGGGAATCTGGATGGCCACAAATGCACAATTCTTCGAAGCTATACATATTCCTTCCTTTCAAGTTTTATCTAAGATCAAATCTTTGATTTCAAGCCATAGAAAGCCTGCTGAGCAAGGTGTCCCTTGTCAAATAGGTGATCTGGGAATAAACAGATCCCAAGCTTAAAGACTTATTTAAGGAGCCAGGAAACATCCACCATAGTTTAATTTAGGGAGAGACAAAGCTACTTCAACATCCTCAGCTAATTCTTTTCAATTTTTTATTTAGGGAGCTAGAAAGCTATTTCTTTTAAAGAGAAATTACAGCTTTACCTTGCTTAATCATTTAAGGAATCTGGTAGGCCACAAATGCACAATTCTTCAAAGCTCAACATATTCCTGCCTTTCAAGTTTTCTCTTAGATCAGATCTCTGATTTCAAGCTGTTACCAGATTCACTAGCAGGGCTAGTCACCGATAAACATATGAAGGAGAAAGTGACCACTGTCACCTTAGCCACTTCTCCAAACTTCTTTGGAAGTTGAAACCTCCTAGTCCTAGGAGAGAGCCCTAATGTGAGTCTATAAGGACACTAAAACACGAAATAATGTCTTCTCTGAAGATGGTTAGTGGCTAGTGCCTTATTGGAGTCAATTCAAGGAATGAAGAAAATAAAGTATGAGTGTGAACTTGAATAGTGTAAGTGCGGTTAGTACATCTACTTCAGTAGAGCGTTCCAATTTTTAGTTTTAGATCATCCATGTATCATATAACAAGTTTGAAATGTCACTCATTGTAGGTACAACATATAGCATCCCAAGGTACTGCAGTATCGCAACGGTAAAGCAGTGTGAATTCAATGATATATCAGCTATGAAGGCAGCAGTAACCATCCACTATTTAAGCATAAGTCCATACATTGGTTTTATCATTTCAAACACACTCACCACTGTGTGCATACAACAGTGTATAGTATGAACTTGAACTAATTATGTGACTGTCTAGTTTAGGAAAAACAAATCAGTATGTATACTTGCAAATAGGTTCTTAAACAAAATCTTTAAGTGATCGTTTACCATCAGCCATAGAGTATTAGAAAGCATATGTAATATTCAGAGTGTAAACTATGATTATGTCCAAGATAACACCATTACATACAGTCTGATATAAATTTGCAAATAAGGTTTAAATCAGTCCTTCCTGTGGTACAACACTAGCTAACCATCAAAATTAACTTTTGAAACCAAGATTACAGTGTAGTGTTTATATAGTCTAATATATATGCCTGCAAATAGGGGTAGTAGTAGTCTTACATTCAGTAACAAATAAAACCAATAAAAAGTAACCTTCTAACGAATGTTACTATGCTTGTTGCACAGGGTTAGAGGATTGAAATGATGGGAAAATGGCAGGGCAGACACTGTATAGGTGTGTTGCCACTGTAAGGGAAACCCTTGTGGCTAGAAAGGGGGTGGACAATACCCTAAAGTGCAAATAGATCCATTTTTAAATGCTGGCAGAGGTCTATCTAGAGCTTAGTGAGGATACCGATGGCACAACAGAAAGAGCCTAGTGCTGGAAGGTGAGGGCTATTTACTCACTAAAAATTTAATTCTCCAAAATCATGATGGATGGAAACTCTCTGGTGAGGGGCTGGATAGGGTTTTTATCCAACATTCACTAAAAATTTATCAATTCACATTACTTACCAGGGATTTTGTAAGCAAAGAAGGTGGTGTTGATGCCAGAAGTGCAGAATTTGAGGCCCGCCTCTTCAAAAGTCTCCAGGTTCTCTCCAATGCTGCTTTATCCATGGCAGCTATGGCGATTAAATAGATAAATTGTGAAATAAACTGTGGTTAATATCGATCCCAAAATCCTCAATGGGTATGACCAATATCCATATCCAAAACCCACCAAACCCTCCAATGTTTGGCGCAAACCCTCCAATCTTTGGCGCGAACGGTTAGGCCATTTGACAAGAAGTAGCAGGTTGAGCAACAATCTAAATTGTCGGAATTGAAGGATGGTAAGGAAAATCGGAATGTCGTTGCTGCTGTAGAGGTTGGGTCAAGACTGTTCGGCCTACCATGAAAATAAAATATTTGTGTGTTTTCATATATATTTTTTATTTTTATTATTTAATTTGGATAATGGTTTTTTTTTTAGTTTTTTTAGGTATATATATGTTTTTTTTTTGTTTTTTTTTCATAAATTATGTTTATAGTGGTTTGGTTTGTTTTATTTTTTATTTGTTTATATAAGTTATATAGATTTTTTTTTTAATTATTTTATTATATAAAAAAAATTGTTTTTTTTATATTTTTTGTTTTACTGTGTGGACTAGGTTAAACAAACAATGAATCAGGTAAGTAGTAATGTCTAGTAGAAAGGTGGGATGTGGGACTAGGTAAAGACTATGGGGCAGGTAGTAATGGGTTTTCTATAGACATTTTAACAATGATATTTGTGAAATTAAAATATAGTGACTAATGAGTTTCCTATCTCTTTTAATAGACTAGACATGTCCTTCCTTCTATAATGTAGTTATATAATATAATGCACTTTTCGAATTAATTATACATTTGATTAGAAATATTAGTGAACTTAATTTATGAAGATATCACTAAGTCCAAAATACATACTCTTTCATACCCAACTCTCATATTATATAATGGATAAAAAAATATTTGACGAGACCTAGACACCCTCCTTTGAATGCAAATCAATTTTTTGATTAAATTCCTTGAACATGTGTGTAAGGGATGTGACAAAAAATAATTTTAGCCTTCAATACTTTATTCATTTTAGGATAAGTGCTAGATTAGAAATTATATGACATTTTCTATTGCACTAGTCCATTAACATTTTTGAGTCACCCATAATTTGCAAGTCTTACAATCATCTGAGGAAGACCATTTTTTGCTTCTTGATGTTTGTCATAGATGTTTTCTTTTAAAATTTCAAATTCACAATCATTATTGTTGTTATCACTCTGCTTTTGGTTATAAAACTTGTGTTTATTAATTCACTGTTTATGATTGATTTTTTTCATGACTAGTTAAGGAATTATTATTTGTTGTATTTGTATTATCCACTTGCAGTACTACATCACTTGTATTATAAGTAACATCATATTTTCCATTGATTATTCATGTCACCATTCAAATAAGGTGATTTGTGCCACACGTTGCATTTAAATCATTTGTATGGGGTCATTGGTGTCGCAAGTTGTATCAATATTTTGAATTAAGTCACTTATGTCACAAGTTGTATCTATTTTTTATTTTTTAATTAATTATACTTGAATGAATTCAATCACTTGCTCCTCTATTTCAGTTTGGTTGTGAATATTAACCTTGCCCTTACACTCTTAAATGAATCCAAACACTTAATCCTATGTGCATTTTGTTTTTCTTTAGCCTCGTATTTTCTTTCAAATATCTCTAGAAGATATTTTATGCTCCTTTCAGTGTCTTCTACAGTTTGAGTTAAACTTTGCTCCACATTCTTGGTTATGCGATCCTGTTCACTTGAAGAGTATTCAATAGTGGTTACTACATCCCTTTTAAATTTAGGATCTAAAATTGGTATCATGTTCATTCTTAGTTTATTTTTAGGTCTTGTTTTGGGACTCCATTTAACAGTTTGAGGCTTTGAAAGAGAAGTAACTAGAACTTCAATATTGGAAGGAGGTTATTCATTCATACATGTTTATGTTATCCTTTCTTTCATGTCATTTGGATTATCTGGAGCAGATTTAATTTCAACCTCTGACACACAAATTTCTTCTTCCTATAAATTTTCTTGAATTTGACCTTGGATTTGTTCATCCTTTGCATTGAATCCCTTTTTTGTTGAATTGGATTTTTTATCTACCTTTCTCCTCTGCCATTTGAAAGTAATTTGTCCTCCTTGAATCTTACATCTGGTATGAAGGTTCTTCTGTCTACTAGTATAAGTATATGTATCTTCTTTGCTGATTTGATTTTCTTGGTCATCTTGAGCTTCAGATCTTTCTGGTTCAAAGCTTGACCAAAGCCAAAAGTGTTGCCATGAACGATTCTTCTTTTTGAGCTCAGTTACTAACAACAGATTAACTAAGCTGTGATGAAATATTGATTGGCTTGTATGATCAATATGACTCTTAAACCTAGTAGCCCTTTTGATATTACTTTTTAAGTTTAATTTGGATTTCCCACTTATATGAAGGAGGAATCTAAAATGATTCTTGTAAATGGTGGAAAATATACCTTTGTAGGTGATATAACGTTGTATTATCCTCAAATCATCTCTCCACTCCTGCTTTACAATGTTCAAATATATCCCCTTACTCCAATATAAGGATTCAACCCTAGGCAGGAAATATAACCCTAAATTAGCTTCAAAAGGATATTCTTTGAACTATCTATCCCCTTCGAGAGGCAATCTTGTTGCTTATGTGATTAAGCTTTCGATCAATTCAAATGTCAAGGTCTGGAAATTTATGGATGAACTTGAGAAATTCTGAGTGAATGAAGGTGCGACTTCAATATTGTAACCCATAATTATTTCAAAGAAGGAGTACCAACATTCATCATTGAAATGCTTAGTACATTCAAGAATTTCCTCTGCCCATTTCATGTTGACTGGTTCAAACCTAAATAGTTTATCACTCTTCTTCATGTTATCAGTTTTTGGAGACATGCTAAGCTTCAATTTTATGGAATGAACTCGAACCAAGCTAATGGAAAGATGTCCCAGTCCTTCAAAGCCAGCAAAACCATGAAACTAGGGCATACCATGATCTTTTAATTTCAATGCATATGATTTTAATCATGAACTTGATAGATGTACCATCTTTCCTTACTCAAATATTGGGCAAATTCTTTCATTAAAAATCATGTATGATTTTGAGACATGTATCGAACCACTAATTTTCATGATTCAGTGTTTTGGCAATGCCAGTATATATAGGCTCCATTGATTATGCTGTCGGAATATATCAAATCACACAAACTAGTGACTGCAACTTGGTGAGACCTCTGGCCTAATCAATTATCATGACCTTTGATTCGCCAAAAATAGAAAGCTAGAGATTTCTTTTTTTGCGAACCATAAAAGCCCCCATAAGGATAAAATTTCATGCAATTACTTTGTTGGATCTTTGAAGATCAAGGTGCATGGCACTAATATTACTAATAGAAGGTAGACAACTTACAAAAATTACACTTCATTGCCAAATTTGCAATTTTCCATGACACAATTAAAAATGACTAACATAAATGACTAATTCATATTCTTCTAGCTAGTCATTTTTTATGTCATGACTAAATTAGTCATTTATTATAGTCATTTTTAACTCAGTCACTTATTATCTAGTCATATTTGTTAACTAGTGACTAAATTAGTCGTTAATTTTAGTCATTTATAGTTGAGTCAATCAAAATTGCTCATATTTAGTAGTAAATCACTTGGAAAACCTGTGGTGACTAGAATTTTTAGTCACCTAGTAGCTAATTTCTCATTTTGTACTAGTGAGTGTTGACAGAGCGTTTCCTAGACAACGCCGCTTCTTATCAACATGTTACAGGTGGTGGCATCGCATACTATCCACTTTGTTCAGGTGGTGACACTATTTCTTGTACATAGCATAGGCACGGTTCCATGTAGATGACCAAAACATAAGAAGAACGAAGGATCTAGTCAGAAAAAGGCTAGATCAAGGCAAATACTATTGAATTGAGTATGGAAACAGAGCATAAAAGACCGAAATGACTCAGATCTGAATAGATCTAGAAGTTTTAAACCCAAATGGAGTCAGTCAGAGAGTAGATCTGACTGAAGAGAGTTGAAGAAGGAGCCTAGATTCAGACAACAGTTGCAGACTTAGGAAGATCAGAACGATGGATACACAACTTCAATCCCCAACAGAGTCGCCAGATTTGTTCGATAGAATATTTCACCTCCTGGAGGACAGGAAGGTGCTCCACTGGTCTGAATGGTTTAGATCTAGAACAAATAGAAGACAGAGGTTGAAGAGTCTCCCTATATGCCATAGATACTTGGAATACAATTCTTTGATAGTCACCCTGTGTACCTGCAATAAGATCAACACAAAATAGATCAAAGCAACTAGAATATAATCTACTAATCTATGCTAGTGGCTAAGGAATCTAACAACATATATATGAAATCAAACATCAACAATATATGTGGGATAACAATCAACTTGCATTAAAGAAATATGAATAATTTTACAACCAAGCCTTAGTGTTGACATGCATCTCCATGAAACTAAGAATTCTCATCCTCATAAGCTCCAACTCTAGCTCTCTCTATGCTCTCCAATGATATGGACCAAGTGATCAATCCAACATCATAACAATGCCTTAAGATTTCTCCCTCTCAACCTTGGCCATAAGCTTGTATTTATAAGGATAGATGGATAGGGTAGGTTGAGAGATTTGTGGGTGAGGTGGCCTCCAAGATCCTAGGATGGGGGATCTTGAGATCAACAGACCCACAACGGTAGGGATAAGGGATATCTCAAGGCTTATCATCTAGAATCCTCAAGAAGCTTCTCTTTTTCCCTTTTTACCCAGGGTACCATGTTTCTCCTTTAGTGACAGAGCGATTCTGGTAATAACCACTTATGGACTAAGGGTCATAAGCAGTGGCACCACTTGTGGGAAACAGAGTATGGGCATTGTGAACAAGGGTACCGCGTATGGATAAAGGGTCAAGCGCAATGTTGGGAATTTGTATGAAAATATTGACAAATGATATGATTTTCCACTCCAGAAGCTGGGACTCAGGGCAAGTAGGTATGTCAAATGTCTTATCACATGATGGTGACAGGAATTTGGTATAATAGATGAGTATAGAAGGATCCAAACTTCTCTTGATTGTGCTCGCAATTTTCAAGAGAGAGTAGAAAGAATTATTCCCTCACTCGTATCTCACAAATAACCTATGTCGGCTCTTTTACCATGTATTTCGGATCCTTGTCCTTCTGGATATCATACAAATATCAAAAATTTGGCTCCTATTGATGATCTTCCACCTCATGGTGTGAATTCTCATAATCCAGACCAAACCTTCAACCTTATAGTTTTAAATCCTAGGTTTGTTTCTAGTCCTCCCATACCCTATGTAGTTTGGGGGGAATCCTTAGCTCAAATGGTTTCAGTACATTCCAACATCGGGGGGAAACCCTCGATGTAAGTTGCATTATCTATTAGTAGATTTTTTACTAGTACTATACAAACTTCTGCTGTAGGGAAACCCGCATTGGTTGTTCCTCCCACCCACACTAGTATGGTAAACCCTCCATTAAGTTTAGTCCAACCCTTAGGGGCACAACCTGTAGTCAACCAAGCCAATTCTTTAGGATATGGTTACCCATGGAATCAACTACCTATAGGGAATATGAACTATCAACCTACGCCTATAGGAACTATGTATCCTGGAATCCCTTACCCTAAAAACATGTTTACACTGTGGGGGAAACCTAATTGGTCCTACATGTCAACCATGGGAGGAATGCATATTCATATTGTTGAAGGTTCTAGAGGTCCACCATACAGTTTCCCACCCTTTGGAGGGCCACCAAGTGGAATCCCACCTGGTGGAGGCCCACCTGGCAGAGGTCCACCTTACGAGGAAGCTCCATCAGGAGGCCCACCACCCGAAGGCCCACCACTTGGAGGCACACCTTTAGGAGAGCCACCACCCATAGGCCCACCTTCTAGTTTTCCACCACTTGGGGGTCCACCTTATGGGGCACCAGAACCTGGGGGATGACCACCTGGAGGTCCACCACCACTCGGAGGCTAACCACCTCGAGGCCCACAACATTCATGTGGCCCTCCTCTTGGAGGTCCATCCCCTTCAGGAGGAGCTTTGGGAGGATCATCCACACATATACCATCCCAACATCTTGTGTATCAGTCAACCTATGGTCCTACTCATGTGCATATTCCTTATTAATACTACCAGTACTAAAAACCTAATCGACAACTTCCATTCCTATAAACTTTGGACTTGCCCAATTTGTCCAAGTTGATTAATTATCCCATTCAGCACAACCCTTCCTGGCCTACTATTCCAGTCAAGTTACCATCAAACATTCCAAATTTTGATGGGAGCAGGGAGATGATCCCAAAAATCATGTCATGACATTCTATCTATGGTGTTCTTCCAACTCCTTGATGCATGACTCTATTTGTTTGAGACTCTTTTAGCGCACTTTGACCGGCATATTGAACTTACACAACATTTGTTTGTGGATTTTAGCACATTGGAAACCATTTTTCTAAAACACTTTTAACTACCTATTCATTATGAAAAGAGTACTAACCTTTTAACGTCACTCCGTCAGAATACATCCACGTAGATATCGGACCATATCCATGAGTGGAGAAGGTGGATACAACTTATTAAATCTCCCATCCTAGACCAAATTTTAGCTGATTGGTTCATGAAATCCTTGTTTCCTCCCATTTCCTAAGATGTGGCTATGGGTTGTGTTGTTACCAAAGAGCAGGCTATCAGTCACACTCAGTATCTGGAATCGGTATATTCTCAATTCAGAACTTTGTATGACCTAATATTTCAAGCTCCTCATCCTAGCACAGAACCTACTAAGCCACCCGCAGAGACTCTTGTTGATGGGGTTGCCAGCTCAATCTAGCCCTTGTCGGGAGCCAAACCTTCCAAGAAACCCAATGCTTCTGCTACTGCTCCTTCAAATCCTATAATTTCTACCGAGGTAAATGCTATCCAAAGTACGCAAACACCTGGCAATAAGAAAAAAGGTAAAGGAAAAATAAAAAACCTATAAACCAATAGGAGAATCCTAACGCTATGGCCACAGATAATGATAATAAAGAGAAGAGAAAGGCCAAGTACCCTTACTTGTTATGTGGTGGTGATCACTTCACGAAGAAGTGTCCTTGTCATGATTAGATTAGTAAATTTCTGAAAAGTAACCCCACCCCACCGGTGCTAACCAATCCCTTCCCGTTTTAGCAACAATTGATAGATCACATGTCTAATCAAGGGACCTCTAGTTCTACAGAAGAAATCAGAATGATGTCCTCAGATATCATTAATTTGAATACTCATAGTCATTCTTATGACAAGCCAATAGAGAAGAAGGACAAAAATCCTTCTTCTGAGAAAGTTCCTTCTACTAGTTCCCCTCCATCTTCGTCTAATGGCCCTCTCATTATCGAGAAACCTAATCTCGATTTGATTTTATGACCGCCTAAGGCTACCCTCAAGAAGGTTGTTTTTAATCCCAATGCTTGAGCTACATAATTCTATAATGTGGTTGAATATTTGGCCGAGGCACCCTATGCAATGTCTACCCTCAAGGTATTCCAAAGCTGTCCAACACAGCGTAAAAAATTGTTAACATATTTAAGGGCATTGGACCCAGATAAAACCAACCTAATCCATTTCAATGTGGAGAACTATAAATCCATATTACCTCACCAACTTGCATTTCAAATTTCCTCTAGAGTAGTTGGGAGAAAGGTCCATCAGACCGTTCTAGATGAGGGAGCTTCAACCTTAGTTTTGTATATATCCTGTTGGAGAGCGATTGGTTCTCCTGAACTTACAAAGTCACCTATGACCCTAAAATATTTTGATGGACTAGGTTTCCAGCCTCATGGTATGTTACCATCCCTTTCAGTCAAGCTTGGGGGAAATAATGTTTCTATTTAGGTGGAAGTAGTCCATGCCCCATTAGACTACAATCTTCTATTAGGGAGAAACTGGTTCTATGCCATGAATGTCGTCGCTTCGATAGTATTTTGAACTCTCCAATTTCCTCATTTGGGGAATATTGTAACTATCAATCAACTTGAATTTTTTCATCATATGTTACTACTCCCATCGCAAATAACATCCCTATGCTAGGTTAGTCCCCTCCTCATTACCAGTCGATTGGGGTAGGTATTCTAAAGGATTCAACCCTTATGGGAGTGTTTCCTTCTCCCCCTCCTAGTATGGGAGTAGCAACCATGAACATGATTTCTATGAATGGTTATAATCCTAAAAGAAAAGAAGTTGTTGAGTCATCCTCTCTTGGCCCTTATGAAGTACTTTACGATGCTGTGCAATATGATTCTTATGTTCATTATGATGATATTAATCTAGTGGATTCATATCCTTACCACCTTCCCTACTGGCTAGAACCATCCCTCCCTACTCTAGACTATCTCTCCCAGACGTTTCCTTAAGACAAGTCCATCATGGAGATTATGAGTACGAATGAACCCGTATGGGAAGATCACCATCATAGATATTCTTTTATTCCTAATTCTAGTTCGGTATATTTTGACCTCATATCTCTTATTAGTACTAATATTGTCATCAATCCACAAACACGTGTATTACTACAAGACACATATTCTGAAGGAAATCTTTGCAACATCACTAAAACAACCCTGATTGACATATCAGTCAATCCCGAAATTGTTGAGCATGTCCATGTAGGCCAGAAATGCTCGACAGATGAAACTAAAAGTTATAGAGCTCTTTTCAAATAATTTCATGATATTTTTTCCTGGACGTATGGGGAGATTCCTAGGATCGATCCATCAATTTTTGTACATGATATTAGAACCTATCCCATGGAAAAACCTGTTCGACAAAAACTATGTCAGGTCCATCCTAGGAAGGTTGCAGCTATTAAAGATGAAGTGGAAAAACTTTTGAAGGTGGGGTTTAATTATCCCACCCCCTGACAGAATGGGTATCTAATATTGTCCATGTGACTAAGAAGCAGGGCACTATTAGAGTCTGTATTGATTTTCGAGACTTAAATAAGGCTTGTCCTAAGGACAATTTCCCTACTCCACATATCGATCAGATCATCGATAACTATGTTGGGAGCATCATCTTTTATTTCATGGATGGTTTTTCTCACTACAATCAAATAGAGATTCTTCCCGCCGATCAACATAAAATAGAATTCATTATCCCGTATTGAACCTTCACATATCAGAAGTTACCTTTTTGCCTAAAGAACGGTGGAGCTACATTCCAGTGAGCCATGTCCTATGCCTTTCATGATATCAAGCACATCATGGAACCATACCTTTATGATCTCCATGCTCATTCACAACAACGAGAAGACCATCCAGGGCACCTTAGAGACATTTTCCTTAGGTGTGTTCATTATAATTTATGGCTGAATCCACACAAATGTGTCTTGTGTGTCAAGACTGGACACCTTCTTGGCTTCATGGTTTGCAGAGATGGAATACAGATTGATTCTCTAAAAATTGCTACTATCCTAGCCTTACCCACCCCAACAAATATTACCGAGCTCCAAAGTTTCCAAGGGAGGGAAAACTTTCTCTGTCATTTCATGTGCAACTTTGCAGAAAAAACGCATAGTTATATGCGTCTCCTGAAGAAGGAAACCCACTTCTTTTGGGATCTCCAAGCCCAATGATATTTTGATAATATGAATCTTTCTCTGACCCATTCATCTGTGATACACCTCCCGTATTACTCAAAATACTTTCTGTTGTACGTTTCCGCCTCCCCTACTACAATTGCAATGGTTCTAGTGGAAGACAATCCCAACGGCCAAGAACACATGATATATTACCTGAGCAAGAGGCTCATTGACTCTGAAACCTGTAAATCACATGTGGAGAAGTTATCTCTCGCTACGGTCATTGCTGTACAAAAGTTTCATAATTACATTCTACTTCGTACCATAACTATACTCGCAGATCAAAACCCCATGTACTACATTCTGAATCATCAGGTGCTTGGGGGAAAGTATTCCCATTGGATTGTTATCTTATAAGAATTTTATCTTGAGTTCTCCAAGGCTGCTTTGAAGGAATCCTTGGTTTTCACGGAATTGATGTGTGACCTTCCCCATGCTTTAACAGAAACGGAGCCCAATGATTCATTCTCGGATGAATTTTTGTTCTTCATAAGCACAACTGATCCATGGTATGGATATTTGATTATCTATCTCCAGCCTCACATATTTCAGCCCGACATATCACATGACGATCGTCATCGTATCCATCACCATGCAAAGTACTATCTCATTTTGAATGATACATTGTACCGAGGTGGTATAAATTCCATCCTTCGACGATGCCTTACACATGAAGAAGCTGAACAGGTTCTGAATGATTGCCACTCTAGAGCATGTGGCAGTCATCTTTCTAGGATGGCTATAGCCTATAAAATCCTTCACACTAGGTATTTTTGGCCTCCAATCTTTAAATATTGTCATGAACCGGTTAAGAAATTCCCATCCAGTCAACAATTTTATCCAAAAAAACACACCCACCCTCCTTTACACCTCGTCATTGTAGTTGGCCCTTTTTCCAAGTGGAGTATTGATTTTATGAATTGTTACCCTACATCATCTGAGGGGCATGGTTACATCATCGTAGCTATGGATTATTTCACAAAATGGGCTAAGGTAAAGCGTACATATGCAGAGGATGGTAAGACTTCTGCCCTCTTTTTATTCAACCATGTGATATCTAGGTTTGAAGTCCTGCAAGCTATAGTTAGTGACCACGAATCTCATTTCCGGAATTAGATGATGGCTGAGCTGAGTGCTAAGCTGGGTTTTCACCATGAATACTCAACTCCGTATTACCTGTAGGCTAATGGTTAGGTCGAGGCCATTAACAAAGTTTTGAAAACTATACTGCATATGATGGTTGGAGATCACAAATCCAACTGGCACTTGACTCTCTTTTACACACTTTGGGCTTATAGGACTTCAGTAAAATAGCAACTGGTTTCACACCCTTTCAATTGGTTTATGGACTGGAAGTTGTCCTCCCTATCGAGTTTCAAATCTCGTCACTTAAACTCCCAGTACAACTTCTCCCAAACACTTTCATCGAGGAAGAGATATTTATGTACTTGACCAACCTTAATGAAAGTAGGAGAGATGCTTCCTTGGCTAACGAGGCACACAAAAAACATGGCAAGGCACAATATGACAATTTTGTTCAACCTTGTGTCTTCAATGAAGGTGACCTAGTCTTGAATTATGATCAGAGACATGATAAAATAGGGAAGGTAAAGTTTGAATCCATGTGGTATGGTCCCTTTGTCGTTAGTAGGGTCTTAGATAAAGGGGCTTATAAGCTCATAGATTATGACAGGATACCCTTCGGACAACCTCGCAATGGGTTGTACCTGAAGAGGTACTATGCTTAAGACATTTATGTATGGTACCTTGTATATATGTATATTTGGCTTTCAGTGTGTTTTGTTAATTTCAATATGGTTTTGAGTTTGATGTCCATATTGTTTATTCCATGTTTTGGTTATGCATATTGGATGGATTTCTATGTTTTTGTTGATGGTTCATGCCGTCATACCTTGAACCTTGCTTCAGCTGCTTGGGTGTTATATTCCCCATGTAATGACTTAGTCATTTCATGAGTGATTTTTATTGGTTCGACTACCAACAACATTGCCGAGTATCAGGCAGTGATAGGCTTACTCATCGAGGTTGCATCTTGGTGTATTCATGATTTGGTAGTATTTATGGACTCTTAGCTAGTGGTTTGTCACCTAAATCATGTTTACACTATCAGGAACCCCACACTTCTCCACTTCTTTCAGAGAGTGTGTTTGTTAGAAAGGTATTTTGATTGCATCACTTATAGGCATATCCCTAGGTCTGATAATACGATTGTTAATTCATTGGCAAATTACATTCTGTGACTGGTATATTTCCCATTCATAACTTTTAAAAATTAAACATGGTCAATCATAAATTAAAATAAATAGTAGAAGACACATAAAAATCATGGAAATATAATTGATCCATTTGAAGCACATATAAACACCAGAACTGATTTTGTATATATATATAAAGTGTTTTTACAAAAAATATGGTGACGAGATCTCATGTGAAGTACTGTGGCATTTAGGCATACAAAATGATACAAAAATCCTAAAGCTAGCTAGCTTTCAGGGATACAACATGAATACCACTCTAATGGTGCTCATGGTAGAACATGATGGCCCTTGCTACCCTACGTAGGAAGCGACTGAAGCGTCCTGATACTCCCACTATGTGTTTCTGAAACCTCCTAGGGAGGTCATCTATAGTAGCATCCAGGATATCCAGAGTCATTTGATCTAGGTTCTCCTCCAGCTCTGTGAGCTCATCATCACCTCTATGAAAAAAACGAGCTCTTACTCTCCTGTCCATTGGGTAGGATCCCCCAGGCCTTGCATTACCAACATCTGCATACAAACATTAGGTCTTGTTATCATCCATAAAAATCATAAAACATAAAAATATAAAAACATAATAAATATCTTGGGTATTGCTCCTTACCAATGTCACCCCACTAAGTTCCAAGTGGTAGTGGTAGATCAGGATCCCCTCAGAATTCAATCCCTACATAGGCATAGTCCTCAATCATGAGGATATAATCAATTAACCAACGGAATAAGGGAGCCTCGAACTTGACCTTGGCCCCGCCACCTCCTGTGTGGGCCATGATCTACACCCATCGTAGCATGCGGGGGTCTCTATCTCTAAGCTCTTTGAATATTACATGGGGCCTCAAGAGGGGTACGCTCTCAAAGAATAAGAATGCTACGATGGTCTCATTCCCAAACTATTTCAGCTCTACTTGTTGACATTTCTCCAGCTGATGTTTGAACATAGGTAGTAGTGCCTTGGCCCAGTTGAATACTGTGGGTGCCATGGCCTCTAGGGAATACAACATATGTTCCCCAAATTCTTGATGAGCCCCTTGGTTCCCTTCCACCCTCTCCATAGTAAATAGAATGGTCCAAAGTGGTATATCCCTCACAGCCTTGATTGGGATCTTCTTACCTGAGATCTTTGTTCCTAGAAAGTAGTGGTGAATAATAAGCTTCTGTGTAGTAATGTCCCCTCCTCGAGAACCAGTCAGAGAACTAGGTGCTCCTCGTCTAGAGAACCCTGTCAAGAAATTAATATCCTCCACCTCAACAGTCATAATATGGGGTCCCACCTCAAAGTACTATTGTTATGGATTCCACATCCGTAGGATGTACTCGAGTAATCATGCATGTGAAAGCATGCTAGGAGCATAGAAGAATTTTAAGAGGTCACAGCCTCATAGGGTAGCTATGCAACCCGCATATCTTGCGGCATGGGAATCATCATCATCATGTTGTCTCTCCTTCCAGATCACCATTTTGACCAAGTGACCTGTCAAAAATCATTAATGAGTCATTTAGAAACATATTCAACCATTGAAATTGCTTAAAACTTTTTATTTTGACTACAGATTGTGTTTTTGGGCATCACGACTGGCACCGTTCCTGTCGCCTTAGAATAGAGCAGTGCCACTGCTTGAGAAAACCTAGAAAAGCACGGTTCTTATCGGGCACCGCTCTTCCTGTGAAGGCCAGAAGCAGTACCTGACATGCATTTTTTAAGTTTCCCCTTAAGTCCCTAAAACTCAACAAAAATTAAAAATGGAAACCATGGAAATGAAGAGAGGGCTTCTAGCTCTTGCCTAAATCTGACGACTCGGGAAACGGACGGATGATGGCTCTGCAATCTCCAACTAAAATATGCACCCCAATTCTCCCAAAATGCTCTCCAAGGTTTGGTAAATGGTAAATGAGTTGGTTTTTTACTATTTACTTTGGTTTTTATAAAATATTTTTAGGGTTTTAGATTATTTTTAATGTTTTTAAAATCATTTTCATTAAAAATACCCTTTATATAGTTTACAAAAGTCATTTTTTAATTTTTTGGGGAGACTAATGGACTTTTTAAAAAGTTTTGCAGGGATAAAAATGAACAGTATTGTCTATGGGGAAGTTCATTTTTTGACTTTTTCGTACTTCTGAAAAATGAAAAAGGTCCTTGAGCGTTCATTTTGACACTTTGATAATGCTCCCTAAATCTAGTATCAAAGTTTCGAGTCTTTTTTTGATTCTTTCCAGGCTCGTAAAAACCATTCATCATGAAAAGAAACCTAATGGAGTCTTCTTTAAACTCTTTTTGGACTCCCTAAATGTGAAAATATTGTTGAGTGAACTTGTCTTTTTCACACTCGTAAAAGTACTTGAAGAGTCATCTTTCCAACGGTAGTTTATCTCTTTTTTGGTTAGGATTGACTCGTTATGAAAAAGGACCCTTTGGAGTCTCCTTTCATCTTCATTTAGACTCTCTAAATATGAACGATACCAAGTTAAGTTTCATTGGAATCGTTAAATCAAATGCTAAGAGACCCAATTTTGGGAACAAACCCCTCCTTTCTTAGGTTTGTGAAATATATGAGAATGGACTTGTCTTTGGATGAGCTACAACGAGTGTTTGTTATACTCTTTGAACTCGTAAAAATGAAAAGAGGAACTCATCAATCATGATGGGGAAATTAAGGGTAGGGAATCAATTCATTTTCCAAATAAAATGGCAGTTTGTAGTCACCTTTGAACATGGCACTTGTTTTCATTTCATTTAGTCAATTGGGTAATAAGCTTGTCTCTGAGTCGATCCACTTTCATGAGTCATGTCACTCCTTTAAGTCTTTCAAAGAATGCATTGTCCATTGTCACATTGTGCTCTTCCTCATCAAGTCAATGCTACCAAGTCTTTTTTCATGTCACCCAATGTTCAAAGGAAAGTTGAAAGATTACCTCTACAGTCAAAACAACTTTTGTGTTAGTACGTTTTGAGTCATTCCTATGGTTACATCATCTACAACATTCAAGAACTTTGTTCTAAGTTTTATATCATTGATGTGGGATTCATCATGGACCTCCTTCGACGAGACTATTCATGTTGACATCAGCTCATCATATGGGAATTAGTATTAGAAAAATTTTTAGTAACTTGAGATCTATATGCCTTAATGACAGATTATCTCACTCTCGACATAGGTTCACATCATTGGCCTTTTATCAATAGACTCGACTGAGTGTTCAACATCAAATCATCTAGTCACACTCGAGATATTGTGCTAGGGTACCTTGGGAATCATTGACATCAATGGTGATCTCCCTTTCACTTTTTAATGGTTCAAATCATTGACCGATAATCAAGTGGTTTCTACCATGTTCGACTTCAAATCATTGTAATCACATGGATAGAATCGTACTTTGTAGAAGGCGAGACGAAGACCTTGGGTATATTTTAAAAGCACTCATCATTTTCTCCCCAAGTTGCAATGGAATATATTGTATGAATTCCCAACATGGATACACATTTGTATGGTCGTGGATGTGCTCAAATTTGTGTTCATTTGACATAGATCTATAGTGTATTTCTGGCAGCTATGTCCCAAGTTTGAGTCCTCTATCACATGGATCTACATTGTATTCTAGTATCCATGTTTGTTAATCTCTCTCATGGATCTGTCTTGTATTGGTTTGCAGCAATGATGAGGACAAATTTTCTCATGATTCAAAAGTATTGATGTATTGCAGATGCCTGGTTGATGATGATCTCCGATCAAGCTAACTCTTTCCTCGAAGTGATAACTTGCTCTTTCAAAGCTCTTGCCTATCATATACCTCTAGCCTCATGCTTTGAGGGGCATTATGTTAGACATAAATATCATCATTGTCATGTGATGAGGTAGAAAACATCAATATTTTCTCTAAATCGCAAGTTGTGAAGTGAAAACACTGACCCAGACTTCAATCTTGGATATGAAAATCCAGCACCGCTTCTTCCCTTAAGTCAAGGAGGGTTACCTTCTTTAGTAATGCCTATAGTCTCTCGACAAAAGGTGGTGCCACTACCTTTACCTCTTGTTCAAGGTGTGGTTATTCCCTGTCACCACTCTGTCATAGTGAAGTATAAGCGGTGCGCTTGGTAAAATGTGAAAAAGAGAGGTTTCCATGAAGCTTCTCGAAGGAAGGATCTATGGCACCCTTATCACTACACCTGAGGACCAATTGGACTCAATATCCATCCTTTTGGGATCTTAGATCCACCTCACCCACCATTTACTCAACCATTATTCCATTCTTATCTTCCCAAGGCAGATAGAAACAAGCTCATACCCCATGGTTGAGAGAGAGCAAATTTATGTTGTTGCATTGGCATTCTCGCCTAAATCAGTAGGGTGACCATAGGAGGAGCAAGTTGGAGATTTTGGGAGCAAGACATTGGAATGTGAAGGGGCATATCAACACTAAGGAAAAATTTGTAAACTTCTTCTTCATATATTAATGCAAATATGGTTCCTTTCCCGTAAAGTACATTGTGTTATAATCATGTATTTTACTGTTGGATTCCTGAATCACTGACATAGATTTTGTGGTTTATATTCTGGAGCTTTTGATCTTGTTTGTTGGTTTCATGTGATTATCCAGGTACATCCATGAAGATCTATCAAAATAGGAAATGGCTACACCACTCCATCAAAGGGACTCATTCCATATCTCCACAAATTCTAGGGAAAGTATTCCATCTCTGTTGTTACTCATTTGTTCTAGATATGAACCATTCATACTAGATGAACAACTCTTGTCCATAAGAGGTGCATTTTTCCTAGAAACAAATTTGGTGACTCCATTGGGGAAGAGTTTTTAGTACATCTGATCTTCCTTGGTCTTCAAATTCTTGTCCAAAATCCAAGCTCCAGGTTTTCATTGGTCAGATCCACTAGCTGATCTAGATAGATCATGTTTCAGTTGATCAGATCTACTAGCTGATCTAGTGAGATCTTGGTTTGGTATTATCAGATCTATTTAGATCTGAGTCATTCTTACCTTCCGTACTTCATATTCCTGTCATTTCATTATTTTTATGCTAGTATTACAGTAGCTAACTTTGGGTTTTTGTCATTTTTTTGTTTTTTGACTTCTACAGGACAACACACATGCACAGTGGGAAATAAGTGGTGCCACGACCTGTGTTTAGTTATTAGTAAGTGGTGCCACCACCTGTGTTCAGATAGAAAATATCGGTTCTGAGATAGAACCTCTCTATCACCAACCCTCGAGAAGCGGTTCCAGGTAGGCCCTTTTAATACTTGTCATTTCAAAGTTTGGTTTTCTTTTTTGCTTTCAATTTTGAATGTTTTTGCATTCTTTACATAGATTTGAGTAGTTATATTAAAAATCTGGATGTGGTAAATGATTGTTTTGTTGAAATCAAAAAGCTATATTACGCTCGTCAGTTTGATTGCTTGTATTCCTAGTTTTTAGTTTTCGAAAGGAGTGCTTGGAAGCTTTGCTTAGTTAGGTCTCTTCTTGTTGTTTGATAAGACTGAAAAGGAAGACTTGCTTGTTGCTTTTTGCTTTCATTTTTCATTAAAGTTTACGAAAGACTTCTTTATTATTTTTGAAAATGTATTTTTTTTGTTGAGATTTGGTTATAATTCTGTTTAAAGATTAATTATTGGATCTCTGACTAGCCTCATAAGCTTTCATATCTCCATTTTATTTTTTATTTTTACACTCTTGTCTCATCAAAAGAAAAAAGATCATAGTTTTAAGTTAGGTCTTTCCATTTTTGAAGAAAAATTAAAAAAAGTACTTAGTATTCCTTTAAGTGTTTTCTGTCTTTCTTTTTAGGAAAAGAGATCTCACCCTATTTTGTTGCTTTCAAATATTAGATTGGAAGTGTGTTGCTTGTTTGTATTCTCAGAACGTTTTGTTTAGTTAGACTGTTTGGGAAAGTTTTGGTTTTGAAACGGAATTGAAAAATAAAAATACTCTCTCCTTCTCATAAGTAGGCATGCTTTGAATGGTAAAGTGAAGAATTTGCATATCATAATTGCATGGTTACTTCTCTGTCACAACTCCATGAATTCACCTAACCGTTCAACTTAAAATTAACGGTAGCTATAGGTTAAAAATCTTAGTAACTTGAGTGATAGGTTAGAGACATGTTTCGGCATCGTAAAACATAGGAGCTATTGTTTATTTCCTGCATTGCAACCTGGGCCCTACGCAGTTCTTCCACATACCTTTGGTATATAGAATGACCTTTCACGTACCCTTTAGGTATATCAAAATGTACTTCATGTACTCGATTGTATATCAAAAGGCCTCTTGTGAATGGTTGTGCATTACACAGCACTAGTATGGATTTGAACTCCCACATACCTTGTGTATATCGGGAGGCCCTTCCATGATTATTGAGACCATATGAGAAAACCCCTTTTGTCTGTTTTGTTGGTGCAATACACCGAGAACAACACTCAGGAAGATTACTATGCATGTCTTGTCTAGGTAGTTGGGTATTCAGGTGAGGGACAGTTGATCCTCCTCGATGTTTTACTGTTGGACTTTGCGGTATATCGCGAGTTGCAAAAACTTGACAATCCTGGTGAGGAACCAACTTATATGAGCCCCGCTTGTCACTTAAGTTTGCTTGTGGATGGTAGTTTGTGTAGCAGAAGTTTTGTGTGATTTTCTAGTTTTTGAAACCCTAGGTTAGGTTTTAGTGACCATACAATGAGTTTCAGTTAAGACAATCTAGAAGAAACCAGGGCTTACCACCCGACCTTCCACCTGTCACAGAGAAGAGTCCAATGGAAGCCATAGATCAAGGAGCTACAACTAACTCCTTTGTGGAAGGGATCACAATTATGGAAAGTGGAGAACAATTCACGGTAATCCCTTGTTCCAATAGCCTCCTATGGATGACACTTACTTTCATTCTCCGATGGAAGGTCGTATTGATAGTCCTATTGAAAATAAATATGGCCCTAATGATCCTTTTTGGCTAACTTCTATGGGTCAATCCCTTTCCAAATTTGGTGTTAATAGACCCTCTTTTTAGAACCCTCCTCTTGGTCAGGATGAGTATAGAAGGATCCAAGCTTTTCTTGATCATGCTCGCAATTTTCAAGAGAGAGTGGAAATAATTATTACCTCACCCATATCTCACAAAGAACCTATGTCGACTGTTTTACCCTGTCTTTCAGATCCCTGGACTTCTGGATATCATACACTTGTCAAAACTTTGGCTCCTATTGATGATATTTCACCTCATGGTGTGACTTCTCATAATATAGAACAAACCTCCAACCCTACAGTTTTAAATCCTAGGACTGTTTCTAGTCCTCCCATACCCTTTTTAGTTGGGGGGCAGTCCTTGACTAGAATGGTGTCAGTACATTCCAACATCAAGGGGCAATTATTGATGTGAGTTACGTTATATGTTAGTGGAGTTTCTACTAGTACTGGATAGAATTCTGTTTTAAAACAACCCACAGTGGTTTTTCCTTCCTCCCAAACCAGTATGGTAAACCCTCCTTTAAGTTCAGGCCAACCCTTACGGGCAAAACCTGTAGTCAACCAACCTTCTTTGGGTTATGGTTACCTAGGGAATCAACTACCTATAGGTAATATGAACTATCAACCTACACCTACAGGAACTATGTATCTTGGAATCCCTTACCCTGGAAACATGTTTATGTTGTGGGAGAAACCTAATTGGTCATACATGCCAACCATGGGAAGAATGCCTATTCATATTGTCGAAGGTTCTGGAGGGCCACCAAGCGGAGTTCCACCTGGTGGAGGCCCACCTAGAAGAGGTCCACCTTACGAGGGACTGCCATTGAGAGGACCACCACCTGGAGGCCCACCTTTGGGAAGGCCACCAACTGGATGCCCACCTTCAAAGGATCTTCAGGAAGGTCATCCACCCATATACCATCCCAACATCCTGTGTATCAGTCAACCTATGGTCCTACTGGTGTGCATATTCCTTATCAATACTACCAGTATGTCAAACCTAATCGACAACTTCCATTCCTAGCAAATTTGGACTTTATCTATTTCTCCAAGTTGATTAATGATCCCATTCTACACAACCCTTTGTGTCTTGTTATTCCAGTCAAGTTACCATCAAAAATTCCAAAGTTTGATGGGAAGCAAGGAGATGATCCCAAAAATCATGTCATGAATTTCCATCTGTGGTGTTCTTCCAACTCCTTGATGGATGACTCTATTCTTTTCAAACTCTTTCAGCTCACTTTGACTAGTACACCCATGAAGTGGTATATTGAATTTCCACAACATTCATTTGTGGATTTTAGCTCATCGTCCTAGCACGGACCCTGCTAAGCCACCCAAAGAGAATCCTGTGGATGGGGTTGTTGGTTCAATCCATCCCTCGTCAGCAGCCAAACTTGTCAAGCAACACAATGCTTATTCTACTACTCCTTCAACTCATATGGTTTCCATCGAGGTAAATGCTATCCAAAGTACACAAACAACCGACAATAAGAAAAAACGTAAAGGAAAAAATAAAAAACCTGGGAACCAACAGCATAATCATAAGGCTACGGCCATGGAGAATGATAATAAAGGGAAGAGAAAGGACAAGTACCCTTTCTTGTTATGTGGTGGTGATCACTTCACCAAGGAATGTCGTCTTCGTGAAGAGATTAGTAAATTTCAAAAAAGTAACCCACCCCAGCGGTGCTAACCAATCCCTTCCCATCTCATTAACAATTGATAGATCACATGTCTAATCAAGGGACCTCTAGTTCTACAAAATAAATCAGAATGATGTCCTCAAATACCATCAATTTGAATACTTGTAGTCATTCTTACAACAAGACAATAGAGAAGAAGGATGAAAATCCTTATTCTGTGAAAGTTCCTTCTACTAGTTCCCCTCCATATTCATCTAATGGCCCTGTTGTTATGGGGAAACCTGATCTCGATTTGATTTTATCACCTTCTAAGGCTACCCTTTGGAAGGTTGTTTTTAATCCCAATGCCAGAGCTGCACAATTCTACAATGTGGTTGAATATTTGAATATGGAACCCTGGGCAATGTCTACCCTGGAGGTACTCCAAAGCTATCCAACACAGTGTAAAAACCTGTTAACATCTTTGGGGGAATTAGATCCATATAGCACCAACCTAATCCATTTCAATGTGGATAACTATAAATCCATATTACCTTGCCAAATTTCATTTCAAATTTCCTCTAGAGTAGTTGGGAGAAAGGTCCATTGGACCGTTTTGGATGAGGGAGCTTCAACCTTAGTTTTGTATATATCCTGTTGGAGAGCTATTGGTTCTCCTAAACTTACAAAGTCACCTACAACCTTAAAATATTTTGATGGATGAGGTTTCCAGCCTCATGGTCTATTAATTTCCCTTTTAGTCGAGCTTAGGGGCATGACTTTTTCCATTCAGGTGGAAGTAGTCAATGCCCTATTAGACTACAATATTCTATTGGGGAGAAGTTGGTTCTATGCTATGAATTTCGTCTCTTCGACATTCTTTCGAACTCTCCAATTTCCTCTTTGGGGAAGGTTGTAACTATAGATCAAATTGACTTTTGTTCACTAGATGTTACTACTCCCACCTTGAATAAAATCCATATTCTAGGTCAGTCCACTCCTCCTTATCAGTCGATTGGGGTAGGTTTGCTAAAGGATTCAACCCTTATGGGATTGTTTCCTTCACTCCCTCCTAGTATGGAAATAGAGACCGTGAACATTATTTCCACAACTGGTTATAGTCCTAAAGGAAAAAAAGTTATTGAGTCATCCTCTCTTAGCTCTTATTAAGCACTTTATGATGTTGTGCAATCTACTTGTGATGTCCATTATGATGATATTCATCTAGTTGCTTCGGATCCTTACCACTTACCCTACTGGCTAGAACCATCCCTCCCTACTCTAGACTATCTCTCCCAGAATTTTCCTTTAGACGATTCCATCATGGATATTATGAGTATGGATGAACCTCTATGGGAAGATCACCATCACAAATCTTATTTTCTTCCTAATGCCTGTTCGGTAGATTTTGACCTCGAATCTCTTATTAGTACTAATATTTTCACCAATCCGCAAACACCTGTATTGTTGCAAGACATAGATTCTGAACGAAATATTTGCACCATCACTAAAACAACCCCAATTGACATATCAGTCAATCCTAGAACTATTGAGCATGTCCATGTAGGACATAACTGCTCGACATATGAAACTGAAAGTTATAGAGCTCTTTTCAATGAATTCTGTGATATTTTTTCCTGGACGTATCCATTTATTCCTGGGATCAAGCCGTCAATTGTTGTACATGAGATTAGAACCTATCCCTTGGCAAAACATGTTCGACAAAAAATAGGACAAGTCCATCCTAGGAAGGCTACAATTATTAAAGCTGAAGTGGAAAAACTTATGAAAGTAGGGTTTATTTATCCCGTCCCCCTGATGAAATGGGTATCTAATATTGTCCCTGTGACTAAGAAGTTGGGCACTATTAGAGTCTGTATCGATTTTCAAGACTTAAATAAAGTTTGTACTAAGTACAATTTCCCTACTCCACATATTGATTAGATCATCGATAACTGTGCTAGGAGTGCCATATTTTATTTAATGGATGGTTTTCTGGCTACAATCGGATATAGATTATGCTCTCCGATCAGCATAAAATGGAATTCATTTTCCCATGGGGAACCTTCACATATCAAAAGTTACCTTTTTGCATAAATAACGTCAGAGGTACATTCCAGCAAGCTGTGTCCTATGCCTTTCATGATATCAAGAACATCATGGAGCCATACCTTGATGATCTACCTGCTCATTCGTAGCAACGGGAATACCATCCAAGGAACCTTAGAGACATTTTCCTTAGGTGTCGTCATTATAATATATGGCTGAATCCACACAAATGTGTCTTTTTTTTTTAGACTGGATGCCTTCTTGTCTTCATGGTTTCTAGATATGACATTTAGATTGATCCTCTGAAAATTGCTGCTATCTTGGCCTTGGCCACCCTGAAAAATATTACCGAGCTCCAAAGTTTGCAAATGAAGGAAAGCTTTCTTTGTCATTTCATTTGCAACTTCATAGAGAAAATGCAAGGTTATATGTGTCTCCTGAACAAGGACACTCCAATCTTCTAGGATGGCCATCCCAACAATATTTTGATAATTTGAAGCATGCTCTAACCCATTCACCCGTGATACACCCTCAGATTACTCAAAATAATTTTTGTTATATGTTGTCTCCTCCCCTACTACCATTCCAATGGTTCTAGCACAAGACAATCCCAACGACCAAGAACACATGATTTATTACCTGAGTAAGAGTCTCATTGACTATGAAACCTATCATGCGTGTGTGGATAAGTTAGCTCTGGCTATGGTCAATTTTGTACAAACATTTCATCATTACATTCTACTTCATACCACAACTATACTCATAGATCAAGACCCCATGTACTACATTCTAACATGTTATGTTCTTGGGGGGAAGTATTCTTGTTGGATTGTTTTCTTACAGGAATTTTATCTTGAGTTCACCAAGGCTACTTCAAATAAATACTTGGTTTTCATGGAGTTGATGTGTGACCTTCCCTGTGCTTTGACAGAAAATGAGCCCAATGATTCATTCTCGAATGAATTTTTGTTCTTGATAAGCATAACCGATCAATGGTATGGATATTTGATTATTTATCTCCAGACTTAGATATTTCATCCCGACATATCCCATGACAATCGTCGTCGTATCCCTCACCATGCAAAGTACTATCTCATTTTGAATGATACATTGTACTGAGGTGATATTGATTCCATCCTTCGACGGTGCCTTACACATGAAGAGGGTGAATAGGTTCTGAATGATTACCACTTTGCAGGATGTGGCAGTCATCTTTCTAGGATGGATATAGCCTAGAAAATCCTTAGGGTTGGGTATTTCTGGCCTTCAATATTTAAATATTGTCATGAAGCGGTTAAGAAATTTCCACTGTGTCAACACTTTATCCAAAAAAGCACACCCACCCTGCTCCTTTACACCTTGTCATTGCAGTTGGCCTTTTTTCCAAGTGGGGTATTGATTTTATGCATTGTAAGCCTACCTAAACCAGGGTGCATGGTTACATCATTGTAGCCATTGATTATTTCACAAAATGGGCTAAGGCAATGCATACATATGTAGAGGATGGTAAGAATTCCACCCTCTTTTTATTCAACCATGTGATATCTAGGTTTGGAGTCCCATAAGCTATAGTCACTAACCACAGATCTCATTTTTGGAATCAGATGATGGCTGAGCTCAGTGCTAAGCTGAGTTTTCACCATGAAAACTCAACTTCGTATTACCCATAGGCTAATGGTCAGTTTGAGGCCATTAACAAAGTTTTGAAAACTATACTGCGTATGATGGTTGGAGATCACAAATCCAACTGGAACTTGACTCTCTTTTCCGCACTTTGGGCTTATAGAACTTCAGTAAAAACATCAACTAGTTTCACATCCTTTCAACTAGTTTATGGACTAGAAGTTGTCCTCTCTATCGAGTGTCAAATTCTGTTACTTAAACTCACAATAGAACTTCTCTCAAATACTTCCGTCAAGGAAGAGAGATTTTTGTACTTGACCAACCTTGATGAAAGTAGGAGAGATGTTTCCTTGAGTAACAAGGCACACAAAAAATGTGTCAAGGCACAAAATGAAAATTATGTTCAACCTTGTGTCTCAATGAAGGTGACCTAGTCCTAACTTATGACCAGAGACATGATAAACTAGGGAAGGGAAATTTTGAATCCATGTGGTACGGTCCCTTTGTCGTTAGTAATGTCTTAGAGAAAGGGGATTATGAGATCATAGATTATGATGGGATACCCTTTGGAAAACCTCACAATGGGTTGTACCTAAAGAGGTACTATGCTTAAGACATTTATGTATGGTACCTTCTATATATGTATATTTGGCTTTCAATGTGTTTTGCATTTTCAATATGGTTTTGAGTTTGATGTCCATACTGTTTATACCATGTTTTGGTTATGCAAATTGGATGGCTTTCTATTGTTTCATTGATGGTGCATTCTGTCATGCCTTGAACCTTACTTCAGCTTCTTGGGTGTTTTATTCCCTAGCTCATCACTTAGTCAAATCGGGAGCAGTTTGTATTGGTCCATATACCAACAAGGTCGTTGAGTATCAGGAAATGATAGGTTTACTCACCGAGGCTGCATCTTGGGACATTCATGACTTGGTAGTATTTATGGACACTCGGCTAGTGGTTTGTCACCTAAATCATGTTTACACTATCAGGAACCCCACACTTCTCCATCTCTTTTGGAGACTGCATTTGTTAGAAAGGTCTTTCGATTCCATCACCTACAGGCATATCCCTAGGTCTGATAATACGATTGTTGATTCATTGGAAAATTACATTCTAGACTGGTATATTGCCCATTCATAACTTTTAAAAATTAAACATGGTCAATCATAAAGTAAAATAAATAGTAGAAGACACATAAAACTCATGTAAATATAATTTATCCATTTGAAGCACATATAAACACCGGAACTAAGTATGTATGTATATATATATAAAGTGTTTTTACAAAAAATATGCTCATGAGACCTCATCTAAAGCACTATTGCTTTTAGCCATACAAAATGATACAAAAATCCTGAAGCTAGCTAGCTTTCAGGGATACAACATGCAAACCACTCTAATGGTGCTCGTGGTAGCACATGATGGTTGTTGCTACCCTATGTAGCAAGAGACTAAAGCGGCTTGATACTCCCACAGTATGTCTCTAAAGCCTCCTAGGGAAGTCATCTATAGTAGCATTTGGGATATCCAGAGTCATTCAATCCAGGTTCTCCTCCATCTCTGTGAGCTCATCATCACCTCTATGTGTTGATGTATATGTAACTTCGGAATGTATTCTTCTATGTATTTCATATATTGTAACCCGATGTTTATTCCGGGATGTTTCTATTATGTATTTGAGTCATGTCGTCATGCCCCAATGTTCCGATCGGGAGGATTAATAATGTAATCAAGTCATATTAAGTCATTAGGTAAGTCCCCACAGTTTTGGGGCGCTTGAGTTATTATACACTAATTAAGGTGTAGGCTCGAGTAGTAATTATTAGGTCGAGCCTACGTGTGAAATGGTAATTCAAGTGAACGGACTAATATAAATAGAGAGGGTGAGTCTCTCTATTTATCACTTGTGAATTACATCACTTGCTCTCTCAAGTGTGGCGCACCTTTGGAGAAGGAAATCTTTGTCTTGACAGAAGACAGAAGGCTGCTGTTGTGTTGGGAGGTCATCTTACTTTTTTGGGATCACATCTTGTGGTGATACTATCTTAGAGGAAGTTGAGGGGTTTTCTCCATTTATGGTTTCCCCTCCTAAAAACTTTGTGTCTCTTGTCTCTTGTGATGTGCTTATGTTATTGTTGTGCTTGTTATTCTCTCAGTGAAAAGATCCTAACATAATGCTAGCTTAAATGTTGAAAAACTAACACTATGGGCAAAGTGAGATCCTGCTTGCCTATCCATTGGGGAGGATCCCTTAGGCCGTGCATCACCAACATTTACATACAAACATTAGGTCATGTTATGATCCATAAAAATCATAAAACATAAAAATATAAAAACATAACCAACATCTTGGGTATTGCTTCTGTCGCGGCTGCAACCGTTCTCCCCAAATTTCTTAAATTTTGGGCCCCTCCTCGTAATTTAGCGTTGTTTTTTAATT
The DNA here is from genome assembly GCA_001517045.1 of Pseudotsuga menziesii. Taxonomy (NCBI): domain Eukaryota; kingdom Viridiplantae; phylum Streptophyta; class Pinopsida; order Pinales; family Pinaceae; genus Pseudotsuga; species Pseudotsuga menziesii. The sequence continues at coordinate 458,387 of LPNX010103461.1, read as the reverse complement.
GTTGGATCCTTTGAACCTTTTGGTTGTGCTTCAATGTTGGATGATGGTTGTGCAGACTGATTTTTAGCCAGTTTCAAGGGTTGCCTATGTTTGAATTTTGTGATTGATTGCAGATGTGAGTTTGGTTTACTAGCCAGTGATAAATCAGATTCTTTTGTTCTTTGAGTCCGCGGTTTCAGAAGTAAAATTGGTTTTAAACCTTTGCTGATTTTTTGTTTTAAAAAAAGCTTCCAAACACTTAATTTTTTTGTTAAATCGACTTCTTTTGTCCTTTTCTCTTCTGTCGTTGTGGCTCCCAAAGTGGCTTAGTGCCCGAAGTGCAAAGCGCTCCGACCACCGATGTTTATTAGTCTCTTGATCGCTTGCTTGTAGCCTTTCCTCTTCCGCCATTGCAGCTGGGAAAGTCATTTGGATTTTGATGTGATGTATTCCGAATTCTGATTAAAACTATTCCCACCCATGTTTTGCATGTTGTAGGCTTTCCTCTTCCACCGTTGTGGCTGGGAAAGTCATTTGGCTTCCGATGTGGTTACCCTTTCGATTTTCGATTGTGAATTTTCCCTCCCTTCGGTCGCTTGTCCGTGACCTCATGCTCTTCGCTGTTGTGACTGGGGTGAGATTTTTTAACTTCCGATGCCAGCGCTTTGAGCGTCCGATGAGTCATTGTTTCCTGTCATTGGTGGTTTTGTGCAAACCTGTGGATAAACAAAATAGTGGTGTCGACGTTTAATGAGGTTCTAATAATGGTGGTGCACCTGGCCATTTCTTTGGGGTTGGCCGTTTCAGTAGGTATAATTTGTTGCTTTGTTTTATACTACAGTCCCAATGAATGATACACTTCGTTAAATCGCAGGTGGACTCAAAATATGTTTTCCGATGACCGTGGCGCGAAGGCATAACAGGCCATTGGTAGAGGTAGAACCAAAAAATGCAGGAGCACAAGAAGGACAAATGAAGGAAAAGACAAAATGAATGATGACAAAGGAGCAATTCTGAAAGGTCCGGCAGTTACTCAACCAATCATGAGTATGCACTGAAAAGATAGAGGAATATGAAGTGTTGGGGAACTGAAAGGTCATACATTTGGGGGGCAGCCCAAGTAGTATGCTCTTATGGTTTAAATATTGGAAAGTAGAACTTAGAAAGGGATTTTTTCCTGGAAAACTTGTAAACCTTTTGCTTGTAAGAGGAACTATTTCGTTTTACAAACCAAAAAGTGAAAATTTTCCCTGCTGGAGAAAGTGTTATGTGGAATGGATCAATGTGTTTAAATGAGCAATGTTGAATGTGAACTATTTCATTTTCAGCTGTGTCTCATGAGCTGTAAGAGTGTTCTAATTTATTGAACCTATGTTCTTGTCGAAAGATTCTTCAGTATTTTTATGGTGTTCTTCCACTATGAGTAATGGGATGTTCTAATTGTTGATGAGCTATCTTGTCATGTATACTTTTACTTCTTTTTATATGTTTGGTTATAATAGCAGCTATCTGTGATTTTCCAAAGCACCTGAACAGTAATACATTACTCACCAATGAATGATATCTTGCTCGCTAGCAATAGGTTAGGTAGTTAGTTTTAATTTCCTATTGTTTATGTGATTTAGATGCTTGTGAATGCTAAGATGAGAGGTAAGAACCTGTGCATCACGTTGTGATTGCTCCCTGCATCTTTATCATCCTGCATTGTTAATTAGGCACTTGCATCTCATACTTAAGTCAAAATACAAAAAACTCAGTGGACTGGGCTGTAACTGGTAAAAACATTTGCTTTGTTACTTGACTTACGGTAGCCAGACCACAAACCAGATGGATTCCCTACACCAAACTTTCATGGGCTAGTTGGGAACGTTGACTGGGGAGAATCCCTTACTATTGTTGCCTGTGAATTTCTGGGCTTCAACAATTTTGGTGCTAGAAGGAGGGCCGCCAGTGCATGGATGGCCGAGGAAACCCGTTTTCCTGATATTATTCCACTGGTAACAGTTCTGAAAGCAGTGGGCTTCATAATCCAATTCTGGAAGAAAGGAATAGAGAACATCTATATTCTGTTGGCAACAAAGTTGTTAATGACCTAAGAAGACACACTAGGGCATATGTAAAGAAGATTGGAGGATTGCCAATCATCCCTGAATTGCCCAGAAGAGAGTATAAAAGGAAAGATCGTCCTGTAGTAGAAGACTCAGTGCTGGTTGGAGACTGGGAAGAACTTGTAGAAACAACCTTACAGGAAGTTGTACTACCTTTGAATCAAGAAGGCCCACATACCCCTCACAGTTCTCCTGCTCACACTCCTATTGACTCACCTCCTCACTCTCCACCCAGAATCATGGAAGGAGTAAATGCTAATCCACCACCCAACCCACTCAACCCACCAAATCCACCACCTTCCTGAAGAGCCAGATCACCTTTAAATCTAACACCTCCGTTACATGATCCACCTCAAGCCTTTGACAAGATGTTGCCCAAGTTTGACCCAAATGAGAAGATACTGGTAGATGATCACCTGCAAAGATTTTACTTGGCGATAGAAGGGTTGAGGGCTGGGGAATATGAGGATGTAGTTTGCAGACTATTTCCGCATACCCTTAAAGGAGCTGCAGCATCATGGTATTTTGGGTTGCCTGCTAATTCTATCCCTGATTGGGATACCTTAGAGAGAATTTTTAGGACTAAGTATGCGATTCAAAAGACTCATGTAGCTCTCATGAAAGGGATATGCACCTTGAATAAAGAAAGAAACGAAAAGGTGCAGTTTCACACAAAGGTTTGTAGCCTATCTCAAGAATTTTTCTGAAACGGATAAACCTTCAGACAAAGTTCTGATTGAATATTATACTTCAGCTTTAGGCCCCGATTTGGCCATGTTTGCCAAAGGTAGGGCCAAGCCTACTTTGACGGAAACCTATGAAGAGGCAGAAGTAGTGGAAGCTGAAAGAGAAAGTATTGAAGATTATCCAGAATAGCCAGGAGAGAAAGGTGTAGGAAGGAAAGCCGTATTGTTTACTAAGCCTCAGGAAGAGAAATCGCCAGATTATGAAAATATGGCAAAAATGATGCAGAATCTTTCCAACAAAATCATAGATTTGGAGAAAGAGAAGGAAACACAAAAGTTTTATGAGCCATATTATAAGAAAAGAGAGGATAACAATCAGTCTCAACCTCCTCCTCACAATACTGCATCTATGAATTTAACAGAGGTAGGCATGGACAATTTTTTCACTTTCCACCAACAGCCACACTCAGAAAAGAATTGTCCTCAATGGATAAATTCGATGACGTTGGTCATGAATCAGCTGTTGGATTCTAGATTAACAGAAGATGGAAATGAAGAGAGAAAAGAGAGTACTACGTCAACAAAGGAACAAGAAGAGGAAACCATGGTTTTGTGGGATTCTGTTTCATTATTTGATGCTGAAGAGGAAAAGAATCAGGGCTACAAGGACGTCATGGAAACCAACATGGTAACAAGGAGCCAAGGGCCAATTAAAGAAAATAATCTCATTCTACCAAAGATCAAAAGGCTGCAAAGAAATGTAAAGAAATTTCAAAATAAATCCTTAGCTGATGAGATTCCAGAATTCACTATTACCAGCCAAGATCTGAAGTAGAATAATACGTTGGCTAGGCCAAAGGAAGGAAAGATGAATGCCGATAAACCTCATCCTATTGAGCAGTCGATGGATTATGACATCGTGGAGGATTTAAAGAAGGTAAAAGCGAATGTTCCACTATTCGAAATGTGTAAAGTACCGCAGCAAAAAGAAAGACTATCGAAAGCACTTGAAGCATCGGATGAGAAGCTACCCACTGAAAATCAACCTTAGGACGAAGAAGAAATCAGTGAAACCAGTGTTGGAGGTAAGCCTAAAAGCAAACATCCACCTTTCCTCCTCACCTTTGAAATTTTCAATCATAATGTACATAATTGCTTGGTAGACTCAGGGGCGTCAGTAAATGTCATGCCAATATCAGTCTGTAAAAATATCAATGGGAAGCCTAAGCCATCCACATGGAGGGTTTTTCAGTTCGACAGGACGGATGTAAAGGTAATTGGTGAGACGGAAGATGTCCTAGTCCATCTGGCATCAAATGATAAAGTGTGCCAAGTCATTAATATTGTGGTGGCTTATATACTAGATGCTTACGGTCTTGTCCTGAGCAAAGATTGGTCGGCCAAACTAAATAGATATTTTGCTTTGGATTGGTCGCATCTGTGGTTGCCATACAAAGGAAGTTCGAACCAGATTAAGATTTTAAGAGAGCCTCACATAAAATACAATGTTACTCAACTAGAGGAGAAGAATGAACCAGTGGATTCTATATTGGGAAACTATTTTATTGAGTTGGAACTAGGAAATTACCAAGCATAAGAAGCCAGCAACACATCAGATACTCATCCTGATCTCCTTCAATTCTCACAGGCTGATGAGATTGACTGTAAAATAGTAGACTTAGCAGTAGGAATAGATTCACATTCAGTAGTTAGTGATTTTTGGACTTTGTTTTTTGATGGCTCTAATACATTAGAGGGGTCAGGGGCTGGCTGTGTCCTGATCGACCCCCAGAAGAATAAACATTTTCTATCATGTAGATTAGAGTTTGAGTGTACTAATAATACAGCTGAGTACGAAGCGTTGGTGCAGGGTTTGAGGAAAGCAATTGAATTAAAGGTAAGTAATCTAAGAGTTTTTGGAGATTCTGAGATTATTGTGAAACAAATCCGGAATCAAATACATTGTGTTTCCCCTCACTTGAAAGCTTACCAAAATGAGGTATGGGACCTGCTTAAATGTTTTGATGCATTCAATATTATTTCAATTCCAAGACTTAAAAATGCAGTAGCTGACTTGTTGGCCACATCAGCCGCTAGGCTCGTACCCACTAATAATTGATGCTCTGTTGAATTGCTTTTTAGGACCTCAGTACCGGATATGATCACCAACCTGCGAGTGTTTGACGATGATCAGCAGATAATAGAATGCTTAACAAATGACGAGGTGTTCAAAGGGGCGATTATAGATGATGAAGAACGTCAGGCTGAGATGAAATATGACAATTTCATCCCTAAAGGAGTCAGAACGTTGGAAAGAATGTTCAATTTAAATGAAAAGTTCAAAAGACCAGCCAACGTGAAGACTCAAAGCTCATCTCTATAGTTCAAGCTGATAAATTTAGGGACTGAGGAGAGTCCTAAATTTCTGAACCTTGGCAAATGTTGTTCACCAGCAAAAAGAGATAAGTTCGTCACACTGTTTAGACAATATAAAGATGTTTTTTCTTGGACATACGAATAATTGAAAACATATGACACCAGCATCATCAAACATGTCATTCCCATCAAAGCTGGTGTCAAGCTATATCAACAACCTTTAATGAAAATGCATCCAAAATTGGAACCACTGATTCAGAGTGAAGTGAAGAAATTACTAGATGCTAGAATCATTTTTAAGGTCAGACACTCTGAGTGGGTATCAAATCTGGTACCAGTGAGAAAAAAATCTAGAGAGATCAGACTCTACGTGGATTTCAAGAACTTAAACCGTGCTTCAGACAAAGATAACTATCATGTTCCCCCCATGGAGCAATTGCTACAAATGGTCTCAGGTTTTGAACTGTTTTCGTTATTAGACGGTTTCTCTGGCTACAATCACGTATTAGTAGCCAAAGAAGACAGATTGAAGACCACGTTCAGGACCAAATGGGGAACCTTTGCCTATAGGAGAATTCCCTTTGGGCTTATAAATGTTGGAGCAACGTTTCAGAGGGCTATGGACATAGCTTTCTGTGGATTGATTGGCCGAAGTGCTGTAGTATACCTTGATGATATTACAATATTCTCAAAGAGAAGAGGAGAGCACGTGTTTCACTTAAGGCAAATTTTCAAACGCTGTCGGAAATATGGCATCTCACTCAATCCTAAGAAGTGTGTGTTCACTATCATGGAGGGCAAGTTGCTGGGTCACATAGTTTCGAAGAAAGGAATATATATAGATCCAGAAAGAATTAAGGCTATTGAACAAATCCCCTTTCCCCATAATAAAAAGGGGATGCAATCATTTATGGGAACGATAAACTTCGTGCGAAGATTTGTGCCTGATTTTGCTCAGATTGTCAAGCTGTTGCAGCAGATGGTAAAGCAAAATGCACTATTCAAGTGGACTGAAATTGAGAAGAGCGCATTCAGCAAAATCAAAACTATTGTTGCACACGCACCCTCCCTGAAAATCCCATATTTTGAAAAAGATTTTATCTTGTATACCTTTGCATCTGACGATTCACTAGCAGTTGTGCTCACCCAAAAGGAAGATGGGGGGGGGATGAATTCCCAATATCCTTTATGAGTACTGGTCTACAAGGGGCCGAATTGAATTATCCAGTTGTTGATAAACAAGCTTACACTGTATTCAAAGCAGTAAAGCAATTCCAGCCTTATATTTTAAAAAATAGGACCAAAGCGATCGTCCCCTACCCAGCTGTAAGGTCTCTTCTTGTACAGAAGGAGTTAGGAGAAAGAAGAGGCAACTGGGTAATAGCTCTTCAAGAGTACGACCTTGAATTCAAGCTAGCATCTATAGTTAAAGGACAAGGGTTGTGCAAACAGATGACTGGAAATAAAAAAAATGAAGAACACACCTGGGAAGATGAAGCCGAATTACATGTAATGGAGGTATGTCATTTGTTTACAGCTCCCAAGTCTTGGTATAGAGACCTTGTGCATTACCTGCAGGCAGGGTTGTTTCAAGAACATTGGAGTTCCAAGCAAAGAAGGGAACTACGTCTTAAATCATCCTCCTATCAACTTGTTGAAGGAGTATTATTCAGAAAGAATTATGATGGGGTTCTTCTCAGATGCTTAGAAAAGGAAGATGAGAAGAAAGTAATGTTAGAATTGCATGAAGGTCCTGTTGGGGGGCATTATTCAGGAGATACTACAGCCCACAAAATCCTCAGGGCAGGTTACTATTGGCCCACGCTCTTCAAAGATGCACACGCACATGTCAGGAAGTGTGATATTTGCCAAAGGTGTAGTGGGAGACAACCTAAAGCAGCAGCACCCCTAAAGCCTGTGATGATCACGGAACCATTGGAGCAATGGGGGTTGGATATCATTGGAGAAATAAAACCAAATTCCTCCCTACAACACAAGTACATTCTGACCACGACCGATTATTTCACCCGATGGGTCGAAGCAGTTCCGCTGTGCAAGATAAATCAAGACGAGGTCATCAGTTTCCTGCAGGACCACATCATGACCAGGTTTGGAGTTCCAGTTTCGTTAGTTTTTGATAATGCTATGTACTTTTCATCAATTAAATTAACTACTTTTGCTCATGATAAAGGGATAAAATTGCATTATTCTGCTAATTACTATCCACAAGGAAATGGCCTCGCTGAATCCACTAACAAAAATCTGATTAGGATTTTAAATAAGACTATGATAGAAAACCAGAGGAGCTGGCATTCCGTGCTACCAAACTCCCTTTGGGCCGATAGAGTCACCCCCAATTCTGCGATAGGAGTGTCACCGTATACCCTTGTGTATGGTAAAGAAGCCATTCTTCCCCCCAACATCATGCTACCCTCTTCCATAATAGCTCAAGAGTCTAGAGGGTCGGAGAATGAAGTTTTGCAGATGAGGATATGTAATCTTCTGAAAGCAGAAGAGGCTAGATCTAAAGCCAGGGAACGCTTTAAGCAACAGCAGGAGTTAGTAAAGAGATGGTTCGACAAACATAAATCTAGAACAAAAGACTTTGAAGTAGGAGACATATTCCTCAAATGGGATCACCCCCATGATGAGAAAGGAAAGCACACCAAATTCCATCAGTTGTGGGTAGGCCCTTTTCAGATTGCAGCAAAGCTTGGCCCCTCTACTTATAAGTTGCAAGATCTACAGGGGTGGGAAGAGAACTTACCAATGAATGGTTTGGTTCTCAAGCCTTATTTTTCCTGAGTTTCGTTAAGTCCTTCTGTCTTGTATATAAATAATCTGTTTGGCTATCTTTTGAGTCATGTTTTTTCAGTTTACTTTAGTTTAATTTTTCTTGATTCCAATAAAGGGAACAAACCCGCAGTTGCATGGAGAACATCGAAATTTTTGGGAATGATCAACATTTTTGGGTCTCAGACTATGTGTTGCTAAAAGAACTTCTTCCAGTTTAGCAGTTTTCTCAAATAAGCTCTGTGTGCATTGAAGTCCTGCTTAACCCCTGTGAAATAAACTGGATTCGAAGAGTCTGGAGTACTATGTTGAGGCTCCATCCACGTCATACTTAAAATGTTCTAATGAGCGACAGAAGAGGACCCATGGAAAGGAGCAAGGTGAACAGTATATTAAATATAAATGATCCCATGCCAAGAAAGGAATGCTAAAAGGAAAATAAGAGTCAAAAACTCCTATGAAAGCATCATACATCAAAGCAAATGCTGAATCATAAGTACTAAATCGTCGAAAGATCCTCTCCGTCCATGAGCTGAAACATGAAGTACACCGCTCACACAAAAGGACACTATGGGATAGAGGATCCTGAATTAAAATTCAATAAGAAAAGGCATGCAGGAGGACTCATATGAAAAGGGACAAAAGCCCAAATGCACAAAAAGTGCTAAAGTGGCATGGGAATGAGGAACAAACGAATATTTCTGCTTACCACATGATAAAACCCTGTGGAGTCCAAGCTATCTGCTACCTGAAGACAAAATTAATAATCAAACTCATCCTCTGGCCTCAACAGAGTTATCTGGACTCGAAAATCTTGGTTTCCACTTCCCCAAATTGGACTATCATCAATGATTAAAGGTACACACTTCCGTCATTTGAGAAATCCGGATAGATGGAAGATAAATGCATTTTTTGTTAGACAGTATGCCACTCAAAGAATAATCTCCCATAGATCTAGGTTCACCAAGTAATCGTCAATTGTTGTGGCTGCAACCGTTCTCCCCAAATTTCTTAAATTTTGGGCCCCTCCTCATAATTTAGCGTTGTTTTTTAATCGTTGGATCCTTTGAACCTTTTGGTTGTGCTTCAATGTTGGATGATGGTTGTACAGACTGATTTTCAGCTGATTTCAAGGGTTGCCTATCTTTGAATTTTGTGATTGATCGCAGATGTGAGTTTGGTTTACTAGCCAGTGATAAATCGGATTCTTTTGTTCTTTGAGTCCACAGTTTCGGAAGTAAAATTGGTTTTAAACCTTTGCTGATTTTCTGTTTTAAAAAAAGCTTCCAAACACTTAATTTTTCTGTTAAATCGGCTGCTTTTGTCCTTTTCTCTTCCGCCGTTGCGGCTCCCAAAACGGCTTAGTGCCCGAAGTGCAAAGCGCTCCAACCACCGATGTTTATTAGTCTCTTGATCACTTGCTTGTAGCCTTTCCTCTTCTGCCATTGCAGCTGGAAAATTCATTTGGCTTCCAATGTGATGTCTTCCGACTTCTGATTAAAACTATTCCCTCCCATGTTTCGCATGTTGTAGGCTTTCCTCTTCCGCCGTTGCGGCTGGGAAAGTCATTTGGATTCCGATGTGGTTACCCTTTCGATTTCCGATTGTGAATTTTCCTGCCCTTCGGTCGCTTGTCCATGACCTCGTTCTCTTCTGCCATTGCGGCTGGGGTGAGATTTTTTAACTTTCGATGCCAATGCTCTGAGCGTCTGATGAGTCATCATTTCCTGTCATTGGTGGTTTTGTGCAAACCTGTGGATAAACAAAATCGTGGTGTCGACGTTTGATGAGGTTCTAATAATGGTGGTGCACCTGGCCATTTCTTTGGGGTTGGCCGTTTCAATAGGTATAATTTGTTGCTTTGTTTTATAATGCAGTCCCAATGAATGATACACTTGTTGGGATATAGGGAAGACCCGGGTTTTATACCTTTTACTTCGCACCAACAAAAGACCCACAGTGTTGGCCCTTTCGGCAACAACCTGCGAATAGGTTACAGTCTCACCCGAAACAGCTATGGGGTGCGTAAGAGCCAAGTTTCTACAAGCAGAAGAGGGATATTACTGTACCTTTTAGCTTTTAACAGATTATAAATATAAATAACAGAGCTTAACATTCACTTATTTAGCTTCGCGGCTAGATAACAAACAGTGCCTTGCGCAACCCTTTACTGGGATTTCACAGCGAAGTTATTATCTAGCAGTGATCTTTACTTATCAGATATATAAATATTAATGCATGAAAGAACACAAAAAAAACAACACACAGAACCACGACACCAGATATAACATGGTTCACCCCCAGTGTAGGGGTTACGTCCACAGAACTATGTTTTATTCAACTTCCTACAAAAACCACATTTCTGATCTGCGTACTCAGCTGCAGATCCCTTCAAGTCCTCAAAGCTGCGCACATAGCTGCAGGCCTCTGCACACACAGCTGCAAATTTCCTTAATCACCCAAAACCCTATGTGCACACAGCTGCAGAGGTCGTCCATGCACACACCTGGGACTTAACCTTTTCTTACAAAATAACCTTAGCTTCACATCAATTCATCTTACACAAAAAGCCTAACCTAACTTCTTTACAAGAGTGCATATTTATACAGCGCACTTATTACAAAACCATGGGCTTAAACCATGGGCTTAAACCATGGGCACCCTGAACCCCAAACCATGGACTTAAACCATGGGTTTATTACAAAAAGAGTACTTTGACTCAACCCCAACACCCCTAAGACTATTTTGAGTCATACAACTTCCACAACAAAACCGTGGAGTTACCAAAATTAGGAACCTTTAAGGTGTGCGCCCCAACAGGCCCCTAAGACTCACCAGTGTCCCGTCCTGGGACACTCTGCTATTCTTCTGGTCCACGAACTTTGTCGGCAAAGAGAGTGTACTGCTTGTTGAGACCGCGCATAATATTGTCAGCTGCTTGCTCCTTTTCTACCAACTCCTGCAAAACTGTGGCTGATGCTTCGCTGGCCTTGTCCTGCGCAAATGCATCGTATTCCTTCAAAAATTTAAGTTGGATGTCCACAACAGTACTCAATTCGAAAGCTTCGCTGATAAACAGCTGATAGCAATTTTGATGACCGGGGTAGGCACTTCAGTTGGTTTGCATTTCCACATAATTTTGCATGCTAAGAGCTCGGTTGCGAAGCGAATGTTCTGCTCTTGAATCGCGGAAGTGCGATACCCACGTTTCCCCTTCGTCAGGCCAAAGCACTCCTTCATGCTTTGGGCGAGCTTCGTATCGTCATGATTTGAGGGAAATTCTGTCCCCGGATCAGGCCCTGCCATTGGTAAGCCTGTGATCCTATGAATGAGCTCACCATTAATAAGAATTTTCTTATCATCGATCCATAGGTATCCGTCATGTACTAACACCAGCAGTTGCTTGACCACTATCGTGACCTGCGTGCTGCGACCAAAATGGGGAACATCGAGCATCTTCAGCAAACCAGCTAGATCCAAGCCAGCAGCCCGCTGTTTTACTTCCAATAAGGTCGCCCCAGTCTCTTAGTATTTAACAAAGTGTAAGTATTGGGCTAGTGCGAACTGTGGAAACTTCCCACAATCATTCGTGTCATGGTCGGCATACTTAAGCCAGTCTATTTTCCTTGTCATCGTTCCTACTAGCTGCACACCCGGTGGCAGAGAAGGGGTGCATATAGTGAACTTAGCACTCCGTCGAGGCGGTTTAACTCCTGGTTGAATAGGCTGAAGATATGGTGGCCACTGCGGGGCAGTGTCCTCATCCCCTTCAAGTGGGATCTCTGCTGAGCCAGGCGGATTCATCCCCGGATCCTTCGATGTTTGCCCTGATTGCTTATGTCTGTCTTCATTCCACTTAGAATGAACTTCAGGCTTAAACTGTTTTCTGGCAGATCGTGTCTGCATTGGCGGTGTCGGTGCTGGTAGAGTCTCTTCATGGGCTGCAGGCTCCGGTGGGGGGGAAAAAATGTTCTGTAGACCCGTCTGTTCAAATTATCTCAATAGGTCCTGGAGTTCATGATCAGCTGACATTGGTTAAATTCTGAAATTCAAGGAAATGCGGAATGTGATTTCCCCATACCCGAGTGTCTTCATATACAATCCATCAACCAAATCTGCCATAAATGTGTATTGAAGGCGCCAAATCTGACAAAGATCCTGTTTCCACGGCGCTCGATCTCGGTGGATATCATTAGGAAAATAAATTAAGGCAATTAAAGTACTGGTGCCACCAAATTAGCAGTGTTCCAATGGTCATCTTTTGGGCTGCAGCACAACCAGATCTGCAGCTGCGTCGCAATAAGGACCTTCGAACCCATATTGACCTTCAGCACATCCTGACAAGTTCTGCGACCAAGCTGTGAGCTTCGATCCTGCAGGTCAGTACTTCATTATTTCTTTTTCAACAGACATATTAGCATGCCGAAGCCCGACCGTCGTGTACCAATTCTTTGCTACAGGTGCCCAGATATGTATATGCCTATGTACCCATTGGGGTACATGTTTCCATGCTTGGTAGTAGTGCTCCAAGTGTTCCTGCGAGCCACTTGGCCCATTGATCCTGCTACGTACCTCCTAGGGCTGATCCACAATTCTTAAGCGAAGGGATTTCTGATAAGCTTCCCAACTAGGCATGTACTGTTTGTGACCATTCCACCATCTGGCTGCCGTAGCTCTAAATGCTGAATCCAAAGTCTTCATTTTCTGCGAGTCTGGTATCTGGGCTGAGAATTGCTCAATAAACTCTTCTGGGTGTGTCAAACCATCCAAATTAGGTAAGGCTCTTGTTTGTGAGCTAAGCCATCTAAGAGACTTGGTAATTCTTGCACAACGGTGGCCATGTAGCTCATACAATACATTCTGCCAATTATCTAAACCATCATCTGAGTTCATCATACAGGAGCTATCACACTACCAATCCATAATACCTTCGTCATTGGAGTCAATATAATCTTCTTCCTTCGCTGTGATGTTATAGATGTGCTCCAGAACATCTAGATCTTCATTTCTGAGTGGTTCTGTGTATCTTGCTCCCTGTGAGGGATCCAGTGGTATGATGACTCGCAACTCTTTCCCTTCAAAAATTATTTGTCTCTTCTTAAGGTTAATAACTGCAGCATTTTCCATTTCCCACTCAATACCTAACAAGGCTGGGTAGGGATTGCTGTCATCAATGATCTCAATAACTTCGAAGTTTGCTACAGTACATACTCCATCAATATCTACTGGAACATTAGGAAATCATCCTAGGGGCACAATCTTCTGCTGATTGGATAATATCAACTGTATAGGGGACCAGTCAAGGTTAGGTTTCCCCATTTGTTCCCAGGTTTGCTTGGTTAGGACATTTACCTCTGATCCTAGGTCCAAAATAACATCAGTCATATCATACTCTCCTACCTGTTCTTCTGACTCTATTGACAGGTTTTGGCTGACCAAAACCTTGCTGAGGTTCATAGGAAGCAATAACTTTTTGCAACTCACTTAAAGCATTCTGATTTCTTAAAAGTTTCAGACAACTTTGTAAAAAGGAGGACAGTGTACTTACTTTCTCCATCGAAGCTTCTTGCGGCTACAACTACTGCTGATGTGGCTACGCAGGTGCTATTACTGTGCTAGAATCCATAAAATATTTCTTGGATTCCATGAATGTCTCCTTTTCTCTTTCAATATCAAAGGTGGGGACTTTTAAAGGGGCCTTACGAACCCAATCCTCATCAGGCTGCTTCTTGGCAGGCTCCATATGTGTCGTAGCTCCGCTTCTAGTAACAACATTAATGGTTGGGATAGGTCTTTGTTCGATGGAAATAATCTAAAGATTTTGGGTAGGGGTACTATTTCTTTCCTGAATATTAGCGATCAACTGCAAGCACTACTCGATCACATGATCTACTGCTCAGCAATACCGACATGTCGTAGTCGGGTTTCGACAGTCGCGAGCCAAATGTCCGACCTGGTTGCAGTTATAACACACCACCTGACCACGACCTCTGCTAGCCATGCCACCACAACCACGACCTCCGAAACCCCCTCTACTTGATGCACCAGCGCGGTAGCCATAGCCATCATTATTCTGACCCTCATTTTGTACCCGATAGACATCATAGGTGCGTTCTCTCATGAGGTCATAACTACAACACTCATCTTCATTGTGTCCTACGGACTTACAGAATTTGCAGTAAGGGTTCTTGGGGACTTGCACATACCTCTATAGCAGATAGCAATTCTCAGGTCGATGCTGGCCCGTTGTCCGACAGATCTCACAATAGAGAACAGTAGGGTTGAATGGGTTTGGCGCACCATTATTCAGGTAATTTCTTACCACAGGATAGTATTCCTTGTCGTGACCTTCTGTCTGACATTGTGTGCACCAGACCTCTTTGCTACTGGTTTTTCCTTTCTTCATATCACAAAGCTCCAGGGCCATCGCTTCCAACTACGCTTGGATATGAGCGATACCAGAGTTATCTTCGATAAGGGCGGTTCCAAGCTTCATCGCGATTTCCAGAGCCTCCTGCTAGTCAGCAACCTTCTGTTGCATGAGCGGAGTTCGAATATGCGGTAGCAATGCTGCAATAAACCATTCCTTGTGCTGCACAGGTCCAATGGGGAAACTGACTTGATCTAGAAAAACTTTGAATCTTTGATCAAAGTCCCACACTGATTCTCCATGCCTCTGCTGAATCTCTTTCAATTCAGTGATACACTACGACTCGGATTTCAGCTTCTTAAATTCCTTTATCATTGCGGCTTTTATATCAGCCAATGTGTGGTTCTGAGTGTTGGAGAACTTCATGAACCAGGTCAGAGCACAGTCTCTGAAAGAAGTAACCAGCTGCCCTCTTTTTGTATCTTGATCCGTAATGGACTTAGCAGTCCACACTGCTTCACATAAAAACCAGAACTGTTCTGGATCCTCTAATCCAGTTCCTTTGAAAACAGGGAGCTTAAAGTCATCATGCATATGGGCCATCGCAGGTCTAGGGGGGGAGGGAGGGGGACTGGAAGTAGGTGGGGGGGAAATGACTGGGGTAGACTAACCTGCGACAGGAATACTTGGGCTAGGGTGACTTTCAAATTGCGACGGGTTCTCAGGGATAATAGGTCTTCGCTGTGGGGTTACCGAAGGGTTTCCAACAAAAGGGTTTTCTTCGGGTTCTAAATCTGTGGGATTTATAGGGGGATACTCGGTATGCTGACCCTAGGAATAGGATCCAAAATATCTCTTGTACCTTTTGCCACTTTGCAGCAAACCACTTTGCTCGTCGAAGGTATTTTCACTTGCAAACATAGGTTAGTAATACAAAATCTAATAGTCTGATTCAATGAGCAATATACCTTTGTCAGCTAATAGCATTTTAATTGTCAAACTAAATGAATTCAAAAACTTACCCCTGGGTCCTTTGAAGAATTGCCGCTCGGCTTCACTAAAGGAAGTACTCATGTCAATGGCGAACTCCATCACAAAGGCTTCAAGGGTTCGTGTTGTCCAGAAATCAACAGCGTGGGATATCTCGTTGTTCACCCTTTTCAGTATATTAATTCTCGCGGGAGTCCAAGCAGGAAACTGACGTTCTTGGAAGTTCGTCCTTCTCTCTGTTAACCTGGATAACCACTGGTGCAACTCTATGTGGATACTACCAAAGAAAATTTCATAAACATCACAAAAAACATACCTTTGTAAAAAGTCTTTTGAACTACGATGTAGATCTTTGTTCTCTTGCTCAGTGAATTTCAAATAAGTTGCGTCAATCCAATCACTGATTTCCTTCACAGAGGGTCTCCAGAACATAGCCCTCAAGGTACGACGTAAACCCCTCTTGAGTAGATACTGAGTTCAACCGGCAACGGAACCAATTTGTTGGGCTATAAGGCAGACCCGGGTTTTATACCTTTTACTTCGCACCAACAAAAGACCCATAGTGTTGGCCCTTTCGGCAACAACCTGCGAACAGGTTGCAGTCTCACCCAAAACAGCTATGGGGTGCCGTAGAACTAGGTTTCTGCAAGCAGAAGAGGGATATTACTATACCTTTTAGCTTTTAACAGATTATAAATATAAATCACAGAGCTTAACATTCACTTATTTAGCTTCGCGGTTAGATAAAAAATAGTGCCTTGCACAACCCTTTACTGAGAATTCACAGCGAAGTTATTATCTAGCAGTGATCTTTACTTATCAGATATATAAATATTAATGCATGAAAGAACACAACAAAAACAACACATAGAACCACGACACCAGATATAACGTGGTTCACCCCCAGTGTAGGGGTTACATCCACAGAACTGTGTTTTATTCAACTTCCTACAAAAACCACAGTTCTGATCTGCGCACTCAGCTGCAGATCCCTTCAAGTCCTCAAAGCCGCACACACAGCTGCAGGCCTCTACACACACAGCTGCAGATTTCCTTAATCACCGAAAACCCTCTGTGCATACAGCTGCAGAGGCCGTCCACGCACATAGCTGGGACTTAACCTTTTCTTACAAAATAACCTTAGCTTCACATCAATTCATCTTACACAAAAATCCTAACCTAACTTATTTACAAGAGTGCATATTTATACAACACACTTATTACAAAACCATGGGCTTAAACCACGGGCACTCCAAACCCCAAACCCTAGACTTAAACCATGGGTTTATTACAAAAAGAGGACTTTGACTCAACCCCGACACCCCTAAGACTATTTTGAGTCATACAAATTCCACAAAAAAACCGCGGAGTTACCAAAATTAGAAACCTTTAAGGTGTGCGCCCCAACAACACTTCGTTGAATCACAGGTGGACTCAAAAGAAGTTTTCAAAATACCGCGGCGCGAAGGCATAACGGACCATTGGTAGAGGTATAACCGAAAAAAGCAGGAGCAAAAGAAGGACAAATGAAGGAAAAGACAAAATGAATGATGGCAAAGGAATAGTTCTGAAAGGTCCGGTAGTTACTCAGCCAATCATGAGTATGCGCTAAAAATATAGAGGAATATGAAGCGTTGGGGAACTGAAAGGTCATATGTTTGGGGGGTAGCCCAAGCAGTCTGCTCTTATGGTTTAAATATTGGAAAGTAGAACTTAGAAATGGATTTTTCCCTGGCAAAATTGTAAACCTTTTGCTTGTAAGAGGAACTATTTCGTTTTACAAACCAGAAAGTGAAAATTTTCCCTGTTGGAGAAAGTGTTATGTGGAATGGATCAATGTGTTTAAATGAGCAATGTTGAATGTGAACTATTTCATTTTCAGCTGTGTCTCATGAGCTGTAAGAGTGTTCTAATTTCTTGAACCTATGTTCTTGTCAGAAGATTCTTCAGTATTTTTATGGTGTTCTTCCACTATGAGTAATGGGATGTTCTAATTGTTGATGAGCTATCTTGTCATGTATACTTTTACTTCTGTTTATATGTTTGGTTATAAGAGCAACTATCTGTGATTTTCCAAAGCACCTGAACAGTAATACATTACTCACCAATGAATGATATCTTGCTCACTAGCGATAGGTTAGGTAGTTAGTTTTAATTTCCTACTGTTTATGTGATTTAGATGCTTGTGAATGCTAAGATGAGAGGTAAGAACCTGTGCATCACATTGTGACTGCTCCCTGCATATTTATCATCCTGCATTGTTAATTAGGCACTTGCATCTCATACTCAAGTCAAAATACAAAAAATTCAGTGGACCGGGCCGTAACCGGTAAAACCCTTTGTTTTGTTACTTGACTTACGGTAGCCGGACTGCAAACCAGATGGATTCCCTACACCAAACAGTCATGGGCTAGTTGGGAATGTTGACTGGGGATAATCCCTTACTATTGTTGCCTACAAATTTATGGGCATCAATAGCTTCTTACCGATGTCACCCCACTAAGCATCAGGTGGTAGTGCTATAGAAGGATCCCCTCAAAATTCAGTCCCTACATAGGCATAATCCTCAATCATGAGGATCTAATCACTCAACCAATGGAAGAAGGGAGCCTCGAACTTGACCTTGGCCATGCCACCTCTTGTGTGGGCCATGATCTCCACCCACTATAGCATGCAGGGTTCTCTAGATCTAAGCTCTATGAATACTACATGGGGCCTCAAGAGGGGTACCCTCTCAAAGAAGAATCATGGTAGGATGGTCCCATACCCAAACTATTTTATCTCTCCTTGCCTACATTTCATCAGCTGATCTTTGAACACAGGTAGTAGTGCCTCAGCCCAGTTGAATACCGTGGGTTCCATAGCCTCCAGGGAATATAGAATATGTGCTCTGGATACTTGATGAGCTCCTTGGCTCCCTGCCACCCTCTGCATAGTAAATAGAATGGTCTGAAGCGGTACATCCCTCACAACCTTGATTGGGATCTTCTACCTGACATCTTTGTTCCTAGGAAGCAGTGGCAAATAATAAGCTCATGTGTAGTAATGTCCCCTCCTCAAAAACGAGTCAGAGAAATAGGTTCTCCTCCTCTAGACAACCCTATCAGGAAATAAATATCCTCCACCTCCACAATCACAATATGGGGTCCCACTTCAGAGTACTTTTGTTCTGGATTCCGCATCCATAGGATGTACTCCTATAATCGTGCATGTGAAATAATTCTAGGAGTGTGAAAGAATTTTAAGAGGCCACATCCTCACAGGGAAGCTATGCAACCCGCATCTCTTGCAGCATAGGAATCATCATCATCATGTTGTCTCTCCTTTCAGATCACCATATTGACCAAATGACCTGTCAAAAATGATTAATGAGCCATTTAGAAACATATTCAACCATTGATATTTCTCAAAACTTTTTATTTTGACTAGGGATTGTGTTTTCAGAGGGAATCACAGTCGGCACCATGCATGTCTCCTTAGAACAAAGTAGTGCCACCACCTGAGAAAACCTGAAAATGCACAGTTCTTATCAGGCACCGCTCTTCCGGTGAAGGCCAGAAGAGGTACCCAACATGCATTTTGTAAGTTTTCCCTTAACACCCCAAAACTAAAAAAAATTAAAAATGGAAACCATGGAAATGAAGAGAGGGCTTCTATCTCTTACCTGAATCTGACAACTCGGGAAACTGATGGGTGATGGCTCTGCAATCTTCGACTGAAATCTGCACTCCAATTCTCCCAAAATGCTCTCTAAGGTTCAGTAAATGGTAAATGTTATGATATTTAGATACTTAGGAGTTAGTTAAGATCAACTTGTGTAATATATTCATTAGGTAAAAGTGTGTTTCTTAAGTATGCATTAGTATGCATTTGTAATTATTCTAATCCAACAGTCACGATATGTTCTAGACATAGAGTGATCCGATGGTTCAACTTCTCTAGGATCATACCTACCATTGATCCATGGCTTAACACCCGATTGGTCTATGATATCTATTTAAAGAGCATAGAGGGTCCTTGGCTATTTGATCGATTATGAGAAGCTCATGTAACTTTCTTTCTTATGCATAATAAATTGCTCCAAGTAGCTATTTGGCTGGGGTCTTGACCTGTTTCCCTCTCGAGGTTTTTAACCACGTGACAAACATCGGTCTGTTGATCTGTGATATTTTTGTGTGAAGTAGTTGCTGAAGGTGTTCGGTCTTTTGGGAGTACCATGTGTACCTGAACAGGGTATCAGAGCTTTTATGAAGAGCCGCTTTCTGTTTTGATCAAGATCTGGAACCGGTGTTGCCGAAACTTTGAAAGGGTTTCTGGTTCTAGATATTTTGTGCATTTGTGGCCTGTGGGAGTTGTTCCATTGCATCCGAAGTGTCATTTCCATTGGGAAATAGTTTTCGTTTCACTGAAAACCATTTCCATTTTCTCCATAAACACCAATTTCGGCAAATCTAAAGGTATAATGTTACAGTGACGAATTTGTTTTTTTTAAATCTATGATATTTTATTAGTTTATTATTAGATCTTTTATGTTTTAGTCTTAGACTATTGTTTTCCCTGACTACGTATGCTCTTTGTTGTGCACCTTGCGTGATTGCGGTGAATCAGAAACAACAAGAGAAAGTTTTTTTTCTTGTCTTCTCGGCTACGTATGCTCTTTGCCATGCACCTTGTGCAATCATAGCAAATCAGAAACAACGAGAAAACTTGAAAACGTAGACTTTCTAGGTAAGCTAACCAAGATCTAACCCCATTGTGTGGAAAAAGTTTTTTTGTTTTTTGTTTTTCGTTTTTTTTTTTGTGATTTGCAGAAAAAGAAAGCAAACACGGAAAACGAGAGAGAAGAGTAAAAAAAAAAAAAGCCCCCTTCCCATTTCCATACTTTTACGTACCTTTTAAACTTAGCTCACTTGGTCCAAAGTTGCTTTACACCTTGATAAGTCTTGAGTTCAAGTCTTATCAAGCTAATCTTTAGTGCATGCAATTTCTATTTTCAAGTTACTTTATTGTAAAAGTGCATCTCACATAAATAAAATAAAATAAAAGTGAGTCACTTAAGTCTTTTAATTTATTGTTGCACTATTTAAAAGTGACATTATTGTAAAAGTGAACATCACTTATTCTACAAAAGTGATTCATTTCAAAGCAAATTTATTGTAAAAGTGATTGTCAAAGGTTGATTTTGGGAAGAGGGTTTTTTTTTTTGTTGGTCAAGTTAATATCTGCCATGTCACTATTAGAGACATCTTCAACATTTTCTTTGATCAAGCATAACTTCATCATCCAGAATCCATTTTAAGTGCTATATTTTTTAAAACCGCATTATCTTTCAAGCTCTTTGCATCCAGACAGTTAGTTTCTGTTCTTTCAGCCATTATTTTACAGTATGGCCACCCCTTGTGATATTATACTTACAAGTTCTAACTATTTCTCATGGAAATATCATATGGAAGATGTTCTACGAAATAGGGGACTTTTCAGAATAACCTCAGGGAAAGAAACAGAACCCACTGATAATGATAAGAAAATTAAATGGGCAAATAGATGTGATGAAGCTCATGGATTGATTGGAATGTCAATCTCTATTGATTTACGATTCCACATATCTGACATTGATGAATTTGATAAAGCTTGGGAAAAGTTGGAATCTGTGTTTGGTAAACACAATGAAATACGGGGTCATCAACTCAAGAATGAGTTGATTTCCTTGAATCCAAATGATTTTTCATGTATTCAAGACTATTTATCTAAGTATAAAACTCTTAGACTCTTATGTGCAGAATGCAAGATTAAGAAAGAAGACAAACAATGTATTTATCATATTATTTCCAAACTTGGACCTGCATATTCTGTTTTTGTATCTACATTCTACTCCATGAAAGAATCCTTGACTGCAACTAGCTATCAAGAGCCTAGCCTTGAATCCTTTTTTGATTCCTTAATTAGAGAGAAAGATAAGATAATTCATCTTGGAATAATTAACAATGCAGATACATCTGGGAAATCCTTATTGTCCCAACAAAAAGAAAAGTCCAAGCCTCCCAAGAAACAAAATTTTCGCAATAATAAGCAAAACAACAAGGGTACCAAACCCTCTCAGTCAGCTCCTTCTTTAAAAAATGACAAAGGATCCAAACAAAAAGGAAAGAAGACTGAGCGTCATTGCAATTTTTGTGGGAAAGATAATCACGATGAATCTAAGTGTTTTAAGAAGATGGCAGCCTTGGAAGCAGCAATGAAGAAGCACCAGATCAGCCTAGATTCATCTTTAGAATCTAACTCTCATGGACATGCACTTTGTGCTTCTAGTTACTCTTATACTACAGCTTCTTCTACTACTTCAATTGAATGGCTCATTGATTCTGGAGCATCTTATCATATGGCTAAGGATAAAGCCATGTTTTCTACTATGGATGAATGTAACACCAAACAAATATTTGTTGGTCATGATAGATCTCTAAGTGTTGTAGGATCTGGAATAGTTCCAGTAGAAAATGGTCATTTCAGTGATGTACTATGTGTTCCAAAAATTTCTTGCAATTTGTTATCAGTCTATAAAATTACTCATTCAGGTGAAGGTAAAACTGTGACATTTATACCTCACAAGTTGTAATCAAGGATTTTAAAAATCCTCAAAATATCCTTGCTACTGGAACTGTTGATGATATTACCAGGTTGTACAAGTTTAACAACTTTGGTTCATCACATTTTCCTTCTGTTTTTGTTGCTCATAGTGATAACTTGAGCAAACTTTGGCATGAGCAATTTGGTCACTTAAATTATCACTCATTGCAACAACTATGTAAAGAAAATATGGTGACGGGTCTTCTGCTGGTATCTTGCAAGGATGGTGTTTGTTCTAGTTGTGTACTCGGAAAACATCATCGGGATAGTTTTGACAAACGTGCCTCTTGGCACGCCTCAGTTCCCTTGGAGCTTGTGCATAGTGACTTGTGTGGCCCTCTTCCATCTACTTCCTTTTCTAGTTTCAAATATTTCTTAACTTTCATTGATGACTACTCCAGACGCACTTGGGTTTACTTCCTAAAACTTAATAGCGAAGTATTTAACATGTTCTTGGCCTACAAGGCCATTGTTGAAAAACAATCTGATCATCAAATTATTAAGTTAAGATTTGACAATGGAGGAGAATATGTTAACAACAAGTTCACTACTTTTGGCACTAAACAAAGAATCCAACAACAGCACACTGTTCCATATACACCACAACAAAATGGTGTAGCTGAATGGAAGAACCGCACTTTAAAAGAAATGGCTAATTGTATGATCCAATCTAAGGGACTAAGTCTTCAATATTGGGATGAGGCAATAAATTGTGCAAATTACATAGTTAATCACACAACCACTAAAGTTTTACAAGGTCTAACATTGGAAGAAGCATGGATTAAAACTAAACCAGATGTAAGTAACTTTTGTGTATTTGGTTGTGAATCATGGGCTCACATTCCAGATGAAAAATGGAAAGCATTACAGCCTAAAAGTGAAAAGTGCATATTTGTTGGATATTCTGAAGATGTAAAAGGTTATAGACTTCTTCAGCCCCAATCACATGATATAATCATTAGAAGATATGTTAAATTTGATGAAAATCTCTTGTTTTGTGAGCCTAACTTGGTGGGTGTGCCATCTTTGGCTTGCGAGCCTGATTCAGTGATTGTGCCTTCTTCTTCTAGTTTCCTTGACAGGTTTCCAACTCCAATTTCTGATGATGATAGTGAGGATGAAAATCCACCTCCACCTACTCATGTTCCTCCAATTGCACCAGCACCAATACTTCCTTGATGGGTCCATTCAACATGTGAAGAAACTGGTGATCTTGCAGGTGATCCTAGAGATCAACGACGAACAAGTTCTTAGTTTCAGCAAGCCTCTTCTCTTTTGGCTCAAGTTTTCGAGAATCATGATCCAGAAACTTTTGTATAAGCTTCAGGAAATCCAGATTGGGATGCAGCTATGGATGAAGAATATCATTCCTTAATGGTGAATGATACTTGGGATCTTGTTCCTCTTCCAAAAGGAAGAAAACTTTTCAGATGTAAATGGATCTACAGAACTAAGTATGCATCAGATGGAAGTGTTGAAAGAATTAAGGCAAGGTTAGTTGCCAAAGGTTTTTCCCAAGTTGAAGGGATTGACTACAATGAAACATTTTCCCCTGTAGCAAAAATGAACCCCATCCGTCTTGTTCTTTCCCTTGCAGCCTTACATAACTGGGAAGTCCATCAAATGGATGTCAAGTCTACCTTCTTACATGGTGATTTACATGGAACAACCTCGTGGATATGTTTAGAATAACTCTAGACTTGTTTGTCTCCTTAAGAAATCCTTATATGGCCTTAAGCAAGCTCCTAGAGCTTGGTATGCCAAAATGGATAGCTTTCTCCTTGATAGTGGTTTTCTTAGATGCCATTATAACCCCAATGTCTATACCAAGAAAGTAGAAAACCATCTCATCATACTTGTTCTTTATGTTGATGATCTTATGATTACTGGTAGTGACCCTAAACTTATAACCCATGTGAAATCTAGTCTTAAGCAAAATTTTGAAATGTCAGAATTAGGACATTTGCATTATTTTCTTGGTCTCCAAGTCTTGCAAACCAAAGAAGGAATATTTCTTTCCCAGTCTAAGTATGCTTGTTACCTTCTTCGTCGCTTCCACATGGAATATTGTAAACCAACCCCTTCTCCCTTCCAGTCTGGAGTCAAAATTTCTACCACTTGTACTTCCCCTGAAGTAGATGCCACCTTGTATCGTCAGCTTGTTGGTAGTCTTTTATACTTGACTCATTCCCGTCCTGACCTTTCCTTTTCCATTGGTCGTTTTTCCCGTTATATGAAAAATCCTCATGAAAGTCACTGGAAAGCAGCAAAAAGAATACTTCGATATATTCAAGGTACAATTCAGTTTGGGATTCATTACAGTACAGGGGGGAAACCTTTGTTGGTTGGTTTCACTGATTCAAATTGGGCCAGCAATCCTGATGATCAAAAGTCTACTGCAGGTTATGTTTTTAGTTTGGGATCTGGACTTGTCACTTGGGCTTGTAAGAAACAACAAGCTCTTGCTCTTTCTTCAACAGAAGCAGAATATCAAGCCGCAGTTAATGCCAGTCAGGAAGCTTTATGGCTTCGACATATCCTTTCAGAGTTTGGATTCGAGCAGCAGCAGCCTACTCCACTTTGGTGCGACAATTAAAGTGCCATCAAGCTTGCCAAAAATCCAGTTCTACATTAGCGCAGCAAACACATTGAGCTACACATGCACTTCATCATAAATTGTGTTCATGATCATGTTATTGAAGTGCTCTATTTCCTTACAGATGATCAAGTTGCATACATCTTCACCAAGTCTCTTACAGAAGCGAAGTTTTCTAAACTTTGGTCTATGTTAGGAGTTCAGGAATGTGTCCTTAAGGGGGGATAGGCTCTAATGCCTCCTTCCTTCTCCTAATAGTGTCACTTTTGTAAATCCTTCAATCCTATCCCAAGTTGTTCTTAAGGGGGGATGTTAGGATATTTAGACACTTAGGAGTTAGTTAAGATCAACTTGTGTAATATATCCGTTAGGTAAAAGTGTGTTTCTTTAGTATGCATTAGTATGCATTTTTAAATATTCTAATCCGACATTCACGATATGTTCTAGACATAGAGTGATCCGACAGTTCAACTTCTCTTAGATCATACCTACCATTGATTCATGGCTTAACACCCGATTGGTCTATGATCTCTATTTAAAGAGCATAGAGGGTCCTTGGCTAGTTGATCAATTATGAGAAGCTCATGTAACTTTCTTTCTTTTGCATAATAAATTGCTCCAAGTAGATATTTGGCTGGGGCCATGGACTGTTTCCCTCTCGAGGTTTTTAACCACATGACAAACATTGGTGTGTTGATCTATGATCTTTTTGTGTGAAGCGGTTGCTGAAGGTGTTCGGTCTTTTGGGAGTACCCTGTGTACCCGGATAGTAAATGAGTTGGTATTTTACTATTTACTTTGGTTTTTGTAAAGGATTTTTAGGGTTTTATATTATTTTTAATGTTTTTTAAATCATTTTCATTAAAAACACCCTTTATATAGTTTATTAAAGTCATTTTTAAATGTTTTTGGGAGACTGATGGCCCTTTTAAAAATTTTTGCAGGGATCAAAATGAACACTTTTGTCTATTGGGAAGTTCATTTTTTGAATTTTTCGTACTTCTAAAAGATGGAAAAGGTCCTTGAGCACTCATTTTGACACTTTGATCATGCTCCCTAAACCTAGTATCAAAGTTTTGAGTCTTTTTTCGATCCTTTTCTGGCTTGTAAAAACCATTCATCGTGAAAATAAACCTAACGGAGTATTCTTTAAAATCTTTTTGGACTCCCTAAATGTGAAAATATTGTCAAGCGAACTTGTCTTCTTCACGCTCGTAAAAGTACTTGAAGAGTCATCTTTCCAATGGTATTTTATCTCTTTTTTAGTTCGGATTGACTAGTTACGAAAAAGGACCCTATGGAGTCTTCTTCCGTCTCCGTTTAGACTCTCTAAATATGAACGATACTGAGTAAAGTTTCATTGGACTCATTAAATCAAACGCTGAGAGACCCTCTTTTGGGAATGAACCCCTCCTTTCTTAGGTTTGTGAAATATATGAGAATGGACTTGTCTTTGAATGAGCTACAATAGGTGTTTGTTACCCTATTTGAACTCGTAAAAATGAAAAGAGGAACTCATCAATCCTGATGGGTAAATTAAGGGAAGGGAATCAATTCATTTTCAAATAAAATGGTAGTTTGTAGTCACCTTTGAACATGGAACTTGTCTGCATTTCATTCAGTCAATTGGGTAATCAGCTTGTCTCTGAGTCAATCCACTTTCATGAGTCATGTCACTCCTTTGATTCTTTCAAAGAATGCATTGTCCATTGTCACATTGTGCTCTACCTCATCAATTCAATGTTGCTAAGTATTTTGTCATGTTGCCTGATGTTCAAAGGGAAGTTGAAAGTTTACCTCTCTAGTCAAAACAACTTTTTTGTCATTACCTTTTGAGTCAGTCCTATGGTTACATCATCTACAACATTCTAGAACTTTGTTCCAAGTTTTGTGTCATCGATGTGGGATTCATCATGGCCCTCCTTCGATGAGAGTATTCCTGTCGGAATCTTCTCATCATTCGAGAATTAGTCTTAGAAACAAGTTTAGTACCTTGAAATCGGTATTCCTTAATGACATATTCTCTCACTCTCGACATAGGTTCACATCATTGGCCTTTGATCAATAGAATTGACTGAGTGTTTGACATCAAATCATCTATTCACACTTGGGATATTGTACTAGGGTACCTCGGGAATCATTGACATCAATGGTGATCTCCCTCACACTTGTTAATGGTTCAAATCATTGACTAGTAATCAAGTGGTTTCTACCATGTTCGACATCAAATCATTGTAATCACATGAATAGAATCATACTTTGTGGAAGGAAAGACAAAGAACCTAGGTATCTATTAAAATCACTCATCGCTTTCTCCCCAGTTTGTGATGGAATATATTGTATGAAGTCCCAGCATGGATACACATTTGTATGTTCATGGCTGTGCTCTAATTTGTGTTCATTTGACATAGATCTATAGTGTATTTCTGGTAGTTGTGCCCCAAGTTTGAGTCCTCTATCACATGGATATACGTTGTATTCTAGTAGCCATGTTTGTTAATCTCTCTCATGGATTTGCCTTGTATTAGTTTGTAGCCATGATGAGGACACATTTTCTCATGAGTCAAAAGTATTGATGTATTGCAGATGCCTAGTTGATGATGATCTTTGATCAAGCTAATTCTTTTCTCGAAATGATAACTTTCTCTTTTAAAGCTCTTGCCTAATGTATCCCTCTAGCATCATGATTTGAAGGCATTTTGTTACACATAAATTTTGTCATTATCATGTGATGAGGTCCAAAACATCTGTATTTTCCCTAAATCCCAACTTGTGAAGTGAAAATAATGGCCCAGACTTCAATCTTGCATATGAAAATCCAACACCGCTTCTACCCTTAAGTCAAGGAGAATTACCTTCTTCATTAATGCCTATAGTCTCTTGACAATAGGCAGTGCAACTACCTTTACCTCTAGTTCAAGGAATGGTTATGCCTTGTCACCACTCTGTCATAGTGGAGTAGAAGTGGTGCCCTTGGTAAAAAGTGAAAAATAGAGGTTACCACGAAGCTTCTCGAAGGAAGTCTTCGTGGCACCCTTATACCTATACCTGAGGACCACCTGGACTCAAGATCCATCCTTTTGGGATCTCCTATCCACCTAACCCACCATTTACACAACCATTCTTATCTACCCAAGGCCTATAAAAGCAGTCTCCCATGGTTGAGAAAGAGAAAAGTTATGCTGTTGCATTGACATTCTGGCCTAAATCAGTAAGGTGAGCATAGGAGGAGCAAGTTGGAGCTTTGGGGGACAATACATTGGCATGTGAAGGAGCATATCGACACTAAGGAAAAGGTTGTAAACTTCTTCTTCATATATTAATGCAAAGTTGGTTCCTTTCCCATAAAGTATGTTGTGTTATAATCATGTATTTTACTATTGGATTCCTTAGTCACTGACATAGATTTTGTGGTTTATATTATGTTTCTTTTAATCTTGTTTTCTAGTTTCATGTGACTATACAGGTACATCTGTGAAGAGATATAAACACAGGAAACAACTACATCACTTCATCAAAGGGTCTCATTCCATATCTCCACAACTTCTAGGGGAAGTCTTCCACCTCTGTTGTATCTCATTTGTTCTAGATCTGAACCATTCAGGTTAGAGGAACAGCTCTTGTCCGCAAGAGGTGTATTTTTCCTAGCAACACATGTCTTCCTTGACCATTGCAATTTGTCATCTCCTCAAATGGTTTTGTAGAGTTTGAAGAGATTCATTCATTTGTACTTAATTTTTCATTTTCCTTAGTATTTTGATGAGTGTTTTATTCTCCAAATTCTTCATGCAGCTCCCATTTATCTCTCTTGCCCATAAATCCTTTGGTCTCTTTCTCTTTACCTACAATATAAAAAATGAAAATAAATGTTACCATAGCCTATAACCCTAGATTTATTGGCTTTTGTACTATCAAACGATAATATCCATTTTGTTATGATGTGGTGGGTGATCAAAGAGATTCTAAAACCTAAGCCAAATCCCTAGTTCATATTCACAAGTCACATATTAACCAAGTTATGAATCAAAGCTATATTTCCTATTCTTATGCTATTATGCTAACTACAAGCTATGCTAAACTTCAAATTGACATACCAAGCAAAGCCCAAGTGCCAAGTTCTCTATTCCACATATGTCTTTGAAGAATCCTAGGGACTAGTGGCGCATTTAAAGGTTATAATCTTCAAGATCTTGATGAATGTATCTCGTGAGTAGAATTTAAAATACAAGTGCAGATAGTTAACAGATGTCTAAGATTCCAGGTGTTTTGCACCAAGCCAGCCGATGATACAGGTGCTAATCTTAGGAGCTTCATCATGAGCACTGCCCAAAATATCATAGAAGAAGAGAAAAAGGGCTACCAAGAAATTCATTGGGATGATAGGAAGGTTTGTGGATTTTACATGGTTCGGTTCTTCCTACATGATCTATTTGTGAACACAAAAAGTGACCTTGGTCCATGCCCTATATTTCATTATTTAAAACTCAAGGAGATTTTTGAGAAGTCATTAAGGCATGATGAATATGTTCCCAGATTTGAAGTAGAACGTGCATAGTTTTGTGAAAATATGGTACAATATCTAGATCATAAAGTACAGTGAGGCCGTGAGCACTTAGCGCATGATGTGGATATTTCATCTGTTATGTCCATTTCAACAGAGAAATCGGATCATTTAGAAACATAGAGGAAAAGATATGGAAACTCTTGGAAAAGGCTGATGAAGAACAGGCATTGATAAGGAAGGAAAAGAAGATGGTGCTATGTGAAATATGCGGCTCCTTCTTGGTGGAAAATGATGCTACCGAGAGAACACAATTCCATGTAACCGGGAAACATAATATAGGCTATGGCATGGTGTGTGATTTTATTACTGAGCAAAAGAAAAGGAACTTGAAGAAAACAGAAAACCTTTCCAGAGAGACTGAAACCTGTTAAAGAACTTTGAAGAAGCTGGAGCCTTCATATCGCTTCTCTAGGTCACATGAGATTCATTATGATGAAGAATGGTTTATTAAAATAGGATTTTCAGTGGCTTAGGAAAACATTTCAACTGTTCATTAGCCACCAAAAGTGGAACTTTAGGTGGCTAACAAGATCGATTTTTCTCTCTCCTAACCACTAACAACACAGAAACAGAGCATCTATGTAATCAAAGATACCATTCAACAGAGAACAAGAAAGTTAAGCATATCGACTTCAATAATCAGATAATGATGAGATCCTGACAAAGAAATTCGATGCCTAGCTATGGTTGAAAACTTCAAAAGAATTTTGTCATTCTCCAGCACTTGATTCATCTACCAAAAACAATTCTCCACTCATATTGCTCAAAGACAGTCACCTATAGCTAGTTGTCAACACAAGCCCCCTTTTTGCAGTGTATTGCACTGCAAACTGGGGATTTTCCTGTAGGTGGCAGATTCGGTCAACTTTGACCTTATATTCAACCTTTAAAGTAGGTGACTCATCAGTAGGTGGCAGAATTTTAGGTCAAGATAAATTCTTCTACATTCTAGTATGATGACTCATGACTTATGTGGTAGGTTGAAGATTCTAAACAATGAGTTCATCCTCGAGAATATTATATGGAATATTTAATATTAGTAAAGGATACCTATCATTTTAATAGGATATCATTTGCAATTAGTTTTGATTTGACAAGTGTTCATTAGTTCCAGTTTTAGAGGATCTCCTTTAGATTGTAAAATGATATTTAAGTTTATTACTTTCAATGTAAAGGGGGGAGAATTCAGTCTTGGGACTGAGGGTCAATTTGGAGTTCTAAACTACACTGTTGTTGTGAGAAAGACACTTTCTATAATATATTTAGTATGCAATCTTATTTCATTGCTATTTGTCGTATCTTCTTTTACATTTCTGTTATATTCTTATGAGTGAAGTTCCGTTCTTTATTTATGTTTACATAATCCATTGGTGACTGTCATCTTACTATCTGATTAGTCAGAAAAGGATCATAAGTAATCATACTATTTTTATCGGCCCATCATATATATATGGTTGTGTGTATGTGTTCTGGTTAATAAAGTCAGTTTCTTCATCCACATTTATATATTAACTATCTAAAAGTAGCTCGTGAAGGCCTTGTTTTGTCTGAATGTACTTAAGACTATCTTGAGTATACCATTCAGTAAGTTAGATATTCATTTTGACCCAATATTACCCATCATTGAGAGAATAGATTAAGTTACCAGGCATCTTTGAGCTACAACCTAGAAGAGTTTCCAAAAGCAGTTACCAGGTCATAGAAACTTCTTCTATCGCATATTTACATAGATTCTTTCCCCTCTTAATCTGATCAATGGAATCAGATGATGTTTTCATGTGCTCTTCTAACACCTCAGGATGTGTTCTTAGCTGCTGCTACGCTTGATGCTATTCTACCTACTTCCTGAGTTCTACCGCAATCCTTGATATCCGACTGACCTTTGCAACTGCATCTTCATCGTATCCCTATTTACGTGCATATATGGTGTAGGGTTGCATCTGTGGTACAAGAGACCTGTTATCAATGAGATGGGATCAACATCAACTGCATATGGCTTCTCAAGCCATAGATAACCTCCATGGAAATAGACCAGGTTTTTTTCACATGCATTCTTACCTGTGTACTTTGACCGAAATGTGGCATTATAAGTAAGTTCAGTAGGCTTGTGCTTTCAATACCATGATCTCATTGCATTGAGACTACCAAGTGTAGGTCAGGAGGCATGGCTGGAGTCGTAACCATGTAGTTATTTTGTTCCAGGTCCGCCTACTTCCAGGTATCAGTGTCTTCAAACTGGAGTTTGATCAATTTTGGAATTATGTTCATTAACAAAAATAGTTTAGCAGGGATCTATGGTGCCACCAAGGATGAGCATTCTTTCATAGGAATCTTTACTTCAGCCGCGTCTGCTCTCTTTGGCATAACATAAGGAGGTAACAGGTTCCACTCTTCTATGGTGGCATTCTCATCTCTACATGGTGGAAATGTTGGTACTTCCTTCATAGGTATGTCCTCAGTAGGCATATCCTCAGCGGCCTTATGCTTCTTTGACCTAACCCGAGGCCTTGATGATTCAAGAATGTCCCTCTCTGACACAAATGGTCATGGTCATGCAACTGGGATGTTTACTGGTGGGTCCTAAATCGGGGCTACTACAGGGGTCAAGCTAGAGGCCGAAACAGGGGCTGAACCAGCCATAGGAACTGTCTATGGTCTTGGGCACACCATCATGTCTAGTTCTTATTCTTGTTGCTGTACCTCTGGTGATATAATCTCTTCTATGATCAGGAAAGGTGAGGCAATGGTCATGTCTAACTATTCACTGGTTCTGGAAATCGAAATTACCATCGACTTCGGCTCTCTCAACCTGAAACTCTAGTTCTCTCTTCTTCTCTCTGTGCACATAAAATAATTCTTGTTGATGAAGGCTTGTATTTATAGGGATTATCACATGGGCTTCCCATTCGATGCAGTTGAACATTAATCCACGTACTTGAGTTCTGATATGTACTTGTCACGGAAGTTATGGAAAGTATGTCGGATGGGACCAAAAAGAATGTTTTCATTCTCCTCAGACTTGTCAAATTAATGGTTCTTAACTGTCATAACCACCTAAATAATTTTGGGTATCTAGGCTTAAATGATGACCAGCTTTCATTCCTGCTCTTATTGCAATTTTCATGCTCCTGTCGTAGATGTGCAACAGAACAATTTCCTTTCCCTCTCCTTTTTTTTTCAATGCCTTACCTACGCATGTTGTGGCCATCATAGTAAGGTTTTAGGTAACTTCCATTTATCATTATTATGACTAGAATTCCATCCAGCTTGTGCAATTTTACTGTGCCTTCATCAATTATATGTGTGACCACATATGGCCCTAGCCAATGTGTCTTCAATTTCCTTGGATGCTTCAAAAATTTATTGTCATATAGAAAAAAAAGTCCTCCAACTTTGAATGGCTTAGTCTTGATATGGATTTCATTCCATGTTTTTTTCCTTTGCTTCTCTATGTTTTGATGAAATCCCGCGACGAAGCGTTCTTACTTCATTTGAACCAGCTGCGATAGTCTTTTCTCAACAGCATCTCCGTTGTTCATTTCCATCAATGCAACAATTATTAGGCTCAACACAATATACTCTTACGGCATGACAGTTTCTTTCCAATACACCAATTTGAATGGGGAGTGCCCTGTCATTTGCTTGCAAGTTGTGTGGTATGCCCATAGCATAGATGAAACTTTCTGATCCCAATCATCGTGGCGGACGTTGCACACTTTGGTTAATGCATTCTCCAAGATATTGTTGAACCTTTCAATTGTTCCATTTGCATGAGGATGATAGGGTGTTGTCTTTCTATGCTGAATATGTAACTATGTGGTAAGCTCATCAATAATTTTTCTAACAAAGTGCATACCTTGGTCACTTAGCAGAGTTTTTGGGAAGCCAAATCTAGTCACTACATTTTCAAATAAAAAACTCATCACAGTCACAATGATACAATATTTAACAGGTGCAGCTTCATCCCATTTGGTTAAGTATTCCGTCATTGTGATAATGTAGCATGCACTAGTCCCCTTCCTTGGTGGACTGATAGGACTCACAAAATCAACGACCCATTTATCAAATGCTTGAAGGGTTATTGCGGTGCAAGAAACATCTCGTCATGTCTTGATGGTTTCCCTGTCCACTGGAAAATGTCGCAACATTGGAAAAATATCTTAGTGTCCATATGTATGGTTTGCAACCATAATCCTTCTTGCAATATCTTACGCAGAATTTCCTTTCCAGCATACTATCCTCTTGCGACACCAGCATGTGCTTCACTCATTACCCAATGCCGTTCATAGTCAAATATGCAGCATCAAAATATTTCATCCATGCCCAACTTATATATGTGTCCTGAGATCAACGTAAAATTAGAGCTATGATGACCAAATGTTTCTTCTGGACAGTGGTGAATTCTTTAGGTCCATATCCTGTGCTCAAAAAGTGGATGATAGTGTTAAATTTTTTATTCTTATCATCAATCATGGTGACTGCAAATAGTTGCGCATCAGGAAATTTATCTTCCATACTGGTTGGTTCTTCACCACTTTCTATCCTCGATAGGTGATCAAGTCCCACATCCAGTTGACTAGGTTTAACAATGACATCAAAATCAAATTCTTGAAACAGGAGAAGCCATCGACAGATATTCCCCCACCAACACTGTCTTGCTGACCAGGTATTTTAAGGTCGAATGATCAGTGTATATTTTAAAATTTCCACCCAATAAGTAGTGTCGGAACTTCTGCAGTGCATAGAACATGGTGAGGCCTTCTCTCTCTATCGTAGTGTAATTTTTATCTGTCATCGATAGTTTCCTACTAGAAAAATCAATAGGGTGGTCAAGCGCACCCTCTCTTGGCTACATCAAGACTATGTCAAGCATGACAGATGACGTGTCAAAATGGACATGGAACTACTTCTTCCAGTCAGAAAATACTAGTATTGGCGAAGTGGCCATCTTATTCTTTAATTTTTCTAAGCTTTCTTGACAAGATTTTGTCCATTGAAACTTTGTATCCTTATTCAACAGTTTATCCATAGGTTCAATTATCTCTGCATATCCTCTGATGAATTTCCTATAGTAGCCTATGTGTCCTAAAACTAATCTTATTTGCGTAACCAATGTAGGTGGTGGAAAGTCAAGAATAATCACAAATTTTTCTATGTCGACCAAAATTCTGTCATGACACACAACATGTCCCAACAGCACATCGAATGGTGCACAAAAAATACATTTTTTTGAATTAAGCGCAATAAGATACAAGCAACAGCAGCTCGGAATCATACACAGACTCTCAATATGGTCTCTTACTAGACCAAATACAGTCCAATCATTAAAGTAGACCTCAATAAATTTATGTATGAAATCTTTAAAAGAAGAAACTATTATTCTAGAAAAAATAGCAGGTGCATTCTTGAGTTCAAAGGGCATTACTATGTACTGGTAGCATCCCCATTCTGTGACAAAGGTCGTTTTATGTCAATCCTCCTTCACGATTCTAACTTGGTGATAGTTCAGAGAATCCATCGATGAATGAATACATCTCTTGTCCTTCGACACTTTCCAATACTTTATCTTTGAATGGTGATGGGAATGGATCATGCAGGAATGCATCATTGAGCTTCCTTGGGTCGACACAGATCTTGACTTCGCCCATTTTCTTCTTATCCTGTATCACTATAGGGTTGATCTAGTCTAATTCCTCAACAGGTTCAATGATTCATGCGTCGAGCATGCGATCCAATTCTACTTTTCCCTTTTCTTTATACCTTGGATTCAACCCATAAGGTCGCTAGTTAAGTCATTTAGCATCTAGTTTCAAGGGTATTTTCATTTCTTCTAGATCTCCCACTATTCCCTTCATCTCTAAGAATTTGGTAGGGAATATATCTTGAAACTCATGCAGCAAGTTTGTTATCTTTGATACCGTCTCATTGTCCCAGTAATATTTTATATTGGTGAAATTTGGGTTCTCCGGTGAGCCAATGTTTACTTTCTTTATTTTTAGTATCTTGAGGAACTGGTCACTCGAAATAACACTTTCTTCGAATTTGCATGCACCCTCTGAATTTGGTATGTTTATGTTGGTCAAATCATCATCTAGTTTTTCATCCAAATTGTAACAAGCCATCCATTGCTGGATGGTCACGCTGCACTAATGGATACTTGCTACTAGGAAAGGGATTTCAATGAATACATTTTCCTTAATTTTTTGAAGCGCAGCATTGAGTGTTGGTTTCTCATCAGCAAATGTAAAGGTGTGCATGAACTATGTAACCACCTCATCCCAATCCCGATTTCCTAGTCACAACTCTAGGGATGTATAAAACCTTTTGGGTGTCATTTATAATGTATGAATGAAATGATGGACCCATTCCTATCGTGGGTATTCTGTAAATTCTATGTGACACTGATTAATGTGCTCGAAAGGGTTTGATAGTCTTGTGAACTTCTGACTCATGATGATGACTTCTGTGCCAAATCTAAATTCCAGCAATCTTCTACACTGTGGCCATTCTGATATGGATTTCTTATGTGTACCCCACCATCTAGCAGGCGTAGTTTTCAGTACATATTTTAACATAGAAAAGCGTAGTAGCTCTATTACGAGTCCTTCAAATTTAGTTAGGATGTTGTAAGTTTAGGTAATCTCTCATATGTGTGTAACTCCCTCAATTGATTCTCCACCCATCACGCAGACTGGGTAATTCTAGCGCATCTCCTCATTGAGACTTCATGCAATCTATTTTTCCAGTTTTCTAAGGCCTCTCCTGAATCTGATGTGCAGGAACCAACACTCCTCCATCTTAGGTTTCTATCCACTGTTAGGTTTACATAATCATCTTTTAAGGTGCTAATATTATAGATATGTTCTAGATAATCACCATGTCCTTCACTGTAGACTAGTTTGAAAAACCTTTGTCCCTCCAGTGGATCAATGGGTGACACTACCCTCATCCCATCATCTTCGAATGAGAGGATTCTTTTCTTGAAATTTATAATGGTCTGATTATCATGGCCCAATATATCCCCATAAGTGCAGGATATGGGTTTGTGTCATTTACAATGTTGATGACTTCAAAGTATGAGAATGTGCGTAGCCCCTTAATGTCAACATGTACTTGAATCAATCTACCAATTGGTAGGACCTTTGCTTGATTTGGAAGCCTCAACTGGATAAGGGACCATTCCAATCGCGGCTTTCCCAGGCTCTCCCAAGTCTGTCGTGTCATAATATTGACATCCGACCTCAGGTTTAGAATAATGTAATCCATGTCACAATCCCCTATCTACACAATCATTCTTAACTCGTGCCCAATTTTAAATTTCTTCTTGACATGGTTAACCTTCCTTCTAGGTTGTGACATGACTGGGGTTTCTTCTATTAGTGCTTGTAGTTCTGCAATGGCGTCTTTATCTTGAATTAACGCTAAGCAACTTGATAGAAATGACTTGATATTACTAACATTTTTTAGGATATTCCTATTGAATAGTTTTTGTAAGCGTTTAGGAATCTACCTGACTTTAGCTGATCTTGACAGTTGTTCTGGATCTACAAACTCTAGTCTCATGTCCAAAAATACTTGCTTCTATTTTTGAACATCGAATGGTAATTTCTTCTATGCCGCGGCTGGCACCTGCGGCTGCAGTTGCAGTTCTCCTTGCGCTATGTTCTGATTAGATCCAATTAGAACACCTTCTCATGTTATGACAGCAACACTTGACTCTCTCGGCTCAGCAGCAATCATATGAACATTTAGCTTAGGATTCATATCTGGATGCAGATTCTACACAAGGTTAGGACTTGCGACAGTCTGAGATTTCCACTTTGCAATAAATTGAGGACATTGCTCCACATTATGGTCCTGTGCTTTGCAATATGAGCATGTATTTGCAGGTTCCTAGAAATATATGGCATAATGACTCGATTGTCCATAGTTATAGCATATGACTTGACCTCTTCTTCTACCAAATACTCCTCCTCCTCTACCTCTGAATTTTCCACACCCTCTTCCTTCAGGTTGTGGGTGTTGCGATGGGTACTGATCTGCGGTGTGTATTGGCTCTGTGGTGCATAATGAGGTTGATATTGATTTTGATACTGGTTTCGTGGGAAAGGTGCAGGATGGTAGTGCACTTGTGCCTTTTAATCCTAAACTTGCCCATCGTTCTTCATCAAATAGGTGTCCATTGTCTTCTCCTTCAGGATCTGATATGATGTACAATCCTTCTCATCATGGCCTACTGATTTACAAAATTTATAGAATAGGTTGGTTGGGGGACTTACAATATTTTCTAAGTATAGACACTCTTCATCACGATGCCCTCTAGTTTGGTATACTCAGCACCAAGGTATCCAATGGGTACTCAATGGATTTGGTGCACCCAATGAGATATAGTTCATGTACAAAGGGAAATTATCCTTGGTGTTCCCATCCATTCGACATATTGTGCACCAAAATTCCTCACATTCTTCTTTACTTTTCTTGATGTCCTGAAGCTACACAGTCATATTAACCAACTACGACTAAATTTGCATCATCCATGTGCCACCATCTCTAATCGACAAGGATTCCACCTTCATCGCTAGTTCTAGCGATTCTATCTATGACACAATATTCTTTTGCATCAAGGGAGCTCAAATGTGTGGTAACAACGCAGCAATAAACCACTCTTTATGCTACACATATGACATCTAGAAACTAACTTTGGCGATCAAATTTTTAAATAGCTGGCAATACTTGTGGCACGGTGTAGTTGAGTCCTGATCTTGGTGTCTTCACAGATTCTTCATATTCTTCTAATCCTTTAGAAATCAAGCTATAGTATTACTCCTTGTCAGAATACCCTTCTACTAGCCACGACTCAACTTCGTACTCACTATCTTCAAACATACTAGGGGTTCATCTTCCTCCTACTATCTTTCTTCTTTTTCCTAACCTGAATCTCCTTCCACTCCTTAGGAATTCAGCTTCTAGTTCATGTTCTGTACTTCCTAGGAACATCTCAACTCACCATCTCCCATTTTCTCTATAGGTCATTTGCAACATATACTTTCCTCTAGATAAGAGACTCAACTTCTCAACTACAAAATGCCCTTCTCATAGTTGAGCATCTTTATCCATGTATTTATAAATAACAAATACCTTCTTCAGGGTCGTTGGAAAAAATTTCTTTCAACCTCACTATAAGTGGTTATCGTTTCTATTGCAAACTCACTAATATACCCTTGCAAAATACTGTCGACCCAAAAATCAATATCTCTAGAGATGGGGTTACTTACAATGGTTATCTTTCTAATCAGTTGAGCACTCCACTCAACCATTTCTCTTCTCTAGAAATTTGTCTACCGAGTTTTCAATCTTGAAAACCACTCATGTAGCACAATAAGAAAGTCTGTAAAGAAGATCTCATGACTATCAAAGTATATGTATCTGTCTAACCATTTTTCTGTGCTCAACCGTGATCTTGCTCTCTCTTCTCACAAAAATTCCAATGTCTTAGACTCCAACTAATCCTTGATTTCCTTCTTTGTCAGATGCCACACAATTTCCCTAGACTCAATTGATTACGGGTCCCAGTGACGGAACCATTTGTTGGCCTACTTTCCTCTCTCTTGTGACCCAGGTTCAAGAACAACACAACAC
This sequence comes from Pseudotsuga menziesii, assembly GCA_001517045.1. Taxonomy (NCBI): domain Eukaryota; kingdom Viridiplantae; phylum Streptophyta; class Pinopsida; order Pinales; family Pinaceae; genus Pseudotsuga; species Pseudotsuga menziesii. The sequence goes on along the minus strand of LPNX010103461.1, from coordinate 419,662 downwards.
CAACAAAACACGCAAAGACATCGGCTCGAAGGAGCAATATCAGCTGGAAACACTTGTGAGGAAAGCGCAGTCTCACCCAAGATATCTTAATGTGTAACTGCCAGAACCATGTTTCTACAATCAGCGAGGGATTACAGTACCTTGGTGCATAGCCAAGGAGCTCAATAGATTCGGAAGGATGGAGTATTTTACTACTCGACAAAAGCGTAACAGTCCGACATAACCGGCATACGACACATCCGTGTCCTTAAAACTTAACAATTGGAGAAACCATGCGATGCAACTAATTTAAAGGTAAATGACAGGGATGCGAGTGTATTGCAGTATTAACAATATATTAACATGAATTAATACCAAGTGCTTGACAATTCTTTAATCATTCATTCATACAATAACTGTAACAATGCAAGATAACCAAACATTCAACATTAACCGTTAAACATTCAACCATTCTCATTCAACACTCATTGACACAAGGAATAATGTGGAAACCCATTTTGGATAAACCACCAAGGTGCTCTTCATCTGGCATGAGAAATATATGGCACCTTGTAGTCTATGACTTATAGGCTATTTTGAGATTTGTCTATTTGGCTCGGACACTTCTTTCTCTCATGCTCTCAGGATTTTTATTTTCTTCTAATCCTATTGATTCACAAACAATTTGGATTGACTCTTATACTCTACTATCTGTGCACATAGTTGTAGATCAATTCTTCCAAAACAGTCTACACACTCATCTGCAGATCCATGGCTCGACGAACAACTCTCTTTAAAACTAATTCTACTATTACCAACTGATTACCTTCTACAATCTCTCTGAAGCTAACCTGAAACTATTTCTTGAAACTAACCCTTATACAGAATGGGTTCCTCTTATTTATAGAAGTTACAATATCAAGTAGGTTTGAATGAGTACAACTCAGTTATCACAGTCATAAACAACCACAAAATATTTTCTATTACATTAATGAAAGGCCATACTTGCCGCAAAACATCCTACATTACATTAATCGCAGGCCATAACTAGCCACGAAAATGACTTTTAGTCTACCTATACAGGTCATAATTAGCCACAAAACTGTCCTTTAGTATTCCTCCGACTCAAGCTCTTGCTATCTTTATTGACATGCACATGTCAAACCTTTACTCTTCTACCTTCCTCTTTAGGTACACTTTTTCCTTCATCGCACCAATCTGCATCACAGCTTTCTCTCTTCTGCACTTGCTTTCCATCCTTTAACTGTGTTTATCCGGTCGCGCACCTGCTTTGCCTCTTGTGCTTATGCTTCAGGTTCTTCCTTGTGATATTTCTTGGCCCAACAATAGGATGGAATAAATAGAGATATAGTTTGGAGTTACACCATTGGAGGTTCGACTTGCAAAGTACATGACCTTTAGTGAAGAGTTCAAAAATAATTTGACCTTCAAATATTATTGTGACTACTAGGACAAGGTAAAATCAAGAGGAGGTAATTAAATGCCTACTCAAAATTATGATTTCCATAGAAACATTGGTAAGATCTGTCTTCCCTATTTTGATGGATCTAAAAAATGCATGTCTAGACCTTGGGTGCAGAAGCTAGATACCTACCTTCAATTGAACCCCATCGATGAAAGGGATGCCATTAGAATGGCTACGTTGCATTTCTAAGGGGAGGAAAAGGGTCGGTGGTTTCATGGATTAATGACCTTGGGGCATGATACTGTAATGACCTATGAGGAGTTCACAATAAGGTTGGTGAATAGGTTTCATAGAAGATATCCTGAAATTTCATTCTAGGATATTCACCAATTGAAGCAGTATGGAACTCTTGAGGCATACATTTAAGAATTTTAATAAGTTGTAGTTATGGTTAATGGCATATATCAAGCTCGCTTAGCTTTTTTTATAGAAGGACTAGTAGAGCTACTTAAGGGTCTGGTTAAAACTCATCAACCTACAACATTGTAGGATACCATGAACATGTCTAGAGATCTTTAAGATGTTATTCCAAGAACTAAATTCCAACCGAAGAGTAGTTTTCCTCCTAATCTCAAGGATAAGAGATATTTTTAAAAGGGTCAAAGTGGGAATTTCAAGAAGGATATTTTTTCCAAATACCGAGATGAAATAAGGAGAAAGAAATGTTAAATTATTGTAACTTTGAAGAATATTCTATATATATATATATATATATATATATATTTAGTGGTCCCCGATGCTCCTATTGAGAGAATCACTTGTATTTCTTTGTACCTTGATGTTCCTATTGGGAGAATTACTAAAAGTCATGAGGAAGTCCCCTCCGTTGTAAGTCGGGTCATTAGTACCCTAGTTGTGTTTACTCGAGCCTACATAACTGATTTAGGATTACTCGATCCTACATAACTGAGTCAAATATTAAGTGAACGAAATAATATAAATAGAGGAAGGTGCTCCTCATTTGAGACACACATAATCACTTGTGTAGTGCATAAGAGAGGGAGAGAAATATCTGTAGCTGGATAAGCAGGAGGATCAGTCTTTTGAGTTTTACCTTTTATCTTTTGGGGCATCTATATTGAGGAAGCTTTTGCTGGGTTTTGCCCATTAGGGTTTTCCCAAGATAAATCTGTGTTGTTCTTGTGATACTGTTTCTTTCAGTGATCCTGTATATATGCTTTTGTTATGAAATTGAAATTAAATGTTGATAATATAGCTTAGCATATGGAATTTTAACATGGTATCAGAGCTAACTTGAATAGGATAGATTTCACTAAGTGAAAAATCCCTCTCTCTCTCCTTGAAAGAAATTAGGGTTTCGAGAAACTTTTTTATTTTTGGAAAACTGCTTGAATAAAAATTAGCACCCTCCTAGAGCGCATCTATTGAGCCTGGAATCAAAGTTTTTGGAGAAGTAGATCTCCTGGGAAGTCAAAACCTAGTTTGATAGCTACACCAGAAAACTGCAAAACCAGAAAGCAGCTAAAAGATGCAGTGTTGAATCTCGTAAGTCATATTTGAAGGGGAAAGACTTCAGATCTCCAGAAACCAAGCTCACCAGTCAATTCACCTCATTCAAGCACATCTCCTGGTAAGTTCAGTTTCTCATTCCATAGAATTTCAATTTTTTGTGATTCTCTAAAAAGATGGACCCAAGCACTAAGCTTGAGGACAAACTGGAAGGCATAGAGAATTTTCGAGCATGGAAATACAGGATTGTCTTCATTTTCCAAGAGAATGATCTTGATAAGTATATCAAAGATGAAGTTGCGGAACCTGAAGAAGTTGAAGTTAAGGAGAAGTACAAGAAGGATATGATTAGGGCTTAGATAATTATTGCTGACTCTATCAAGGATTACTTGATCCCTCAAGTGTCATCTAAGAAGACTCCAAAAGAAATGTATTATTCCCTATTGAGAATGTATGAAGGAAGAAACATCAACAGAAAGATGAATCTAAGAGCTCAACTGAAGATCACCAAGATGAGTCATGGAGAATCCATCCAAGACTACTTCACAAGGGTCTCCCATATCAAAGAACAATTAGAAGCCATTGGAGGAAAACTTGATGAAGATGAATTAGTTATGACTACTCTCAATGATCTCACTAAACCCTAGGAGTCATTCATCCAGATGATGTGTGCTAGAAAGGAAAGCATGAAGTTTGATATTGTTTGGGAATATTGTATTCAAGAAGAGACTAGAGTGGCAAATAGAGAAGCCTTAGTAAAGGAAGATGATCAAGCCCTAGCCACTCACACCAAGAGAAGAAGAAGTCAATCTAACTTCAAGAGGAGAAACCACAAGGAGTCTCAACCTCCTAGAAGAATCCAAAGAACAATATAAAAACCTCCAGATAAAGACTACTCTGGCTTTCAATGTTTTCATTGTGATAAGATAGGACACATTGCTCGAAATTATCCTATGAAGAAACAAGAATATAAAAAGAGAATCAAAAACAACAAAATACATCATGCTCATCTAGCTAAAGATTAGGATGAATAAGAAGAGGGGGAAGGACCTCCAAGAAAGAAAGCAAGAGAAGAAGATGTAGAAGAGTATGTACTATTCTTTTCACTCTCCAGAACTGTAACACCTGGAAAATAAAACTTTGTCCAAACTTGAAGAAAAGAACTCTCCTCAGAAAGTATCCCTATGAGATTACTATCAATAACGAATCAAAGGAGTTGGTGAAGCAAGCTACAAGCTTGATTCAGAAAATCCTCTAAAGTTGAAGGAAGTATTGTATGTACCAGGTCTAAAAAGGAATCTACTTTCTATCTCAGCCTTAGGTAATAAAGGATTCAGAGTTACATTCATAGATGGTCAAGTACTCATGTGGCCCAAAGGAAAGAAAATTGAAGATGCAGTTGTTATCCGTGAAGAAGAAGGAGGTCTGTATGAACTCAAGGGACATTCAGAAACAACCCTTGTTCATGAGTCCACTGACCCTAGTGAACTATGGCATAGAAGGATTTCCCACATCAATTACAAGGAAATACCTCATGTGAACAAAGTAGTGACGGGACTACCAGACATGAAGATAAAACATGAAGGCATTTGCAAGGGATGTGCGAAAGGAAAGAACGTTAAGAATCCATTTCCAAAGAGTGAAAAAAAAGGAAAGGTATGTTGGAATTGATTCATTTAGATGTGTGTGGTCAAATTTCCTCCACATATTTAAGTGGATTTGAATATTATATTACATTTATTGGTTTCTATTCAAGAAATACTTGGATATAATTCTTGAAAGCAAAGAGTGAAGTGTTTGAGAAATTCAAGGAATTCAAATCCTTGATAAAGAATATTTCAGACAAGAGAATCAAAACACTCTGATTAGACAATGGAAAAGAGTATACTTCAAAAGAGTTTGAATCCTTCTGTAAAGATGCCAAAATGAAGAGGGAACTAACCACTCCCTACAATCCTCAGCAGAATGGTGTTGGGGAATGAAAGAACAGAACCATCATGGAGGAATTGAAGACAATGATATATGATCAAGATATTCCTATGCATCTATGGGCAGAAGTAGCAAGAACCGATATCTATGTACATAATAGAATATCTCACAGTTCTCTTGGATTAAAGACTCTAGAAGATATGTTCATGGGAAAGAATCCTGACATAAGTCACCTAAAAATATTTGGTTGTCTAGTATATATTCATATACCAAAAGAGAAAAGAACCAAGTTGGACCCTTCTGGAAAGAAGGAGATATTTTTTGGATACTGTGAAGTATCTAAGGAATTCAGAATTTACATTCCTAGATTCCATCACATAGAAATTAGTAGAGATGTAACATTTGATAAAGAAGCATCTCTCAAGAGATCCAGAAAATTCCAACATGAAGAAGTATATGAGGAAGATGCACCTCCCAGAAATGTAGAGACTACATTCCTCCCTAAAGATGAAGCTTCGGAAGAGCATGACATGACAGAGCCACAAGAACCACCTACGATGGAGATGTCAGAAAAGAGAAATCCTTCTTGGGAAAGAGAGATTTTACAAGATGCAAAAATATATGGAGTTCCTGAAGGCTCCACAAGAGTAAGTAAGAAGCCCAAGACATTTTTCAACTATGTAGCTTTGATGTGTGATATTGTAGATCAAGAACCTTCAAACTACAAAGAAGTGGTATAGAAGAAATAATTAGTAGAAGCAATGAATGAAGAATACCATTCAATAATGAGGAATGATGTGTGGTATATAGTTCCCAAGCCAAAAGGAAAGAGTGTAGTATCCTCCAAATGGATCTACAAGATAAAACATGCAGCTAGCGGAAGCATAGAGAAGTACAAGGAAATATTTGTGGCCAAAGGTTTCTCTCAGAAAGAGGGATTTGATTATGAAGAGACATTTGCACCAGTAGCAAGGTATAATTCGATTAGAGCCATCATGGCACTTGCATCCATGATGAAGTGAGACTTACGCCAGATGGATGTGAAAAACACCTTCCTGAATGGTGTGATCAAAGAGGAAGTATACATAGAACAACCACAAGGATTTGAAGTTAAATACAGATGAACTCACATATGCAAGTTGAAGAAGGCCTTATATGGACTAAAACAAGCTCCTCGAGCTTGGTATGGAAGGATATATAGTTTCCTAACAAGCTTGGGATTTTCCAAGAGTAAAGTTGATCCTAACCTTTACTTCAAGGTTATATAATATGAACCTGTCATACTATTACTATATGTGGATGATCTATTTCTGACAAGGAATGAGAAACAAATTGTAGAATTCAAGAAGAAGCTCGCTGAAGAATTTGAGATGAAAGACCTTGGTCTAACGCATTATTTCCTAGGTCTAGAAGTCTGGAAGAATTCAGAAGGAATATGTCTAAATTATGGAAAGTATGCAGTAGAAATATTGAAGAGATTTGATATTTTGGAATGTAAATCCACGACCACACCCATTGATTCCAGCCTGAAGTTGTTAGCTGATGACTCATCATATTTAGTGGATGTGACTCAATATAGACAGATTATTGGTTCGTTGATGTATTTAACAAATACCAGACCATACATTTGTTTTCCTTTGAACACCTTGAGTCAGTATATAGTTCAACCTAGACGGGTTCACCTGATAGAGGCAAAACATGTGTTGAGGTATTCAAAGGGGACTATAGACTTTGGTCTATACGATGAAGGAAACCATGATTACATATTGTATGGCTATATAGATGTAGATTGGGATGGAAGTGTCTCAGAAAGGAAGAGCACATCATGTGGATAATTTTGTCTAGGGTCTACTATAATTCCATGGTTTACCAAGAAACAGTCCAATATTGCTCTTAGCATGGCAGATACAGAACACATATCATCTTGCTCTTCTAGTTGTGAAGCCATATGGATTCGGGTGCTGATGTCAGGTCTCTTTGATCTGGAGATGGATACTACTGAGATTATATGTGATAACCAAAGTTGTATAAAGATGTCAGAGAACCATGTGTTCCGTGATAGATCAAAGCACATAGAAATATGGTACTTCTACATACGAGATATGATATAGAAGGGATCCATAAAGCTCTTGTATGTGAGTACTGAGGAACAAGTTGTTGATGTGTTGATGAAGCCTCTCTCTCTCAAATAAAGTTTGAACACTTTTGAGACAATCTTGGTGTTGTTCAGAAAGACCTTCCTTGAAAAGGGGAGCAATGATGTTGTGGTGGGATTGTATCATCCTGGGACATTTGTCCATAAGTGATCCAGTGACTTCGGTCCTTGAGAATGAAGAGGGGTTGTATCATCCTGGGAAATTTGTCCAAAAGTGATGTGGTGACTTTGGTACTCAAGAATGAAGAGGGATGGTATCATCCTGGGACATTTGTCCAAAAGTGATCTGGTGAATTTGGTCCTCGAGCATGTGGTAGGATTGTATCATCCTTGAAATTTTGTTCAGAATGTATTCAAAGGATTCAATCCTTGAGAATGTGGTAGGATTGTATCATCCTTGAAATTGTATTCAGAATGTATCTGGAGGCTTCAGTCCCCTAGAATGTGGTGGGATTGCATCATCCTTGAACTTCAGTTTAGAAAGGTATCTGGAGGCTTCAATCCCTAAGAATGTGGTGGGATTGCATCATCCTTGAACGTTAGTTCAAAAAGGTATCTAGAGGCTTCAGTCCCCAAGAATGTGTTGGGATTGTATCATCCCTGAAATTCAGTTCAAAAAGGTATTTGGAGGCTTAGGTACCCAAGAATGTTGTGGGATTTAATCATCCCTGAACTTCAGTTCAGAAAGGTATCCAAAAGCTTTGGTCCCCGAGAATGTGGTGGGATTGCATCATCCCTGAACTTTAGTTTAGAAAGGTATCCAGAGGCTTTTGTCCCTGAGAACGTGGTGGGATTGCATCATCCCTAAACTTTGGTTCAAAAAGGTATCCATAGGCTTCGGTCCTAAATAATGTGGTAGGATTGCATCATCCTTGAACTTTTGTGCAGAATGGATCTGGTGACTTCGGTCCTCGAGAATGTGGTAGGATTGCATAATCCTTGGACTTAGGTCCTAAAGTGATTCGTAGACTTTAGTATTTGTACTATGGATTGCAGGTTGTTGTTGATGATGATGATGTTATTGATCGAAATATTATTGTGATGATGATGATGTTGCTGATCAAAAGTTTAGAATATGATGATGATGATGTTGCTGATTGAAAGTTCAGAATATGATGATGATGATGTTGCTGATTGAAAGTTCAGAATATGATGATGATGATGTTGCTGACCGAAATTTTGGAATATGATGATGATGATGTTAATCGAAAGTTCAAAATATGATGATGATGATGATATTGTTGTTGATCGAAAGGTCAAAGTGCTGGTGTTGTCGATCGAGTGCTCAAATTGTTGCTACTACTAAAGATTGAATATGGAGACTATATGTTAAAGATGATGAAAAAGCTTCCGATGATATATAGATGTAACACCCTGATGATGTTGATGATGCCCTCTTTCTCCTACTATTTTTGTTTTTGTTTTTGTAGAATACCCTTCTTGTTAAGGGGGAGTGTTGAATTATTGTAACTTCAAAGAATATTCTAAATATATTTTTTAGTGGTCCCCGATGCTCCTATCGAGAGAATCACTTGTATTTATTTTTACCCCAATGTTCCTATCAGGATAATTACTAAAATTCATGAGGAAGTCCCCTCCGTTGTAAGTCGGGTCATTAGTACCCTAGTTGTGGTTACTTGAGCCTACATAACTGAGTTAGGATTAATCAAGCCTACAGAACTGACTCAAATATTAAGTGAACAAAAGAATATAAATAGCAGGAGGTGCTCCTCATTAGAGACACACACACTCACTTCTGTAGCACATAAGAGAGAGATAGAAAGATCTGTATCTGGAAAAGGAGGAGGATCAGTCTTTTGAGTTTTTCCTTTTATCTTTTGGGGAAAAGCCTTTCCTTGGGTGGTAATAGGTGTGTTCTACCATGCTGATGGATGTAAGTGCAGATCCTTTCCCCAGGTGGTAGTAGGTGTGTCCTACCATGCTGGTGGATGTAAATGCAGAGCCTTTCCCCGAATGGTAGTAGGAGTTTCCTACCATTTCAGTCGATGTAAGTGTAGAGCATTTCTTTTGATGGTACTATGTGTGTCCTACCATTCCGATGGATGTAAGTGTTGAAGAATTTTCTTCAGATGGTAGTAGGTGTGTCCTACCATGCCGATGAATGTAAGTGTTTTGTTATGTGTATTTGGGTTGTTCTCCGTGTGACAATGAGATGATCTGAAGATGATGAGGTAATACTAGGGTACACATGTATTACAAGGCATGTAATTAGTCTTGGGATGCTACTTCAAGTTTTGCAGTGGCATATAATCAGTCCTGGGAGATATTGCAGGTTTCACAAGAGGCATGTAATAAGTCCTGGGATGTACCTACTTGATGTATTGCTCACAGAGATGATCAAGACCTACATGAAGGCTAGGCCTAAATCCAGCATGAAAAAGGGTTGGCTCTGTAGAACTTCCTATGACAAGTAGATTTCAGAGATAGCACCATTTGCTTGAGGTAGTGGCAGCAGTGATGATCATGATCCAGATATAATGATGATCCATTAATGAAGACTTGTGTTGATGAACTGTGTCAAGAGAATAACTTCCTAGTTAAGAGGGAGTGTTGATGTATTTGTAACTTTGGAATGTACTCACTTGTATATTTATTATTGTATTTCATTGTACCCCGATGGAGATGTTTGTTCCTCCGATCGGGAGAGTCATTAATATAATTAAGTCATGTAAATTCATTGAGGTTAACCCTCCATTGTAATTCAGGGAATTAGACCCCATAGTTGAGTCATATTAGGGTTATTAGACTCTCCTAGAGAAGTCGGCCCTGCAGAGTAATTGTAAAGTGGAAATTAAGTATAAATAGAGAGTGTGACTCTCTATTTGATACATACACTCACTTAACAATAGTGCATGAATGAGAGAGGAGTATCTCGCACAAGTGAGAGAGAGAACAACTTTCATAGATCATCTTTGTACTTTTGGGTTTTACTTTTTCTATTGGTTCTCATTCTATCTCTGAGGAAGTTGCGGTGTTTTCTCCTTTATGGTTTCCCCGAGGAAAATTCTTTGTGTCTCTTGTCTCTTGTGATTATTTTTGTGCATGTTATTCTCTGAGATAAGATACTAGATCATTTTTATTAAACGATAAAAATCTAACAAAATGTGAAGAAAGATTCTAGCTATTGAAGAAGCTTCTCACAAGTTCTGCAATTCTAAAATTTCATACCCAAAAAATGTTTTTATGGTGTGTATAGATGTGTGTAAGTAGGGAATTGGAGGTTTCCTTATGTAAGATAACCATGTGGTATGCTATGAGTCTAGGAACTTGAAAGAGCATGAAAATAACTATGCTACCATTGATTTAGAGCTTGCATCCATAGTGTACACTTTGAAAATGTGGAGGTAATATTTAATGGGTATTAAATTTGAGCTAAGAAGAAACTATTGTGGTTTGAAGTAGTTTTTTGAGTAGAAAAGATTAAATGCGATGCAATCTAGATGGTTGGAATTTTTATGTGAATTTGATTGTGAGATCAAACAAATAAAGGGTAAGCAAAACAAAGGAGATGATGCACTTAGAGAAAATGTACATTCAATATGTGTGGTGGCCATTGGTACCTTCCAATCCAATTTGACGCATTAGATTGTTAACTATATTGATGAAGATGTGTTTTATGTGCAAATAAAAGAAAAATTACAACAACATAATTTAGATAAGAGGTATGAAGGTTATCATTTTGAATATGACGTAATTCTTGTTTATAAAAACATAAATTATATATCAAATATGGAATACTTCAGAATAGTTGTTATGGATGGAATTGTTTATGGAAATTCTTAGCTAGTGCTGACAAAAGGTGTTTCCCTAGATTAAAAGGCTCAAAACTAGAAAAAAACACATACATAATAAATAAAGTTTCCCTAGGATTAATTGAGCAACTTGAATTGCCTTCTGTCCTCACCTTTCATAGGCTCTAAAGGTATAAATCCTTGATGTGTTTGAACTATGTGGAGATCCTACAATAGACACAACAAAAACAAACCAAGTGAGAGTAACACGATAGTTCATAATCCTATGTAAAAGGGTCATGTCTCCATATTCTTGGACATAAAAGTGTTGACCATGACCAACACATTGGGGGGTCAAAGATTCATTAATTACCTCACCAACAAATTTTGTCCAAACAATTATTTATGAGGCATTAATTAATTAGCCTAGGGGGGAATTTGCGAAGTTAATTATTATTGAGGCATGTATTTAAATTTTTAATCTTAATTGTTAATAACTATGAAAATTAAGGAGGTGGAAATAAGCTTTCCATGTCATGGGGGAGCATTGGTTAAGTCAACTTGCCAAGGTAGAAAGGAGGAAACTCTATGACAAAAGAAGTCAGAGAGGAAAAGGGGAAAGTGCCTAAAAGTAGCAAAAGAGCAGCAAGAGACAAAAGCAAGAAAGTTTTGCAAATAAGGGCACAATTTCCTCTTGGAGAAATAAAAAAATCTATAAGAACAAAAGCAGGAAAGTTTTGGAAAAGGAGAGAACAGTTTCCTTATGGAGACTCAGTCTCAAAAGCAGGGAAAAGCATAAAGCTGCCATGAATAAAAGCAACAACTATTTGACTAAGTAGGGTGCAGTTACTAAAGCAAAGGGATGATTTGGACATGGAAACATTTCCACATGGTCCTACATTCCAAATTTTCCAAGGAAGGCACTTATGTAGCTAGGGTTAGGGCTTCTAGGTGGATGACTTGCTCTCACTGGCCACCATTTTCCTCCACTTGCTAAACAGGTCACCCAGGATGCTATTAAAGGACAATTCAACCCCATTGAATCAGTTTTTTTAATGTATGTTTTGTAATCAATTTAATATTAAGCTTCCTCTCTGATTGGTGAGCCTCAATATCTTTGGTGATGTGCCCCAAGTCCATTATTCCCCTTCTCCCCTCTTCTTACCACTTCTATTGGAGGTCTTGCTAAAGATAAGGAGTAGATTTCATATATTGGATTTTTTCTGTATGGATTTATGTATATTTCATTCCAATATCATATCATATTAGAGAGCTTTGATTCCTCCTATTAGTGACATCCCTTCCTCTTTTCTCCTTCTCTTTGTTCTATGATCTTCTAGCAATTTTGGAGCTATGTAATGGATATTTAGACATATATATGATATTATATGTCTAATGATGTATAATTTACTATTAAATATCATATTAATACCACCTTTATGTCATTCCTAAATTTTGTGAGATTCAGAGATCGAATTTCTTGGGTTTCCTAGCTCCGGAATCATAATTTTGGAGTTGTGCTATGAGAGGTGACCTATGTGAATATTATGAGAATTATTTTGACCCTCATGGTCCTGATATGTTAATATTTATATTATATTCAAGTTTCATAACATTATCATTTGAAATGGATGAGATTTACTCATTTTAAGTCAACCTAGTCTAGATTTGTATTGGAAAATAACTAGTTTTGTTGTAACTTCCATATTTCGACTTGTATGATTCCAAATAAATTCATTATTTTTCAGATGATTTTTTAAAATACATATATAATTTTTTATACTCCAAAAGAGAGAATCTGAACCACCCTTAACCTATTTGGAAAGGCCTGAAGATTGAGCTAGTGAGCTTCCCAGTGAACTAGTCTCACCTTTGCAACCTGCAGAGTATTTTCCTTTGCCTATGATTTGTTATAAAGCTTCATGAACATATTATTAATGTCTCATAACCTTATAACATAACCTTACTCAGTTTATACAAGCCTCTGGTTGTGGATATGAGAAACGTGCTTCCTAGTTTCATGGTTAGGTGACCCAGAAGCATGGGAGTAGGTTGTCACGAAGTGGACTTTGAAACCTCAATGGTCCCTAATCTAAATGTGTTAGGGAATACACTATATAAATACTATTATGTCCTTTATTTATTCCCTCTATGTGTTTCCTTGTGACCAAAAGTATGAGTCATTTTCCCTTATCTGCTTATCTTCCAAAAGTCGATTGGTTATTTGAAAGTTTTATTTCAAAAAATTACGCTAATTTGCAAAAATATAATATTGTGATCTGTATATCATATCAGGGATATTACAAAAAGACCAAGGAGTTAAAAAATAAATAATGAATAAGAATCATACATATAATGTTGATGGGAAAGAAACTATATTTGCATTAAAACATAAAGAAGGAGAGTATACAACCACTTCCTTGGTGTTGAGAACTCTTCTCAATGGGGTATTTCCTCAAAGCTCCAACTTTCCAACTAATCACGCAAGGGTTTGATAGAATTTGGCCAGAATTTAGATGTTATCACACATTCTTACTCCCATTTCCAACGAGGGGTGAGTTAGTATATAAAGTATTCACAGGATATAATAGGTTGAGTATTCTATGGGAGAGGTCGAGTGATGATCCCTAGAATAGGGGATCTTGAGTTCCACCTGTCCTAAATCATACTGATAAGGCTCCACAAATGCCACATTTGAAAATTCTCTCAAAACCTCTCTTTATTGCCTTCATAAGTCGTGCACTGTACCTTCCATGAAGAAAATAGGTGGTGCTGAGGGAGCACTGGCTCTTGTAAATGGGAAGTAGGTAGTGGCACTACTCCTTGCAAGTGCACAAAGGGAGTTGCTAAGATAGGTATCACGGGTTTCACATAGGGAAAGTGTGATGGTGGTTGAAAATGAATTACTCATTCCACCTCATTTTCAACTTCAATCTCTGAGGAATTTAAGGAACTTAATGAGATACTTATCCCGTAACATGATGTTGATGAGAATTAGGTGTAGCTGAATTCCCCCCAAAGCATGAGGCTGGACGGAAAGGATAGGAAAAATGATTTGTAGGAACAAGTTATCACTTTGAGGAAAATTTCTTAAGGTCAAAACTCATCAACAAACAAGGTGTTTCTGTAGTACATTTAGACTTTGATACATATCCAAATGACTCACAACATGGTTGCTGACCAATACAATGTAGATCCATGTGATATATAAACAGTAATGGCTACTAAAATATAGCATAGATCCATGCGAAGAACACTCAAATTTGGAAATAGATACCATACATAAAATGTATACCTATGTCGCACATATGCAAATATGAGCATGTCCACGAACATACAAATGTGGATACATGCTATGACTCATACAAATATTCCATTGCAACCTAGGGAAAGTAATGAATGCTCAACAAAGTATGATTATATCCATGCCAATGAGTTTCCTGAAGTTGAACATGGTAGAAATCACTTGATTACCAATCAATGATGAAAACCATTAACAAGTGTGAGGGATATCACCATTAATGTTAATGATTCCCAAGGTACCCGAGTGCATTCCTCCAAATGTGAATAGACAGATTGACGTCAAACACTCGATTGAATATTTCGATCAAAGTTCAATGATGTAAAACTATTGTCAAAAGTGAGGAAATTTGTCATTAAGGTATATAGATCTCAAGGTACTGACTTTTTTCTAAGACTAATTCTCGTAAGATATTCTGAAGTCAATAGGAATAGTCTTGTTGAAGGAGGGCCATGATAAATCCCTCATCAACGACATGAAACTCATAAAAAAGTTTTGGAATTTGAGTATGAAGAAACCATAGTACTAAATCAAAGGGAACTGACACAACATAAAGGTAGTTTTGACTACAAAAGGTAAATCTCAACACAACTTTCCTTTGAACATCGGGTGGCATGACTGAAGACTTGGCAGCATTGACTTCACGAGGAAGATAAAAAAACATAATGTGATGTTGGATGATGCATTCTTTGAACTGACTAGAAGGATTAATGTGAATCATGAAAGTGTATCGAATTGGATAAAAGATGAATACCTAATTGTTTGAAATGATATGTAGACAGGTTCCATATTCAAAGGTGACAAGAAAACTACCATTAATACAAATGAAATATAGTTCCCTTCGCTTAATTTCCTCATCATGATTGATGAGTCTGCCTTTACTTTTTAATGAGTCAAAAGAGGGTAACAAACACTCATTGTATCCTATCATTATATAAGTCCATTCTCATATGTTTTCTGAACCTAAGAAAGGAGAGGTTCGCCCCGAGAAAAGGGTCTTTCAGTGTTTGATTTAATGAGTCTAATGAAAGGAAACTTGGTGTTGTTCATGTTTAAAGAGTCTGAACATGACTAAAGAAGACTCTAAAAGGTCATTTTTCATAAAATTAGTCTTTGAGGCCCAAAAAAGTATAAAATAATACCCTGGATAACTCTTCTAGTCAACAACTATAGTATACATTTTTTGTAAATAGTCAATTCGAACCAAAAAAGGGGTAAGCTATTGTCGGAAAGATGACCCTTGAAGTAATTTTATGATCGTAAAGGTGACAAGCTCACTCGGCAATCTTTTCACATTTTGAGAGTCATAAAAGAACTTAAAAAAGACTCTGTTTGGGGTTTCTTTTTCGTAACAGGTTTAAAGAGTCTAAAAAAGTAATAAAAGTAGACTCAAAAACTTAGTTCTAGGGTTTAACGAGCATGACTAAATTTTTAAAAATGCACTCGAAGGATTTCTCGTTTTGATCGGGAATGAAAAATGGAAAAAACAAAACTCACCCATATTCAATAATATCAATGCTTCTTGACCTTCATTTCTTAATAATACCATTAGACTTCAATTTGATCAAAACATTAGACCATAAATGACTATATTAAAGGTAAAAATAATAAATTTATTAAAATAAAAGGTAAAAATGGTACAGTACAATTTGTGAAGGCTACGGTCGATCATCTGACGAATCATATGGACAAGGTAATTCCTAACCTCTTACCCTTCATTTTTACAGTTTCCATTTTTGTTTTATTGCTTTCTTTGGAGTTTTTAGGGCCATTTTCCAAGGGGGAAATGTACCTCTCTTGCACCACACCTTTCTCTTTATGGAATTGTGGTGTTGCGTGAAACGGCACATTTTCTTAAGGGAAATTGCAGTGCTACCACTCTATCCTAAAGGAGAGAATTCAATGCCTCATATTTTCCTACACTCACAAATGCAGCCAAAGAAAGGATTTTTAAAGCTTGACAATGATAAAAAAAATGGTGTTTGATCCCTCAATTTGACAGTTTGATAGGTTGAGCAAGAAAAAATGGTCATGTGGAAGGAAAGGGAACATGAGCTAGATGATACCCGTGGGTAAAACAATCATGTCGTAGTTAGTGCACTTCAGGAGTGCGGGATCCTAAAGTTTTTCCAAGTGCCTAGAATGAGGAATCATATCAAATTACTGGAGTACATACTCAGGATGTGGAATCCTAAGAAGTAGTACTTTTAGGTGGGGTCACACATACTCACAGTGGAAGTAGAATACATATACTTCCTTATAGGGCTTTCCAGGAAGGGAGCACCCATCTCATTGATTGGTCCATGAGGTAGGGATATGACTACCCAAGGCCTTATCGACTAGTCTTGTTTCCATGAACCCAAATGAGTGGGAAGAAAATACCAATCAAATATGTGAGGGACTTTACTTTGAGGATGGTCCTATTTACTATGCAGATAGTACCTAGGATCCAGGGAGCACATCAGGCTTCTAGGGACCGCATGTTGTACGCCTTAGAGGAAATGGCATCGACTGTGTTTAACTGAGCAGAAGCCATGTTAGTGGCATTCAAGGAAAAACTGACCAAATGTCATTGTGGTGAGTTGAAATAATTCAGATATGGGAGCATTCTAGTGTCCTTTTTCTTAGAGAGAGTACCATTGTTGAGGCCTCAGGTGCCCTTTATCAAACTCAGAGCACGAGATACATGCATGCTCTAGTGGGTTGAGTTTATGACCCACCATGGAGGGGGTCCCAAGGTCAAGTATGAACATCCTTCCTTCACTAGTTAGATGAACAACTTCTTATGATTGAGGACTATGCCTATGCAGGAACAAACTGTTGAGGTGATCCATACTTAGCTCTCCTTAATTACAAGCATTGTGGATATATCGGTAAGTAAGACACTAGAATGCATGTTTTTAGTTTTTTATGATTTAATAGTTTTTATGTGTGGTACTAAGACATGTTTCCTACTGTGGAGATGTTGGGATAACAAGACCAGGAGGGTCCTAACTGATTGATAGGAAACCTACACATTAGTTTGTACGTCAGGAGGATGATGAGGAGATGGTGTATCTTGAGGAGAACCTCAATAGGATGACATTGGATATTCCTTACATTTCAATAGATGACCTCTTGATGAGGTATCAATGACACAAAACCGGTGTGTCGGGTCGTTTTGGTCGCTTATTGAGCATTGTAGCAAGGGCCATTATGTGCTACCATGAGCATCACTAGAGCTCAGTAGGATATGTAAACTGAAAGCTATGAGATTCAGTTTTTGTTATCTTATTGTATTGAAATCTAGCATGCTTTAGAATAGGTCTTGAGACCACATTTTTGTACTAAAAAAATTATATATATATATATACAGAATTCTTTTTGCAGCCTATGGAAATTTTTCAATGGGATGTAATTTACATGGATTTTATCTTTTTCACTGTTTATTTACAATTTCTTATCTTATATTACACATCCAAATGTCTAGAATGGGAAATATGCCAATCCAACATGTAATTAGAAAGTGAGTCAAAAATTGAATTAAAATACCTCGGAACATGTTGATAGGTAATAGATACAAATGATTGTTCAATTAGGTGTACTCTTTGAAATAGATGAAGAAGTATAGGGTTATGGATGGCGTATATGTGGTTCAACTGAGAGACCAATAATTGAGAGTCTAAATAGAGAACCATGTGATTAATATTACGAGAGAAATATTTGGTCAACAACCCTATCACTACATGATACTCAACAATATTTTTGGTAGTGGGACCTAGGCAGACTCCCTCTGAACTAACTATATCATGGGCTTGGGAATAAAGTACCCTGGCTGCTAAAGCAAGATTTGGTGTATGGCAGTTGGAACCATGAAGAAAACCATAGTATTGAGTCATCTGAAGAATTAAACATAACTTGAAATAAGCAGCGATGGCCAAGAGTCCAAAACCATATCAAAATAATCAAACCACACTAACAGTCAAATATAAACAAATATACAAGTTATTGATGCAAAACAATTTTTAGGCATAGTACCTTTTTAGGTAAATCCAATTGTGAGGCTCCTTGAAATGTATTCCATCATAATGTATCTGTTCATATCCCCCCTTTTCCAAAACTTTACTTACAATATGGGGACCATACCACATCGATTCTAATTTTCATTTCCCTAATTTATAATGTTTCTGATCATACGTCAGAATTAGATCTCGTTAAAGACACAAGGTTGCACAGACTTATCATACTAAGCCTTGATATGTTTTTTATGCGAATCGTTATCCAAATTGGCATATCTTCGTGTTTCATCAAGGTTGGTGAGATAAAGGAAATGTTCTTCCTCGGTCGAGGTATTAGGAAAAATATCAACGACTAGTTTTAATGACGAAATCTCACATTCAAGAGGTAAAACATCCTCCAGCCCATAGACTAAATGAAAAGGTGTGAAACTGGTTGTTTTTTTTACAGAATTTCTATACGACCATAGTGTCAAGAATAGATTTAAGTGTCAATTCTATTTATGTTCCCCAACCATCCTGTGAAGCATGGTTTTAAGAACTTTGTTAAGGGCTTCAACTTAGACATCAGCTTGTGAATAGTACGGTGTTGAGTTTTCATGCAGAAACCCCAAATTAGAACTTAGCTCAATCATCATCTGATTACAGAAATGAGATCCATCATTGGTCACTATGGCTTAAGGAACCTCGAACCTAGAAATTACATGGTTAAAAAAGGAAGAGGGTGGTAGTATTAACTCTAGGGATTTAAATAAGGTTTGTCCAAAATAAAATTACCCTACTCCCTACATCGATCAAATCATCGACAACTATGTTGGAAGTGTCATTTTCTCCTTTTTGGATGGATTTTCTGGTTATAATCAGATCAAAATTTAACCCACCGATCAACATAAAACACCATTCATTTTCCCATGGGGAACCTTCACTTACCGTAAGTTTCCTTTTGGATTGAAAAATACTAGAGCTAAGTTCTAACGAGCCATGTCCTATACCTTTCACGATATCAAGCATATAGTGGAACCCTACCTAGATGATCTACCTGCACATTCACAGCAGAGGGAGGATCATTTAGGGCATATTAGGGAAATTTTTCTTAGATGTTGTCACTATCATACTCGTCTCAATCCACATAAATGTGTCTTTTGTGTAGAGACTAGAAGACTACTTGGCATTTCCTCAGCCCATTTTGTAAAATAATCAACAACTATAATGATGTAACCATCCCCCCCGGATGAGGTAGGCTTACAATGAATAAAATCAATCCCCCATTTGGAAAAAGGGCCAATGGCAATGACAGGGTGTAGCAGAGTAGAGTGGGTTTGCTTCTTTAGATAAAAGAGTTGATATGGTGGGGATTTTTTAACCGCTTAATGACAATCTTTAAATATCGAAAGCCAAAAATAACCAGCCTGGATGATTTTCTAAGTCGTATCCATCCCAGAAAGATGGCCTTCACATGATCTAGAGTGGAAATCATTCAATACTTGTTTAGCCTCATCATTTGTTAGACATCGTCAGAGAATAGAATCAATACCACGTTGATATAATGTATCCTTGATTATTAGATCATATTTGGTGTGATGTTGAATGCATTGATGATCATCTCGAGATAGATAGGGATGAAATCATTGAGTCTAGAGATATATGATCAAATATCCATACCAAGAGTCAGTCATTCTAATCAGGAACAAAAACTCATTGGGAAATGAGTCAGTGGGCTCAATTTCAATCGTACCACAGGGAATATTACACATCAACTCTGCAAATACTAGTGACTTCTTGGAAGTAGCTTTAGCGAACTCAAGGTCAAATTCTTGTAGGATAACAATCCAACGAGAGTATTCCCTCCCCCAATACCTGACAGGTTAGGATGTAATACATAGGGTTTTGATCTACGAGAATGGCAGTGTTGCAAAGTAGGATGTAGTGATGGAAAAATTGTACAATAATGACCGTATCCAAATCTAACTTCTCCACATGTGAGTATCGCATTTTTGAGTCCAAAAAATCTTACTGAGATAGTAAATCACATGATATTGGTTGTTTGAATATTCTTGCACTAAAACGATACCAACAATAGTAGTGGAGGCAGAGAGATACAATGGAAATTCTTTCAAATAATTTGGGAGATGCAACATAGGTGAGTGTGTGATTGCATGTTTCATACTGTTGAAATCCTACTGAGAAAAATCATTCCAAATGAAGGGTGTGTTATTTTTAAACAAAATAATATAGCCATGCGTCTTTTCTGCATAATTGCACATGAAACGGAAAAGAAAGTTTTCCTTCCCTTGCAAACTTTGGAGTTCTGTAATGTCGATTGGGGGGGTAAGGCCACAATGGAAACAGTTTTGAAAGGATCTATATGGATACCATCCTTGGAAACAACAAATCCAAGTAGTCTTCTAGTCTCTACACAAAAGACACATTTATGTGGATTGAGACGAGTATGATAGTGACAACATCTAAGAAAAATTTCCCTAATATGCCCTAAATGATCCTCCCTCTGTTGTGAATGTGCAAGTATATCATCTAGGTAGGGTTCCACTATATTCTTGATATTGTGAAAGGTATAGGACATGGCTCGTTAGAACCTAGCTCTAGTATTTTTCAATCCAAAAGGAAACTTATGGTAAGTGAAGGTTCCCCATGGGAAAGTGAATGGTGTTTTATGTTGATCGTTGGGTTAAATTTTGATCTGATTATAACCAGAAAATCCATCCAAAAAAGAGAAAATGACACTTCCAACATAGTTGTCGATGATTTGATCGATGTAGGGAGTAGGGTAATTTTATTTTGGACAAACCTTATTTAAATCCCTAGAGTTAATACAAACCCTAATAGTGCCCTCCTTCTTGGCCACAGGAACAATATTAGATACCCATTCTATCAATGGCACAGGATAAATGAAACCAACTTTCAAAAGCTTTTCTACTTCAGCCTTTATCATTGCGTCTTTCCTAGGGTGGAATTTGTTGGGTCACGGATTTGTCCATATTTTCATCACATATCGACATATATTTAATCCCTCTTCTTCCTATTATTATCCATTTATCATTTCATTTTCCATCCATTTGTTGTAATTGCTTGTAAAATACCATATTACTTCCATTGATGCTTTAGTGGTTAATCATGATTATTTCCCTTTATTTTTAATGAATTGAAGACTATTATGCATAATTTTACTGATGATTGTTTATGGAGTGATTTTGCATATTAACAACAAAAACTCTCATGGTTCAAGCCTCTAGCTCATGATCAAATGGCCTTAACAAAAAACGCATGCCAAATAAGAACACATTGATTCACGTCTTTATTTTCAGGAAGATGGAAATGAATCTCAAAAATAAGAGACGTGGGTTTTGTGCGTAATGGCCTCAGTTATCTTAATCAATAGGAAATTGCCAAAAAAAGATATGGTTTAATATATACATGTGGTTCTCTAAATGTGTAATTCCCAGATTTACTATTGTAGCCGGTTTACCAAATTATCAAATTTGTTGAAACAGATCAAATTGGGGATTCAGTTTCTCATTCTCCTGAGAGAAGTTTATGCATAAACATGTAATAAATCTCATGAGAGAGGGGAGGAAGAGAGAAATAAATATTATGTTGTAGGATTTGATCCAGACTCTGTTGTAATGATTTCAATCTGATAATACATGCTAGCAGTTTCTTAATTCTGGAGTTGTAGACTTTCATTGTGGAGGTCTAGCTTTGCTCAGTAGAGGAAGGGCCCTCTTCCCTGAGAAAATGCTGGTAGTGTTGATTGTAAGTGTTTTATTATGTATATTTTCTTATTATTTAGTTCATGCTTTCATTCATTATATTTATCATACTTGAATGTTTTCATTCATTATATTTATCATAGTTGTATGTTTTCATTCATTAGATTTGTCATAGTTGTTTTCATGTTAATTCATTTCATAGATCGTTGGCCAACATAGCACTTATTTTAGATTCATGCAATTAGATATTGCTTCATAAGAATTGATTTTGTTTGAAGTGTGATTAGATTTACAATTTGGTTTCATGAATAGGTTTTAGGTTTAGTTTCTTTTCAAGAAGGTGTGATTTAGTTTTTAATGAGTTTTGATTTCATACCAATAGATCAACAGTGTCAGGTAGAAATTGTGCTTGCATAGATATTGCACGATAGCTTTGAAATAAAAGACTTCCTCAGGTTGAAAAATTATGTTTTGGGATTTTCCACTGTTTAATTAATAGACAATTAATTTGACCAACATTTTGGCATCGTTGCCAAGGAAGTTATCAATGGTGCAAAAGTACACCTGACATTGTTTTGTAGATGCATTGTTAATGTAGGTGTTAGAACCCTATAATTTTCCTATGGTTGCTGCAAGAAGTCACAAGAATAACCATTTCAACCAACCTTTAGACTTCCTCCTAGCCAAGGCAGTCAGAGAGGGCTCTCTCTATCAAAGTTGTTAATAACTCTACCTAGCAGAGGGTCGAAGAGACCATGGTAAAGAAGAAATAATAGTTGTTTGAAACTTTGGTTAAATATAATGGTGTGAAAGTGTGATAAGGGGCACGTAAGCAATGAATTATCACAGGATCCAATGCTGTAAAGCGAGGAAATGGAGATCGACGGCTTATAATGTGTCCACTTTATGAAGATGCGAGGAGAATAAAGATGTACGGGGGTATTAAACAAGATATGAAGATCAACGGTCACAAATATAGCCCGACAAAATCTACGATCGGTGTGAAGTCCGCTCCGTCAACTTGCACGTTCGTTAAAACGAAGGAGCTCAGTGAAATGGGTACGTGTAGGCTCATCCGACGACTAGAAAATAAAGGGAAAATGCATCAATGGTCGTCAACGGATCCGGAGGATGGAGTTGCGTGATGGTTGGAGGCAAAAAGTGGTAGCAGAATGGAAACCACAGTACACGCGGTAGTTTGTAGTGCATTCCGTGGGAAAAAGCAGTTTGGCGGAAACTGCTAAAACAGGCCTCCGGAGTGGGCTCCTATATAAATAAAGTTGACTTGTTTAAAGAACTATTTTTATTTGCGCCGGATGAATGAAAAGGACTGCTTGCTCTCCACCCTTTAATAGTCAAACTTGAAATATATGCAGCCACAGTAATAGGTAAGTCCCGAATACCCGAAATTCATCCGCCGAATTACCGTTGTTGTCTGTATTATGGATAAAGGGAAAGATTTACAAGGGTTTAACTGTATTCTGGATGAGAGAGAAGAATATCTGGTTGACAGGGATAAAGGCCTATATGATCCTTTCTTGTCTATGGGAAGTGTATCTATTATCAAAGAAAGGTTATGGCAATACAATTTGCAGGGAAATGACATTTTAAATGCTTATAAATCGTTTTAGTATCATTTTGATGTTGAGTAGACCCTTCATTTTCCCAAGTTTGTCGAGTGGTGTGCAGTTAACTATTCTTCTTCTCAGAGAGTTATTGTAAGTCATTCTACGTCTAGGATACTGTGTAAAATTTATGCCAAGGTCATCCGTGAAAACCTGAACTTGCCCGACAATTACCCCGATAGTCGTGAGCCTGTAAACGAGTCTGTTTTAGCTTAAGTGTATAAAAATTGTGAAACTGAGGTTCATTGCAAATTCTTGTCTAGCATTTTGAATGAGGGTCAGTCACTAGATGGTCATTTTCTTCCATATCATGTTCACATTTTCAGAGATGAAGTTCAATTAGTTGTGTCCTTAGTCTGTCAAGTCTTGGGTCTAGATGACGATTGTCGTGTCAATGAAGTCATCTTGGGCTTCCTATTAAAAATGAGTTCGATGAGTCCTGAGTCTCAGTCAATTCATGTCTTCAGTTTAGATGAGTATCTAGCAGAAGCTATACATCTCCAATTGAGTGAGTTTCCAAAAGTTAGGTTTTTCAAGTTTCAAACTTATTTGTTGAACATGTTACTATGTTCGAATGTCACCGAATTGCAGTTCTTAAGTACCATATTCTCTTCAGATTTTCCCAAGCAAATCAACATGTTTGAATTTGCAAATTCTATCATGTCAGAAATATACAAGATGTTGTTTGATGAAGTGTTACCACGGGTATTGGAAGAAATGAAAAGCATGATGCAATCCTCACCTGAGGATAGGGTCAGAGATTGGTTCCTGTATAAGGACTTCACCATTTTGAAAATATATGGTTTTACTGGAGAGCCTTATAAGCTACCTGCTTTGCTTACTCCCAGGATTTTTGCGTTGGAGTATATGAGACAGAGATTGCATGCAGAAGAAGAACACTTTGGAGATTTCAAGAAATCTTCCAATATAAAGTTCCCTCTTAAAGTGGGTTCTTTTATTTTTAAAAATAAAGGTGCTCTGGTGTTCATAGAGAAATTGTTGGAAGGAATGGGTTTTCAAAGGGAGCATAGGGTAAATTATGATCCCTATCATATAATTTCCCTGAGAAAATAGGCAAATAAAAATAATCCATTCGACCACCAAGTTGTTGAAGGTTTGGATGAAATAGCCAATTTGTTTCACTTTATGGAAATTCTAGGATCTGATCAAAATACAAGCAATAGACCGGTTGCAGTATCTCAAGTGACAAATGTTTCTAATATTTTAGTTAAAAGAAGTATTTTTGGAGTTGAAAGTATGCAGATAGATGAGGATGGTTCACATAAAAAGGCCAAGTTGTTTCAAGATGATAAAGTTTTAAGTGAAATTATTTCAGATGATTTAAAAAGAGTTGGTTTGGTTCCTACAAAGTCTGTACAGGTGATTCGATTTTCTTTTGAAGGTGTAGATAATACAGAATCAGGCCCAATTTTCAAGTCTAAAGAAGATCTCATGACTAGTTATGTGGAGAAGCAAAAGCAGTCCCTAGAAGAAACAAGGAATCTACTCCCGTGGGTGAGAAGTTTAAACAATCCAAAAACTTCCTTGATTTCTACCCGGGACATAGAAAGAAATACTTTTAAATTGGCTATGGTGAGTGCTAAGAAGATGTCAGAAATGGAAGTGAGATTAGACAAAATCAGTGTGCCAGATAAAATACAGTTACATAAACAAACGGGAGACATTATTTATTCAGATTTATTGCATGCTATGGTAAGAATTAATAAGTTACAAGTTTTGGTTGACAAGTTGGAAGTTCACTTAAAACATGAGAAGGTTGAAAACAAGGCTAATTCCATTCAAATAAAAAAACTGCAAGCAGACATCGTAAGCTCAAGAAATGAAACAGGTAACACCCAGGCAATCAAAAGACTCCGAGAAGAAAAAGACAACGCCCTCCAAGTATTGAAGAAAAGGCTGAAGATCCCAAGTACAGAACATGTTCAATCATCCGAATTATTAGCATTACAAGAGGAAAAGGACAGGATTCATCAGGATATGACGGAGTATAAAGGAAAGACTGTAAAATTACAAGAAGAAAAGGATAAGTGGCAAGCAGAACGGAACGAGTTAATAGCACAGATTTCACTGCTGAAAAGGGATCAAAATGAAGAAAAAGAAATCATGGAGGAACTAATGAGCCAGACTCCCACTGATGAGGACTTAACTATTGTGCATATTGAAAAACCTTTAAATGATTTTTCTGCAGATGACTTACTAGTGCCCATGTCCCAAGTCATCATGAAAGATGAGGAGATAAGAGAATTAAAAGAGGAAAATGAAAAAGTAAAATCTGAGCTAGCCAAAGTGACTGAAAATAAGAATAAGATATTGCAAGATAAAATTCAGCTACAGAAGAAATTTAATGAATTGAAAGAAAGGAACATAGGAAAGGGTCCTCTCCAGGGAGCAAAGCACATAATTTGGGATACATTATCTATAGAAATTACTAAGTTCATGCAATATTTGAACTTCATTGATGATCAAAGCATATTGATTAATTTGGCCAATCAAAGACTGAAGTTAGTAAATGAAAATATGGAGAGGAAACCCCTTGGCATAGCTAAGAATGCATTAAATTTCTTAAATTCATTAACATACCAAAAATTACATGACATAGGACTCAAAGATAGAGTGGCAATGGTACTGTGGCAAAAAAGGTTTATTCATAAACATCATCTAATGAAGACAGTACAAGACAAAGCTGATGAAATGATCTCATAGGTTAATGACTTCAAACAGGATTTTAAAGAATTATTTGAAGATGGCCTTCCTTCCTTTTGGGATGAGGAGGGATGAATGTTTTATCAAGAGAATTATCACATCCCGTTGGTATGAAGCCATATGGATCATTCTAAATTTGACGATTTGGAAAAAAGGCTGACAGGGAAAGTCATCATAGATAAGCTGACAAAAGATTTTGAGATATTACAGAAATTCCTGATCATCAGGGGAGGGTTGCCTAAATTGTCTTATGAAGCCTACATGGAGCTGGAGGTGTCTATTCGGGAGATGATTGAGTATGATATTCCAAGCGCGGAGCAATGGATATCCATAGAAAGATTTGGAAAAACAAAGTATATCCTTCATTCATGAAAACAGGTGTTGCGCGCTGAGGAGCTGCTTGGACGGGCCTTGTCACCGAGTTGATTTTAATTTAATGATATGTTAGGATAGAAGCAAGTAGTTTATTCCTAGTAGTTAGGAATATAGTTGCAATACTTTGATTAAGCATGTTATTCAATTATAAATATTCTTGGAAGAAGAAATCATTTTATGTGTATAATTGCATTTATTTTATGTGATGGGGGTTGGAACCCATCTTGTTGATGAATCTTTTCTGAAGACATATATTTTTTAATAACAAATCTAAATGTGTGCGGTTATCAGATATTCTTGTGTTGTTTACATTACAGTCTGTACTTCCCTTCCTTTGTGATTGTTTTTTTCCAGTTTTACACTCCATTTTGTTTTCCTTGTATCTGAAACATAGTGTTGAATGGTTGGAATTCATATTATTTATGCTCTAATCATTGTCTCATATATTATATGAATGTTTCTACTAAAGTTGATATAGAACTCATCTTTTGATGCTCTATATTGATGGATTGTTCATTATTTCTTCTATCTCACCTGAAATTAAATGAATGACTGTGATTGAATGGTTATCCTGCCTTTGATAAATCTCATGCATGCGTCTTTGTGATATCTTTATGTATATGTGACTCCATTGCCCAATGGTTATGTGTATTGTTTCAACCATCTGTATAATTTTCGAGTGTTGATTTATATATGACCTTGTTAAATCTGTATTTGAGAGATCCCTCTCTGGAAAGAAAAGCCAGTTTCTTTCTAAAGTGGTTTTTGCTGTTACCTTGGGATTTACCTTTCACAACTTGGGTACATTCTGAGTGCTAACAAATTGGCGCCGTTTCCAGTGAACGAAAGTGCACATCTACCCTGGGGAGAACGACAGAGCTTGAAGAAATATTTCTGTGAGCAAAAAGGAATTTTTATCAGTAAAGAAGGTTGTATATTTGCCCTGGCAATTCCATTGTAAAACTTTTTTCAAATCTTGAGGAGTCATTCTGGCTTCGAGAAGACACACATGAGGTAATTCTGATACTGAAGTCTTAAAAATTTTGGAAGATCCATAAAAGTTATTTAAGAGAAAAGATAAAGAAAAGTTAGGTTTTCCTTTGTTTGGTGTATCATCTTCTCAAGATTATCCTATTGATCCAAAATGGGAAGTTAATGTTGGAAGGAGTTTGTTGAAAACTAAGTCTGAGTCTGATCTTAAGAATACTGAGTTTAACTCTCGTAGATTAGAATCTTATTTGCTGGATTCCCTTTGGAGAGATTTACAACAGACTACAAAAGTTGAAACATTTGCTGTGCAAAATACTCAAAAGTATTCAGTTCCTTTGAACCCACCTAGACCAATGGCAGCTAGATTTCCTCCCTTGCGTTTGCCTGCTTTATTACATGACCTTCCTCGGAATTATTCCCAAAGAATTTCTTTATTTGATTGAGAAGGCAACATAACTGCAAAGCAACGTGTGGCTAAGTTTGAAGATTTCGTTGACTTGGAGGAAGTTGATTATGAAGATGTTAAAATGCGGTTATTTGCTCAAAGTTTTCCAGGTGAGGCTAAGAAATGGTTTAAAGATTTTCCAGATGGGTCTATAATGAATTTTCAGGCTTTCTAGAATGCATTTCTAGATAGATGGGATGATAAACAAAATCCTTTACAGCTCTTGTCCCAGTATAACAGTCTCAAAAAAGGGGGTTTTGAATCTGTTCATGAATTTTCAAGCAGGTTCCTGAGGGTTTATAATTCTATTCCGGAAGACATAAAACCCTCTACAGCCGCTGCTAAACTACATTATGTTGGAGCCTTTGATAATGATTTTTCATTTTCATTAAGGGAAAGAAAATCAGCGACCCTTGCTACAATGTTTACAGATGCTTTGGAAGTAGAAGCAAATATGATGGTAAGTGGAAAAATGAAACATGGAGATATTGATAGGAGGAAGAAGGAAGAGAATTTTCCTTCTACTTCTTCTTCTACTAATGATATCAAATTTGAAATGATGTTGAAGATGATGGAAAAGTTGATGGATAGATTAACTATGGATAATAGGGGGTTCAACAGAGAACAAGATGACCCTCAAATCAGGAACCCCAATTTTAGAAGACCAAATCCTCCTGTTCCTCCACAAAATAGGCAGAGAGACATGAGAAATCCAAGAAATCAAGAAGAACAACAAATTCGACCACCATTCCCTAAAAATTATGTTGTTGATGAAGAAGACCCTACCGAAAATGAAATTCATCTTTTTGCAGAACTGGATTCAGAGATATATCTTACTGAAGAAGAACATAACATGTTTGAACAGGAAGGTAGAAATGAGGAATTTGAAAGGGAGACAGAGCAGTATTAAAGGGGTTATTTACATGTTATGGATGATGTGCAGAGGAAAATCAGATTGAGAAACAAAGAAGTTTTCATAAATAAGGGGAAGGCAAATCCAAATCAACCTTCCACGAGTTCCCTAAATGTAGAAAAGGGAAAAGAAGTGTAAAAAGAATCTCTTGTAAATAAAGAAGTTGAAAATGAGATACAAAGACACAAAAGAATGAAGCAAGTGACCCCAATTGATGTAGAAAGGGCTGGTTCCAATTTTAATTTGCAAAATGAGCTTTCAAAGTTAAAAATTTATGTTCCATTTAATGAGTTGTTGATAAAACAATGAATATAGAGATACTATAACAAAAATGATCAAAGGTCAAGGAGAATTTCAATCTGATATTTTAGAGTTGAATGATGATAATCCTACTATTTCATTTGGGTCAAAGGTTGAAAATTTAGAACATGAAGAAGTCCCTCCTTTCTATTTGAGTTTGAATGTGCATGATATGGTGGTCCACAATGCTATGTTAGACTTAGGAGCATCACATAATTTAATTCCGAAGGGATTAGTTGAAAGTTTGGGACTGGAAGTGACAAGACCCTATAAATATTTGTATTCTTTCGACTCTAGAAGAGTAAAATGCCTTGGTTTGATCAAAGATATGGGAGTGACTCAGAATAAATTACCATCTAAAACTATAGTCATGGATGTGGTAGTAGCAAATATTCCACCTAAGTTTGGGGTATTGTTGTCAAGATCTTGGACTTCAAAGTTGAAAGGTAGTTTACAAATGGATATGTCATATGCTACGATTCCTATTCAAGATGGGAGCAGAAGGTTGTGTAGTGAAAAAAAACTCCCTATGTAGTAAGCAGTCAAGATAAACCTGAATTTCATCATATATATATGATGTCGATACTGATTTGGGGTCTTCTATTCTCTTTAATGATACTATCCCATGTGAGTTAGAAGCCACATTGCAGGAGAAGTCTGAAAAAAATAAGAAAGAAGAGATAATGTAACAAGATGCTTTGGAGGCAAAACAAAAAAGGGAAGGTTTGTGGACTATGTACTTTGATGGATCTGCTGCAAAAATAGGTGCTGGAGCTGGTGTGTATATAATCTCTCCCATTCGGGATTTCAAATCTTTATCATATAAATTAACATTTGAATGCACGAATAATGTAGCAGAATATGAAGATTTATTACCGGGGTTGCATGCTTTGAAAGATTTGGGAGCGTAAAGGATAAAAAATTTTGGAGATGCAGAATTGGTGATAAACCAAGTGAATGACAGTTATCAAACTAGGCATCCCCGGATGAGGGCTTATAGGAACGAAGTATGGGATATGATTGGTAACTTTTTTACAGGGCACACGATTCAAGTGGTTTCCTGACATGAAAATACTGTGGCAAATTCTTTGGCAGTAGCTGCTGGAAAATTTAAAACCCCTGTTGTTGGTCAGAGGGAATACCAGGTGGAAATTGTAAACAAACCGTCTATTCCCCATAATTCTAAATATTGGCAAGTCTTCGAAGATGACATGTAGATCAGAATATTTTTAGAACTATCAGGAGAATTTGCAAATACTCATATTGACACTGAAAATAATGATGATGAGACCTTTCAGGGTGATGAAGAACCTGAGAAAGAAAAAGAGGACGCTGAAAAGCTAAAGAGAACCCTGGGAGGAAAGGATATTATTCAATTAAAAAATAATTTCATACCAAGAGGTTTAATCCCTTTGGAAAAACTTTTTGATTAGAATGATGTTGCTAAGAATCCTAAAGTAAAGCCTGTTGAGAATGTCGTTGAAGACATGAATATTGGCACTGAAGAGAATCCTAAGATTATAAAATTATCCAAGAGTTTGCCTAAAAAAGAAAAGGAAGAATATGTGAATTTAATGAAAAAATATACAAATTTATTTGCTTGGAGTTAGGAATACCTTAAGGAGTATGATACATCTATCATACAACATACTATTCCTATAAAGCCTAGGGAGAAACCTTTCAAATAGAAACTTAGAAGGATAAAACCTAAGTTGCTTCCCATCATTGAGAAGGAAATTAAAAAGTTATTTGATGCCAAGATCATTGTAAATCTAATATTTTCAAAGTGGGTTGCAAATTTGGTTCCTGTTAGAAAGAAGATTGGAGAAATAAGACTGTGTATAGATTTCTGGAATTTAAATAAAGTTTCTATGAAAGACAATTATCCTTTGCCAAAGATGGACCATATATTGCAGAAAGTAGTTGGAGCTGAGAGAATTTCAATGTTGGACGGTTTTTCTGGCTATAATCATATCAAAGTATTACCTGAAGATCAAGAAAAAACTATATTTACTACACCTTGGGGCACTTTTATGTATGCAAAGATGCCTTTTGGCCTAATAAATGCAGGAGCTACTTTCCAGCGAGCTATGGACATTGCTTTTGTAGGAGAAATTGGGAATTTTGTGGTAATCTACATGGATGACATCACAGTATATTCAAAATCTGATAGAGAACATCTGCATCATTTGGAGAAAGTTTTCATGAAGTGTAGGAAGTTTGGTATATCATTGAATCCAAAGAAGTCCAATTTCGCATTGGAAGAAGGAAATTTGTTGGGCCATACAATATCTAAAGATGGAATAAAAATTTATCCTAAAAGGGCGAGTGCAATTTTGAAAGTAGGTGAACCTAGGAGAAAAAAAGAGATAAAATCATTTTTGGGGAAGGTGAATTTTTTAAGAAGGTTTGTGCCAATTTTTACTGAAATCTTAATGAATATCAAAAATATGTTGAAGAAGGGTCATGAGATAAAATGGAATGAGGAAGCTAGAAAGTCTTTTTGGGAAATAAAAAAAGAAATATCAGATGCTCCTGTGTTGGTGAGTCCATATTTTACCAAAGATTTATCAGTATTTTCATATGCTTCAGAGTATACCATAGTAGCAGTTTTATTGCAGAAGAATGATGAGAATTTGGAACAGCCCATAGCATTTTTTAGCAAAATGTTGAGGGATGGAGAATTAAAATATGACATCATGGAGAAAGAGGCGTATGCTTTAGTCAAAGCATTGAAAGATTTCAGAGTATATATTCTACATTCACATATAATCACACATGTTCCAACTGCTACAGTGAAAGGAATTTTGACACAACTTGATCCAGAAGGCAGAAGGGCAAAATGGATGGCTACATTACTGGAGTACGACATAGAAATAAATCCTAATAAGCTGGTTAAGGGACAATGATTAGCAAAATGATGACAAATTCAAATTGTGAATATTTACAAATCAATTTCTTATCTCACCAATATAAATAGTTAAATATAGAAGTGGAAGTAATGGTTGATTTTGTGGCATCTCCATGGTATTCTGATACTGTTTACGTCCTTCAAAATTTACAAGCACCAGTTAGATTGAGTAAGTCAAGGGCAATATCCATAAAATTGAAAGCTGCCAAGTTTTGTATTATAAATTAGTATCTTTATTGGAAAGACCCCGGAGGAGTGTTACTAAACTGTCTTTTAGAAAATGAAGCTCAACAAACATTCAAAGAATTTCATAAGGGAGATTGTGGAGGACATCACTCTTGGAAGGTAACTGCAAATAAAATTATAAGAGAAGGTTATTATTGGCCTACATTATTTTTAGATGTGTATAAAGAAACCAGCAGGTGTCATCAATGCCAAATTTTTTATGGTAAGAGAAAAGTACTTCCTCTTCCTTTAAATCCAATAACGATAGAAGCTCCTTTCCAACAGTGGGGTTTGGAGTTTGTTGGTGAAATAAACCCCAATTCGTCAGGACAACACAAATGGATTTTGACAGCTACGGATTATTTTACAAAATGGATTGAAGCGATTCCCACCAGAAGAGCCATTGAAACTGTAATCATGGATTTTCTTGAGGAAAACATATTGGCTCGATTTGGATGCCCCAAAATAATAGTAATAGACAATGCAACTGCTTTTAAATCCAAGAAAATGATTGATTTCTATCACAAATATCATATAAGTCTCAATCATTCAACTGCCTATTATCCGCAAGGAAATGGGTTAGCTAAATATTCAAATAAAAGCTTAGTAAGGATCATCAGGAAGCTGTTGGAAGATAATAAAAAGTCATGGCACACCAAGCTCAAATATGCTCGATGGGCTGACAGGATTAGTACCAAAAGGGCAACTGGCATGTCTCCGTTCCAACTGGTGTATGGAACTGAAGTCATTTTTCCAGCATCGTTAGGTGTTCCAGTTATGAGATATTTCCAAGATCAGCAAGAAGAACCAAATCACATGCAAAGGAGGATAAACCAGATTATTGAGCTGGAAGAATGAAGGAATAAGGCTTATGACAAGGTGCAATTACATTAGGAAAAAATGAAAATACTTTTGACAGAAGAATCAAAGAAGAACAGTTTCAGATTGATGATTTGGTATTGAAGTGGGATGCTCCTAAAGAAGACAAACATGGGAAATTTGATCATATGTGGGTAGGTCCTTATGTTGTTACTGGATACAGAGGACAAAACACATTTCTGCTAGAATACCTGAATGGGTTTCCTCTGGATAATAACCCTATTAATGGAAGATATCTGAAGCATTACCTGTCCTAAAGAGGAGGGTAAAACTTGTATTATAGCCTATCAATATTTATTTTTCTTTACAAGCCAATATGGACAGTAGGCCGAATGTGTTTGAAGCCCGCGATAAAGGCCCTATGATTCAGGAGGCGTACCATTCCTTTCTAAATATATATATATATATATATATATATATTTACGAAAAATGAAAGACAAGTTTTCTAGAAGCTATTATGAAAGATTAAAGATAGGAACCTGGTCTACAAGTTCTTTGATACCTCACAGGGAGGATATCATCCCCAAATGGAGCCAGTTGTTAACAACTCTACCTAGAAAAGGGTCGAAGAGACCATGGTAAAGAAGAAATAATGGTTGTTTGAAACTTTGGTTAAATATAATGGTGTGAAAGTGTGATGAGGGGCGCGTAAGCAATGAATTATCACGGGATCCAATGGTGTAAAGCAAGGAAATGGAGATCGACAGCTTATAATGTGTCTTCTCTATGAAGATACGAGGAGAATAAAGATGTACGGGGGTATTCAACAAGATAAGAAGATCAACGGTAAAAAATCTAGCCCAACAAAATCTACGATCAGCGTGAAGTCCACTACGTCAACTTGCACGTTCGTTAAAATGAAGGAGCTCAGTGGAATGGGTGCGTGTAGGCTCATCCGACGACTAGAAAATAAAGGGAAAATGCATCGACGGTCATCAACGAACCCAGAGGATGGAGTTGCATGATGGTTGGAGGAAAAAAGTGGTAGTGGAATGGAAACCACGGTACATGTGGCAGTTTGTAGTGCATTCCGTGGGCAAAAGCAGTTTGGCAGAAACCACTAAAGGGGGCCTCCGGAGTGGGCTCCTATATAAATAATGTTGACTTGTTTAAAGAACTATTTTTATTTGCACTGGACGAGTGAAAAGGAATGCTTTCTCTCCACCCTTTAATAGTCAAACTCGAAATATATGCGGCCACAGTAACAGGTAAGTCCCGAATACCCGAAATTCATCCGCCGAATTACCGTTGTTGTCTATATTATGGATAAAGGGAAATATTTACAAGCGTTTAACCGTATTCTGGATGAGAGAGAAGAATATCTGGTTAATAGGGATAGAGGAGTATATGATCCTTTCTTGTCTGTGGGAATTGTATCTATTATCAAAGAAATGTTATGGCGATACAATTCGTAGGGAAATGACATTTTAAATGCTTGTAAATCATTTTTGTATAATTTTGCTGTTGAGCAGACCCTGCATTTTCTTGAGTTTGCCGAGTGGTGTGTAGTTAACTATTCTTCTTCTCAGAGAGTTGTTGTAATTCATTCTACATCTAGGATACTGTGTAAAATTGATTCCAAGGTCATCCATGAAAACCTGAACTTGCCCGACAATTACCCCAATAGTCGTGAGCTTGTAAACGAGTCCGTTTTAGCTGAAGTGTATAAAAGTTGTGAAACTGAGGTTCATTGCAAATTCTTGTCTAGCATTTTGAACGAGGTTCAGTCACTAGATGGTCTTTTTCCTCCATATCATGTTCACATTTTTAGAGATGAAGTTCAATTAGTTGTGTCCTTAGTCTGTCAAGTCTTGGGTCTAAATGACGACTGCCACGTTAATGAATTCATCTTGGGCTTCCTATTAAAAATGAGTTCAATGAGTCCTGAGTCTCAGTCAATTCATGTCTTCAGTTTAGACGAGTATCTAGCAGAAGCTATACATCTCTAATTGAGTGAGTTTCCAAAAGTCAGGTTTTTCAAGTTTCAAACTTATTTGTTGAACATGTTACTATGTTCGAATGTCACCGAATTGTAGTTCTTAAGCACCATATTCTCTTCATATTTTTCCAAGCAAATCAACATGTTTGAATTTGCAAATTCTATCATGTCAGAAATATATAGGATGTTGTTTGATGAAGTGTTACCCGGGGTATTGGAAGAAATGAAAAGCATGATGCAATCCTCACCTGAGGATAGGGTCGAATATTGGTTCCTATATAAGGACTTCACCGTTTTGAGAATATATGGTTTTACTGGAGAGCCTTATAAGCTACCTGCTTTCCTTACTCCCAGGATTTTTCAATTGGAGTATATGAGATAGATATTGCATGCAGAAGAAGAACACTTTGGAGCTTTCAAGAAATCTTCCAATATAAAGTTCCCTCTTAAAGTGGGTTCTTTTATTTTAAAAAATAAAGGTGCTCTAGTGTTCATAGAGAAATTGTTGGAAGGCATGGATTTTCAAAGAGAGCATAGGGTAAATTATGATCCCTATCACATAATTTCCCTAAGAAAATAGGCAAATAAAAATAAGCCATTCGACCACCAATTTGTTGAAGGTCTGGATGAAATAGCCAATTTGTTTCACTTTATGGAAATTCTAGGATCTGATCGAAATACAAGCAATAGACCGGTTGCAGTATCTCAAGTGACAAATGTTTCTAATATTTTAGTTAAAAGAAGTCTTTCTAGAGTTGAAAATATGTAGATAGATGAGGATGGTTCACATAAAAAGGCCAAGTTGTTTCAAGATGATAAAATTTTAAGTGAAATTATTTCAGATGATTTAAAAAGAGTTGCTTTGGTTCCTACAAAGTCTATACAGGTGAGTCAATTTTCTTTTGAAGGTGTAGATAATATAGAATCAGGCCCAGTTTTCAAGTCTAAAGAAGAGCTCATGACTAGTTATGTGGAGAAGCAAAAGCAGTCCCTAGAAGAAACAAGGAATCTACTCCCGCGGGTGAGAATTTTAAACAATCCAAAAATTTCCTTGATTTCTACCCGGGACGTAGAAAGAAATACTTTTAAATTGGCTATGGTGGGTGATAATAATATGTCAGAAATGGAAGTGAGATTAGACAAAATTTGTGTGCCAGATAAAATACAGTTACATAAACAAATGGGAGACATTATTTATTTAGATTTATTGCATGCTATGGTAAGAATTAATACGTTACATTTTTTGGTTGACAAGTTGGAAGTTCACTTAAAAAATGAGAAGGTTGAAAACAAGTCTAATTCCATTCAAATAAAAAAACTACAAGCAGACATCATAAGCTCAGGAAATGAAACAGGTAACACCCAGGCAATCAAAAGACTCCTAGAAGAAAAAGACAACGCCCTCCAGGTATTGAAGAAAAGGCTGAAGATCCCAAGTACAGAACATGTTCAATCATCAGAATTATTAGCATTACAAGAGGAAAAGGACAGGATTCATCAGGATATGATGGAGTATAAAGGAAATACTATAAAATTACAAGAAGAAAAGGATAAGTGGAAAGTAGAACGGAACGAGTTAATAGCATAGATTTCATTGCTGAAAAGGGATCAAAATGAAGAAAAAGAAATCATGGAGGAACTAATCAGCTAGAATCCCACTGATGAGGACTTAACTATTATGAATATTGAAAAACCTTTAAATGATTTTTCTACAGATGACTTACTAGTGCCCATGTCCCAAGTCAACCTGAAAGATGAGGAGATAAGAGAATTAAAAGAGGAAAATGAAAAAGTAAAATCTGAGCTAGCCAAAGTGATTGAAAATAAGAATAAGATATTGCAAGGTAAAAGTCAGCTACAGAAGAAATTTAATGAATTCAAAGAAAGGAACATAGGAAAGGGTCCTCTCCAGGGAGAAAAGCACATAATTTCAGATACATTATCCGTAGAAATTACTAAGTTCGGGTAGTATTTGAACTTCATTGATGATCAAAGCATATTGATCAATTTGGTCAATCAAAGACTGGAGTTAGTAAATGAAACTATGGAGAGGAAACCCCTTGGCACAACTTAGAATGCATTAAATTTGTTAAATTCATTAACATACCAAAAATTACATGACATAGGAGTCAAAGACAGGGTGGCAATTGTACTGTGGGAAAAAATATTTATTCATAAACATCATCTAATGAAGACAGTACAAGACAACGTGATGAAATGATCTCACAGGTTAATGACTTCAAACAGGATTTTAAAGAATTATTTGAAGATGGCCTTCCTTCCTTTTGGGATGAGGAGGGATGAATGTTTTCTCAAGAGCATTATCACAGCCTGTTGGTACAAAGCCATATGGATCATTCTAAATTTGACGATTTGGAAAAAGGGCTGACAGGGAAAGTCATCGTAGATAAGCTGACAGAAGATTTTGAGATATTACAGAAATTCCTGATCATCAAGGGAGGGTTGCCTAAAGTGTATTATGAAGCCTACATGGAGCTGGAGGTGTCTATTCGAGAGATGATTGAGTATGATATTCCAAGCGTGAAGTAATGGAGAGCCATAGAAAGATTTGGAAAAACAAAGTATATCCTTCATTCATGAAAACAGGTGTTTTGCACTGAGGAGCTGCTTGGATGGGCCTTGTCACCGAGTTGATTTTAATTTAATGATCTGTTAGGATCGAAGCAAGTAGTTTATTCCTAGTAGCTAGGAATATAGTTACAATACTTTGATTAAGCAGGTTATTCAGTTATAAATCTTCTTGGAAGAAGAAATCATTTTATGTATATAATTGCATTTATTTTATGTGATGGGGGTTGGAACCCATCTTGTTGATGAATGTTTTCTGAAGACATATATTTTTGAATACAAATCTGAATGCGTGCGGTTATCAGAGATTCTTGTGATGTTTACATTACAGTATGTACTTCCCTTCCTTTGTGATTGTTTTTTTCCAGTGTTACACTCCATTTCGTTTTCCTCATATCTGAAACATAATGTTGAATGGTTGGAATTCATATTATTTATGCTCTGATCATTGCCTCAGATATTCTATGAATGTTTCTACTAAAGTTGATATAGAACTCATCTTTTGATGCTCTATATTGATGGATTGTTCATTATTTCTTTTGTCTCACCTGAAATTAAATGAATGACTGTGATTGAATGGTTATCATTCCTTTGATAAATCTCATTCATGCGTCTTTGTGATATATTTATGTATATGTGACTCCATTTACCAATGGTTATGTGTATTGTTTCAACCGTCTGTATAATTTTTGAGTGTTGATTTATATCTGGCCTTGTTAAATCTGTATTTGAGAGATCCCTCACTGGAAAGAAAAGCTAGTTTCTTTCTAAAGTGGTTTTTGTTGTTACCTTGGGATTTACCTTTCACGACCTAGGTACATTCTGAGTGCTAACAATAATAACATTCACATACACATTTACCTTTAAAGAACACGCAGAAGACTATATTTCTACTATCAATAGGACAGTTACAAAATAAAATGGGTTGGAAGGAAAACAAATATTAAAACCATTGGGTGATGGATTCAAGGTATGAAACATTTATGGACGCTACAGCAGCAAATAAACAGTGATTTCTCCACTGTACTATGGGGCAAATTAAGTGCACCATTCAATGAAATATCTTTAAGCGGTGATGAGAAGAAACATGTGAAAATCCTAGCACGACAAGGGCCACCTATCGATGGATGAATCCCTTGCAAAACCTTTAGGGGAAGACCATATTGAGGGAAATAGTAGAGGTGGAGCATCTAACAGAGAATGAATTCCAAAACCACCATAACAAACATAGAACTAATGCTTGATCTGACAAAAGCAACACTTAACAGAGAGAGAATTCTTTTCGTACAAGTAGCAAGAATTTTTGCAGGAAATACACATATCAAAAATGAATTAAACGAAAAGCACACATTGAACATGAACATCGTGGTGAATCTCATATCAGCAAAAGAAATATATTCATTAAAGCTCCCAAAAATTATTTGCAGAACTACAAAATCAACGCTCAGGCCTCAAAAATAAGAATTAGTACAACTTCTATCCTCCTCTGAGGAGGTTCTATTTATAATTCAAGCCCCCCGGGGACAAACCCCAAAACAGAGCATACTTAGTTTTACAAAAATGGGGAATCAATCCTAAATTAGTTATAGTATATTCCAATATTGGTGCTCTGGCACATATACCCTAATTTGTGCACTAATATCGAAGATGAGATACACATAGCACGCTTTACATTACAAGTATGATGGTGAGGGAGATTGAGCTCATTTGATGAGACCATGATGCTTCAAGAAAATCCTAGCGGCCTGGTGCTGACTCGTCTTGGCTCGAACCTTCCCCAGGTGGGGGGTTCAAAAGATACCTGTTCCTGCCAAATCTTTCAATTGTCTTCCACTAATATGGATTTGAAAATTCCAACGCATTCATCTCTTTCTCCAATATGCCTAGCTCAAAGTGATCTTGGTAGGAAAAACTCTAAGTCAGGCACGTGCTTCTTTGAAGGCAAACATAACTTCGAATTCATCTGCTAGTTTTTCCATTATGACACCACCTGTTAGTGGCTAAGTCATATATGCAAAGTTTAGGTGATCCTGTCAGCGCATGATTATCATTTTGTGGTGTTCTTCTTTGGTTAGCATGGCGCCCCCTTCTCTCCAAAAAAAAATGGCAGTCCCTTCCTGGTTAGGGATTCAAAATCTTTGATGAACTACCTCACCTAATGTGCCAAAACATTGACCTTCACTTATACCGTATCTATGTGGTGATGCTTGTTTATCACCTTTCTTTCCCACATCATGATGAGAATCCCATCCTTGATGTTTACTTCCTTAATAACGCTTTCTAAAATACGGTTTAGGAAGTCGATAGCATTGTTGGCATATTCGATTGGATTTTTATGGATTTTCTCCCTTGCCAATGTCAATGCTTGCTCGGACGAGTGGATAACCAATTTTTTTTCTTAAATGTAGTCTAGCTAAGGCATGAACTTGGTTTCCTCTTCAATAATGGTGTCCAAAATCATGTGTTTTTCTCCCTCGTCTATTTCTTGCTTAGTTAACTTGTCGTTCTTCATTTTTAGTTCCTTGCATTTAGCCTCCCAATCTCGATATTTGGCCTCCCATGATCTATTTTCTACTCCTTTTGTGCCACCATACTCTCCATGACCCCATTCTAGTGTCTCAACCTTGTTAAATCCACATCCTTTAGAATTACCTGAGGCATAGCCTCCACTATGGTTTTTCGCTTGTTTGTGCCACATGAGTTCCCATTCTCTCCTCTATTTCTTTCTCTCTCCCTTCCAGCTTCCTTTCTATCTCATCGTGTATTTCCTTCCATTTCTTCTCATTTTCTATTGATGAGGTCATGTCCTCCTGCCATTTCTTTTCTTTATCAACGAATTTTAGTAGTCTTGCTCTGCAGTCCAATAATTCATTTTTTAGGGTTTCCTTATCTTCCTCCATCGTAGCCAATTATGGTCCTCACAATAAATGAGTAGCGATGATGTGCAGTTTCTTCTTGAGCAGTTCAATGGACTTCTCTTTATCTTATAATAGGTGCTTGTTTCCTGCCCCTTTGTTTGCATGTTTTTTAGTAGCTAGGAGATCAACCTGCAACTTTTTGATCTGCACCTTCCATGCCCAATTCTCAACCTTCTATTACCTTAATTGATTCTCAATCTTAATTTTGGTGGATTCTAGCTTGGATAACTTCAGGGTGCCCCTCATCAAATCTATGAATAAGATGTCCCTAGTTTGTTTGTGGAATTGTATTAGGTCTGGGAAAAGCAGGTCTTCCAAGTTTACCTCTATCTCAGCAACCTTTCTATTTTTCATTAGTGCCACCTTAAAGGTATTATGGATCTTATCTCTTACAGTAACACGTGACACCTCTGGATTGGAAATTTTCCTTACTTCTGCAGACAAATTATGGACTTCTTCAATGGTCATCTCCTTGGTTTCCCTATATTTATCCAACAACTTTCTCATATCCCTGAAATGGAGCATGGAAATGGTATGGGCATCTATGAAAGAGTACTCCTTGAATTCAAACACAACCCTATCTATCATAACTTCTTATCTCTTTTTTCCTTCTGTGGGCTCATGAACCAATTGTCCCTCTTTCTCCATCTTCTGTCTCTTAGGAGACCTAGGAGAATCTTCATCCTCAATATCCATGGGGTCTGAACTCGCTCGCTTGCTTGAGCCTTGTGCTATCGTGACAACTGGCCAGTCGAGTGACTTTTGTCGTTGCTGTGACTACATCTGAAATATCACACATTGGTGATGTGATCTCCCTCACAGGAGAGTCAGAATTTTGGGTTTTTTCTTAGGGTAGTCGTTTCAATTAGCATCATTTTCTAACCTAGCCACTTCTTCGTTCTTGAAAGATTTTAGCTTGAGAGATGTCCTTCTGTTCGATATGGCATGATGAGGGTTGTACTCAATTATGGGTTCCATAGGAAACCCCCTTTCATTCAGAAAATTTTCAACCATAATAAGATCATTTCCATTCTTAATAGTGAAAGGGCCCACAACCTAGGGGTATTTGATATCGGTATACTTTTTGTGTTTCAAAAAGAGTTCAACTTCCACCATCAACTTCTGCCTAATGTATTCCAAAGAGAAGACCCTAGGAGTAAGTAAAGTGGGAAACATATGAGGGGGATGAGTGAAACCATACAACTGAATGACTATTCCCTCCTCTGACAAGAACTAGTTTCCTACCATGTTACCGTCATAGGGTTGCAATGCAATTTTCATTTCAGGTAACACCCGGGGCTGCTTCTTTTGGAACATGACATTGTATATTAGCACCATGAGGAAATTCATGAACTTCATGTAATATACGCTCATTTCCTCAGTCAACACCATCTCAAGTAGTAGTAGGTTATTCCCATTATGGGCAAGGAACATATTCATTAAGTAGGAATGAAACCTGAAATTCCTAGTCGCGCTGAAATTCACCAGTTGGGTATGTATGTTCTCGGTGAGCAATTCATCAAACCTAAGGCACGACACCTATGGGGACTAACTTGGCTCGCAAGACTCAATCGGGAAGGTGCTTAGGGTATAAATAAGACTAAGAAGCAGCTTGGTGATGAATTTATCAGTGTCTAGGCCAAGGAAATGACTAAATAATGTGATGAAGCATTGGGTTTCTTCATTGAATAGGTCAAAAATGAAAGGGAATGATTGGCCTGATAGGTTAACATCGGGTTTGAGGCATTTCTTAAAAAAACCCTCTTTCATTTCAGCTGGAGACATTTTGAAGTGCTGCAATAGGGACTCCTCTGATAAATGTTGGGATTTAGGGGTAAACTAGTCGAGGCCTGACAGGGCCTTTCTAAGGGATGACAGATGGACTGGGCATAGGGTTATAGTGCCAATAATGTCCAGAATGACCCTCTTAGAGATACACTATTTATCAATGCACCAGGAAATGAATTCAAGTCACCCTGGAGTTTGCTCCGTTGTGAACATATGGAAAATGGACTGGTGAAGGTTATGGATATCAGTTCCCTAGTCTTTGAACAACCTCAGCTTCTCCTTGACATCACCAATGGATCCATGCAGGAGAAGCGTATCGAATACCTCGATATCTCTATCTCCGAAAGTACCCTCTATCTTTGAAAATTCTAGGTTTTGGACTTTCGGGTCTACAGATTGAGACATTTTCATTTCAAGGTGGTGGAAGGGGAAAAGGGCTTACCTTGTAATATTAGACAAGTGGCTCCGGGTCACTGCATGTGCTAGCTACTCCTGTACTTTTCTGGCTCTCACTTTTCGATGCTCCAAATAATAAAATAATGTCGTGCCTTTCCCTACATGATAAAATTTATATTTTCCCACATTCTGACCTATCTCACATCTCTGCTCCATGTGGGGAGGCCTCCAATCATAGATCTAGTTCCGATGCCATTCGATCCCTCCAAAGGTGCACCCTTGTACCTTGCTTCGCTAGCCAGCTATCTTCTATTTATGTCCTCATAGTGAAAACACCCTGGGCCATCGATTTAACCTTACATTAGATCTTGGTCATCCGAACATGTTGTTCCTATAGGATTTCATGTAGTCCTACCACCTTATCCACTGTGCATATTCATGCCACAAAATGCATGTTCGTCGCAGATCTAGTTTCTCCCCTCTATCACGACCGCTGAGGTAGTTGGGACCCACACTATTTCATGACCGTGAGGTGCATTATCCTCTGCGTAAGTTCATTGTGTGAGCACCTTTTTTACCATGGATTTGGGCCATCTATCTACCTGGCGAATGATTTTGCTCCTCATTTCAACTCTTTCCTTCCCATGCTTAGCTCACGCGTCATGGATTTTTTTCCTAAGCACCATCCCTTTTGGGATATTCCATCATAGCAACCTTAAATTCACCAACTAAAGGAAGTTTTTGGTTATACCCTTCCCCGCCGAGGAATCAATGTCTGTGTTCGTATACATAACCTCAGAAATTAGCATGAGTGCTAATAGTGGATCCAACTTGGGGATTTTATCCTCCCTACGAGGTAGAAAATAACATGCGTAGGCCATGTGCCAAATCCGGTGGATATTTTCGCACCTTATTCCCTTAGGCACTTGTCGCATGTTCTGTAAACAGAAAATGTGATGAATGTCGAACAATACGAACGAGAATAAATGCAGAAGAGGAATTCTCACTATGTTGAGCTTATTCATTTCTACCTACCCTACCTGCCGAGCCTCAGTGGCCAGTTAGGTAATCTATGATTTCTAGTGGAGCCAATCAATCAAGTGATTTCACGAGTGGACTAAATTCTTACGTTTGGTCGAAACAGGTGCTGAATGGACCGACAA
Source organism: Pseudotsuga menziesii (assembly GCA_001517045.1). Taxonomy (NCBI): domain Eukaryota; kingdom Viridiplantae; phylum Streptophyta; class Pinopsida; order Pinales; family Pinaceae; genus Pseudotsuga; species Pseudotsuga menziesii. The sequence goes on along the minus strand of LPNX010103461.1, from coordinate 375,687 downwards.
CGTGGGATCATGGTGGGGGGGCAATGTTTTTCTATGACATTGTATCCAGACACTGTCCTTGTGTGAATTTCCCATTTCTTTAGCCACTAGGTCATAACCACTTTTTGAGACCTTTTCCATGTTCCTATCATGCCAAAACCACCCCACGTACATAGCCATTCGATCCTGAAAAACATGACTATCTTAAACTCTGCCTGATGGATTTTGTTTGTAGGCTCTCTGCTCATTCAGGAATCCCAACCATAGGTTCTCATGCATGTTGATATGTTGTTTCCCAACATGTTCCTGGGAAGGAAACTGTTGACCCGCTAAGCCCGAGACCTTAGTCGTCTCATTCTGAAAACCGAACCCCACAACTCGCTCTTCCCTCTACCTTTCGTCGGGATGGTCTCTAATGGCATAGAGAAAACTATTCTCTTCTTGATGTAGGGTCTTATGGTTAGAGAAGCAGGAGATGGTATCCCATCTAGGTCCTTCCTTCTTTGGGAAACTGTTTCCATACTCTTCATACAGCGAGGGACCGTAGTCTCTCTCAAAATCCCCAATGGTCGAGCTTGAAATAGGTTGGCTTTTTTCTTATTACGCACCATGTAACACTCTTCCCCTATTAACGTGGGTTGTTCATACACATGCTCGTATGATGACAGGATAGGGTGTACCGCAGAATTTACTTGGTGGTTCTCTTCATCCTCCATCTTGACCACTGTCATGATGTCGTCCCTATCTTCCTCTTTCTGAACTTAGTGGGAAGTCTTCAATATTTGTCTCAAAAGGATGAACAAAACAAATCACAAAGGTAGTTAATTTCCCCTTTCTTGCTGATTGTATCCCTTTTAGAAATAGGATTGGGAGGTGTAGGGGGCTCCATTTTTCTATCCTCCATTGCTTTCGTTAGCAAAGAAGGGCTCTTTTTCTCTTGGATATCCCCTTGTGCATCTTCATTCAGCTCAACCTTCAGGCATCCCCTGAATTCCTGATTTTTGGTGGGGTTGGGGACAAGGTTCATCTCAAAATCCTCATCCATCTCTCCATGACCTCGATTATGTCATTCACCATGTCCTCAAGTGAGTCGGATGGGGGAAGTATGGAGAGACCTCCATTCTTTCTTTTCCCTTCCTCTTCGCCCCTCCTTCTTTAGGAAGCGGTCAGATTTCTATCCACTTCTATGACATCTCTCATCATGTCGACCAGAGAGGTTGACCTTCTCTCACTAAGCCTTAAAGAGAATTCATTGTTAAGGGATTTAGCATACTACAGTTGGGTGGTCCCCTAAGGTGGTTGGAACTTGGGAGGGATAATGTTATATATTTTCATAAATATGTCTGAAAAATCCTAAACAGACTCCTTTCCCTTCTGATGGAGGAGAATTGAGACAAACACCTCCTGGGGTCTTTCCTTTCCACCCATCTTTCCTTGAAGGCTTCCTCCAAAGTTGGGTACCCTAGGATGGAACTGTATGGAATACTGGTGAACCATCTCTTGGCCTCTCCAATGAGGCTTTGGGAAAATAGTATGAACTTAATATCCTCATGATCCACCTCTTCCAGATCCATCCTATTTGTAAACCATTCCACATGCTTCTCGGCCGAATATCCCGTCCCGCCAGAAAATTGCTTAATTCGTTGGGCGTACCCTTGGGGATAGTCATGAAGGATTGCAGGGAGAATTATGTGGGATAATCCTTTATCCCTTACTATTTTTATGGTAGAGACTTCGAGAGGGACTAAAGAATTAAATGACGAACGATCCTTGAGCTCTGAAATGGGAGGAGGCAAGGTTGCAGTAGTCGAAGGTCCTTTGACCGGGGAAATTGATGAGGCCCATTTAGAGGAGGATAGAAGATGTTTTAAATTAAACGAGGGTTGGAGGTCTCTATTTAAGTTCTCATGGAATTGTATAGGGGTACTGAGAACAATACAAAGCTTATGGGTTTCAGACAAAGGGGTTTGGCCCTGATCATTTGTGCATGGCGAAGGAGACTTCTCAGACTTTGAAGAGGGATATACATGGGTGGGTCTAGGGTCTTACCCTAAGCGTGACAGCTATTGGAAAATAGTTCTAACCATCCCAGGGAAGGATAGTAAAAAATGTACTAGGAAGGAAAAGATGTCTTGGAGAAAGGAAACAGAGTACGTCATCTTTTACCAAGCCCTTCCAAGATCTGCTTTATTGGGATCATTTTCCCTAGTGGAGTCATCATGGAACCTTTGAAAACTTTGTAGCTTCTGGGTGTTTACCGTTCTCAGTTGAGTCACCTTCAAAGGACTTGAGTAGAGTCGCTAGAGCATATACAACCAAAAATGTGTCTAAGACCGGCTGCTCAACTAGGTCATAGAAATGAGCAATGTCGTTTTACCCAGGAATGATTTTCTCATTCATTCCCTGGCAATGGCGCCAAGATCTTAGCACCCTGTAATTTCCTTATGGTTGTATTAAATCACAAGGGTAACCATTTCAACCAACCTTTAGATTGCCTTCTAGCCAAGGCAATCATAGAGGGCTCTCTCTTTGTCACGGTAACATTCACATACACATTTAACTTTAAAGAGCATGCAGAAGGATAGATTTATGCTAGTAATAGGACAGTTACAAAATAAAATGGGTTGGAAGACAAACAAATATTAAAACCATTGGGCAATGGATTCAAGGTATGAAGCATTTAAGGACGTTAAAGCAGAAAATAAATAGTGATTTCTCCCTTGTACTATGAGGCAAAGTAAGTGCAGCATTCAACGGAATATCTTTAAGTGGTGATGAGAAGAAACAGATGAAACGCCCAGCACGACAAGGGGAACCTATCGATGGATGAATCCCTTGCAACGCCTTTAGTGAAAGAACATATTGAGGGAAATAGCAGAGGTGGAGCATCTAACAAAGGACAAATTCCAAAACCACCATAAAAACACAGAACTAATGCTTGATCTTACAAAAAGAGAACTTAACAGAGAGTAAATTATTTTCATACAACTAGAAAGCATTTTTGCAGGAAATACACATATGAAAAATGAATTAAACAGAAATCACACACTAAACACAAACACCGTGATGAATATCATATCAGCAGAATAAATATATTCATTCAAGCTCAAAAAATTGTTTGCAGAACTACAAAACCGATGCTCAAGCCTCAAAAATCAAAATTAGTCCAACTTCTATCCTCCTCTAAGGAGGTTCTATTTATAATGCAAGGGCCCTTGGGACCAACCCTGAAACAGAGCCTACTTAGGTTTACAAAACTGGGGAATCAATCCTGAATTAGTTACAGTATATTCCAATATTGGTGATGTGGCATGCCTGCCCTAATTTTCACACTGATATCGAAGATGAGAGACACATAGAATGCTTGACATTATAGGTATGATGGTGATGAAAATTGAGCTCTTTTGTTGAGACCATGATGCTCTGAGAAAATGTTAGCGGCCTCATGTTGACTCAGCTTGGCTCAAACCTCCCCCAGGTGGGGCATTCGGAAGATACCTGGTCCTGCTGAACCTTTCGACTATCTTCCATTGATATGGAATCGATAATTCCAACACAATCATCTCTTTCACCGATATGTGTAGCTCAAAGTGATCTTGGTAGGAAAAAATATGAAGGCGGGCACATGCTTCTCTGAAGGAAAACATAACTTTGAATTCATCTGCCAGTTTGTCCACTATGACACCACCTGGCAGTGGTCGAGTCATATCTGCAAAGTTCAGGTGATCCTGTTTGCACACAATTAGCATTTCATGGTATTCTTCTTTGGTCAGCATGGTGCTCCCTTCTTGCCAAAAAAATGGGAGCCCCTTCTAAGTCACAGAGTCAAAATCTTCAATGAACTGCCTCACCTGATGCGCCAAAACATCGACCTTTGCTTGGACTATATCCACATGGTGATGCTTGTTTATCACCTTCCTTTCCCACATCATGACAAGAATCCTATCCAAGATATTTACTTCCTTAATATCCCTTTATGACAGATGGTTTAGGAATTCGATAGCGTTGTTGGCCTATTTGATTAGATTTTTATTGATTTTCTCCCAGTCCAATTTCAATGCTTGTTCGAACGAGTGGATAACCAAATTTTTGTCTGAAATGTAGTCCAGGTAAGGCCTAAACTTGTTTTCCTCTTCAATAATGGCATCCCAAATCATGTGTTTTTCTCCCTAGACCTACAACTAGCATGTTTCCCACTTAGTTAACTTGTCGTTATTCATTTTTAGTTCCCTGCATTTAGCCTCCCAGGCTCTCTTTTCTTGCAACTTTTCTTCCACCATACTCTCCAAGACACAATTTTGGTGTCTCAACCCTGTTAACTCCACATCCTTTAGACTTACCTGAGACATAGCCTTGACTATGGTTTGTTCGTCTGTCCGTGCCGTAGGAGTTCCCATTCTCTCCTCTATTTCTTTCTCTCTCCCTTGCATCTTCCTTTCTATCTCATCATGTCTTTCCTTCCATTTCTTCTCATTATCTGCTGATGAGGTCATGTCCTCCTGCCATTTATTTTCTTTACCAATGAATTTCAATAGTCTCACTCTGTAGCCCCGTAACTCCTTTATTAGGTTTTCCTTCTCTTCCTCCATCACAACCAGTTCTAGTCCTCCCAATAACTGAATACCGGGGATGTGCAACTTCTTTTTGAGTAGTTGAATCGATTTCTCTTTATCTTCTAACACCTGCTTGGTTCTTGCCCCTTTGTCCACATGTTTTTTAGCAGTTAGGAGATCGACCTATAGCTTTTTGATCTGCACCTTTTGTGCATGATTCCCTACCTTCTCTTGCCTTAATTTATTATTAATCTCTCTTTCGGTGGCTTCTAGCTTATATAACTTCAGGATGGCCCTCAGCAAATCTGTGAATAAGATTTCCCTAGTTTTTTTGTGGAAGTGTATTAGGTCCGAGACAGGGAGGTATTCTAGGTTTACCCCTATCTCAACAACCTTGTTATTTGTCATTAGTGCCACCTTCAAGGTGTTATGGATCTGATCTCTTACAATAGCAAGAAACACCTCTGGATTAAAAAATTTCTGTACTTATGCATATATCTTTCATACTTCTTCAGCGGTCACCTCCTTGGTTTCCCTATATTTATCCAACACCTCGCTCATATCCCTGAAATGGGGCGGGGATTTAGTAGGGGGCATCTTTGAAAAAGTACTCCTTGACTTCAAAATCAGCCTTGTCTATCATAACTTCTTGTCCCCTTTTTCCATCTATGGGATCGTGAGCCAACTGTCCCTCTTGCTCCATCTTATGTCTCTTAGGAGACCTAGAAGAATATTTGTCCTTGGTATCCATGGGGTCTAAACTCCCTCACTTGCTTTCTCTAACATGAAAAATGGCTAGTGGAGTGACTTTCGTCATTGCTGCGACTACATCTGAAATATCAGGCATTGGTGATGTGATGTCCCTCATAGGAGAGTTAGAATATTCTTCCCTATCATCATCTTTGGGGTTGTTCTTGGGGTATCATTCCAATTAGAAGCCTCTGTTAACCCAGCCACTTCTTCGTGATTGATATCTTTCAGCTTGAGAGTTGTCCTTCTGTTAGAGATGACATGATGAGGGTCGTACTCAATTGCAGGTTCCCCAGGAAACCCCATTTCATTCAGCAAATTTTCAACCATAATAAGAGCATTTATGTTCTTAAGAGTGAAAGGGGCCACAGCCCAGGGGTATTTAATATCAGTAGACTTCTTTTGTTTCAAGAAGAGTTCAACTTCCACCATCAACTTTTTCCTGATGTATTCCAAAGAGAAGACGCTAGGGGTAAGGAAAGTAGGAAACATACGAGGGGGATGAGTGAAACCATACAACTGAATGATTTTTCCCTCCTATGACAAGAACCAGTCACCTACCATGTTACCCTTAGAGGGTTGCAAGGAAATTTTCATTTCAGGTAACACCCGGAGCTACTTCTTTCGGACATTAGAGGAAATTTCAACTCAAAATGAGCCTTTTAACTCTAACTCAAATTCCATGTCATTATGTGTTAGCCAATGAAATTTATTTAAATTTGAAATATCGTATAGGTCTTAAACACTTTTTTAATATAAATTTGGGAATAGGTATCATAAAAAAACTACTTTTTTTGTTTGTATTTTCGACATATCTCCCCATGTTTTTACTCAAATTTCGATCGGGAAAGATCATTGGATGCGGAATTTAATTACACATCCAATGAGTACTCACTCAGCATAATTTTGATAGACCTTTCTACCCCCAAAACAAGAAATTCCTGAAAACATCATCATCACAGACCATACTTTTGATGGACCCCGCTAACATCATCATCACGTTTTTTCAGGCATTTCTTGCTTTTGGGGTAGTGGGGTCCATCAAAAGTATGCCAAGTGGGTACTCATTGGATGTGTAATTAAATTTTGCATCAAATGAGCTCTCTTGATTGAAATTTGAATAAAAACACAAGGAGATATGTCGAAAATACAAACAAAAAAATAGTTTTTTTCTTTTCTCCCTCCAAAATTAATAAATATTATTTTATTATTTTAACTATTATTTTATTAATTTTTTTTTTAGGAGGCCCATTTTGAGTTGAAATTTCCTCTAATGAGATGACATTGTATATTAGCACCATGAGGAAATTCATTAACTTGGTTTAATCTCTGCTCATTTCATCGGTCAACACCATCTCGAGCAACAACAAGTTATTCTCGTTGTGGGAAAGGAACATCTTCATTAAGTAGGACTGGAACCTAAAAGTCCTAGTCACGCTAAAATTCACTAGTTGGGTATCGATGTTCTTGGCGAGAAATTCATCAAACTTGAGGCACAATACTTGTGGGGACTGACTTGGCTCACACGAATCAACCAGGCTGGTGATCAAGGTATAAAGCAGACTGGGAAGGGGCTTGCTGATGAATTTATCAGTGTCTAGGCCAAGGAACTGACTTAATAATGTGATGGAGCATTGGGTTTCTTCATTGAATAGGTAAAAAATGAAAGGTAATGATTGGCCTGATAGGTTAACATTAGTTTTGAGGCATTTCTTAAAGAAATCCTCTTTCATTTCAACCAGGGACCTTTTGAAGTGCTGCAATAGGGACTCCTCTGAGTAATGTTGGGCTTTAGGGGTAAACTCATCCGATATCAACAAGGCCTTTCTAACGGTTGACAGATAGACTGGGAAAAGGGTTATAGTGCTGGTAATGTCCATAATGACCCTCTCTGAGATAGAGTATTTATCAATGCACAAGGAAATGAATTCAGGGCACCTTGGGGTTTGCTCGATTGCGAACATATGGAAAAAGGACTAGTGAAGGTTGTGGATATCAATGCCCTGGTATTTGAGCAACCTAGGCTTCTCCTTGACATCACCAATGGATCTATGTAGGATAAGCATATTGAATACCTCGACGTCTCTATCTCCAAAAGCATCCTCTATCTTAAAAAATTCCAGGTTTTGGACTTCCGAGTCTATAGATTGAGACATTGTTGTTTCTAGGTGGAAAAAGGGGACAAAGGGTTACCTAGTAATATTCGACAAGTCGCTCTGGGTTGCCACATGAACTGGATGCTCTTGCATTGTTTTGGATCTCACTTTTTTATGCTCCAGAGAATAAAATAATGTCATGCCTTTCCCTACACGATAACCTTTATATTTTCCTGAATTCTGACCTATATCACATCTCTACTCCACATGGGGAGGCCTCCAATCGTAGATCTAGTTCCTTTTCCATCTGAGCCCTCAAAATTTTCACTCTTGTACCTTTCTTTGCGCTTCTCCTTCCAACTATATTCTGTTTATGTCCTCATAGCGAAACCACCCTAGGCCATCGATTTAACCTTACGTTAGATCTTGGTCATCCATGCATGTCGTTTCTGCAGGATTTTGCACAGTCTTACCACCTTATCCACCATGCATATTCATGCCATGAAACCCATCTCAATTATAGATTTGGTTTCTCCCATATATCATGACCACTAAGGTAGTTGGGACCCACACTATTCCACGACCGTGAGGTGCATTTTCCTCCGCGTAAGTTCATTATGCGAGCACCTTTTCGACCGTGGATTTGGGCCATCTGTCTACCTGGCGGATGATTTTTATCCTCATTTCAACTATGTCCTGCTCATGCTCAGCTCATGCAATATGGGGTGTTTGACTAAGCGCCCAACCCTTTGGGATAGGCCATTATAATGACCTTAAATGCACCAGCCGAAGGAAGTTTTCGGTTATACCCTTCCCCGCCAAGGAATCAACGTCTGTGTCTATATACATAACCTCAAAAATTAGCACAAGTGCTAATAGTAGGAAATGTAGGTTGCATGATTACTTTTCAGTTTATTGAATTTACTTTGAGTGTGGATTTTATTTCTTTGCATTTATTTTTATTTCATTTTCAATTTTTGGAGCATAAATCTTATCATTCCCCTTAGTGGTGTTGTAAGCACCACCCATTATACTAACAAGTTGGAAGGAACATTTGAAGGAGGAGCTTTAGAATAGCACATGAAGAATATATGAAGATATGGTAGGTAAGAAATATGGAGAAGTTATTACATTCGAATTTCCCATCAGAGATTCAGTAAGAGCGGCACCAATGAAAAGCATTCCCCCACATGTTCTACCAAATTTTCATTGTTTGGAAAATGAAGACCCTGATGTATTTTTATTTCAATTCAAAGTACTTTGTAGAGGATATGGTTATTGTTATAATGATAAAAATTTGAATGTGTTTCCCCTTACTCTAAAAGGAACAACCCTCTGATGGTTCATGAGCCTTGGTGGGAATTGTATACAAACTTGGGAAGACATGAAATATGTATTCTTGAAAAGGTAGCAATATTATTGCAGGGTCAATGAATACATCTTCAAAATGACACAAGGAGAAGAAGAGAGCCTGAATACATGGAACGGTTTCAATATAACCTCCAAAGATCCAAACAAAGGAACTAGGGAAGGAGACCTTGAAAACAATTATACTAAAGGGAATCCAAGCTAAATATTTAGAACTATTAAATATGATGGGAAGAGGTAATGTATTTCAGTTAGCATATGATGATATTTGTGAGTTATGTAGAAGGTATTCAAGAGGAAACTTCATTACCTGTAATAATTCTAAGGAACTTTTATCTCTGTTTTTTAAATCTACTGCAAAAACAAGATTTTTATGAGCTGGAATTAGTAATTTATTTGAAAATTCTAATGTTGATATCAATGATTCACTAAATTAGAATTGGTTGTTTTGCAGGTTAAGGAAAAGCATGAGGAATTTGAAGAAACAATTTTCCCTCGATGCCAAAAGCAACATCTTGCAACGGATTGTCCTTTGGATAGTCTCACAATTTGTGGCATATGTGGCCTAAAGCATTCCACAGATTGTTTCCTCTCCTTTCCCATGGTGAAAGAATCATATCAAAGAGATATAGGCAGTGCAAAAAATTTATTACAAAATACATGGAAATCATGGCCTACATGTATGTTTCAAAATTCTATCCCTCCATTTCCTTACTGTCATACTCAATCATTGAATACTCTTCCACCATGGCAGCTATTGCAGCGTCAATTTAACTCTTACCTACCTTATCCACAAGGTTGGAACGACCTATATTATGATCACATGGACACTCTCCCTCATGCTGCAACACAACTTGGTCCTTCAATATCAACCTCACAAACCAATCCTCTACATCAGCCACATCTATTTTCTCATCAAACTCCTTGGTATCCAACACAATTTCCTATCCAATCCACCCTCCACCCTAACCATAATAAAGCAGTACAGTATGCTTATAGTGTTGAACTACAAAATTTTCCTACATTTCCCTCTTGTTCTACCTCACCTACACAGTTGCAAAAAGATTGTGCGTTGTTGCAACAAATCCATGCGAGGCTTGAACATGTTTTAAATCAAAAACTTGGAAGTGAAGTTTCTTATGATCATCAAAAAGATAACAATATCAACAAATTTTATGAAGAACGAACATTGGAACCAAAAGCATCATTCACATCATTAGATCCGAATCTCTTATGCATTGAGGAATATCATTTTACTAAGGATGTTCATGGTGTAACATCCATGAGAAATCAAGGGAAAAAATACTATATTGAAGCTTGGTTTAAATATGTTATTGGTCTGTAGCATCATTCCATACTTCACCAATTCTTGGCACCATCATTTCAAGGGAAGTTGATCTCTCATATCCTAGCATTCATAAAGTTATATTTTTCTGTTTGGAGTATGGGAATACTTGAGTCATTTCTTCGATAGTGGCTCCATTGGAATTTTTCCTACATGTGAAAAGAATTTGTTATTTCCAAGTAGTGTAGGATATTTTAAATAAATAAAATTGGTAATATCCCATTCATTTTTTCACTTAGATGCATAGATAGTATCATTTTGTTTTGAATAAGAACTCTTGGACATGTGGTGCAGTAAGAGCCACCCATATTACTAATATCTCCTTTTCAAGAAGTGGGTGAGAGGAAGGAAACATTGGTGAATGAAGACTCCTTGGGAAATTGAGCCAATGATTATGGAACCCTTCAAGCTTGAACTTGGGCATGAATTTGTTAGTTGCAACACGTTGTTATGCTGTTGTAGATTACTGTCAGATGTAATAGTCCGAAACTATCAGTTGTAATAGTCAGATGCAACAGCCAGTTGTGACTATCATGTCAGTGAAAATTTATGAGTTTGAGATACACGTTTGTTACACATCATGGTATGTATCCATTTTTCATTTATATATAAGACATTCATAAAAATACACACGCTTTATTTCAACATTATATTATTTTTTTAAGAGTTGTAGCTGTGGCTGTAACATACTGTGTAAGTCAATATAAGTACTCAAAGCTTAGAATTTTTGGTATGGGTTTGTGATATATTTAAATTTACATAATTAAAAACATTCACACCTATTCCGATCACTTTTTGGGAGCCATATTTAATTTACTGTATTTCTGTGGCATTTTGGCTTGAAATTTTTACTAAAACACAATCGGGACAGTCCATTTTTGGGAGACCAAATGGACTTAGTTTTAAACATGTTTACATCCAAAGTATCCATTTGGATCTAGTTTCTAAAACAATTTTAATTTTTAATATTGGGCATCAAACAAAAATTTTATGGTCAAAATACTAACATGGTGTCAAGCGGGCAGCTTAGGAACAGAGCTGGGATAGTCAAGTTTTAGATGTCTTATTGGACATATCTTGAAAAAAAAATTAATTGGTATATTCCCCTATGAATATAGTTTACAACCAAATTTTAATCACTCCATTCTGATATCGTATGCAAATTTTATGACCAAAATACTCACTACCTATCACAAATCAGCATTCCTAAAACTCTATTTCCTAGACTATTCATTGTCCTACTAGATCCATCAATTCTTATTGGATTCAAAACATGTTTCTATTTGATATCCCTACATGAATATAATTTCATCTCCAATTATAATCACATCAATCCATTACTAAACAAAAAAATTATACCTAAAACCGTGACTGTTGATCTAGTCTAGAATTCGAAAAACACCTTGTCATGCAGGCTATTACTGAGAAATTTGGAATATGATTACATAGAATTTTAAAAACATGTTTCTAAGGGACATATAACTATGAATTTAATTTCATTTGGATTTTGAATCACTCAAATTGGACTAGGAACTAAAAAATTATGATCGTAATGTTGTTGTTGAGTCTAGATCGACATTGCTCTCTCGCGGGTATAAAGTGGATTTTGCTTTGTTCATTTTTATTTGGATTTGTTTTATAATTAATTGCTTGTTTTTTTCCCATAATTGTTGGGTGAAGAGATACCAATCATCTCTCTTCTTCCATCATCTCATGTTTTATTGTAGGCAAGTGCTAGGTTTTTGCAGGTCCTTGGAAGAAGAAAGTCAATGCATGCACGAGTGACTCTTGATGACTTTTTCTCAATTTGCAAATGGATTGAGAAAACAAAATGGATAGATTGATGTGAAAACCATACAGATACCAATTTTTCTGAATTTAATTCCCATTTCTACATGCCAAGAATCATTTTAAGACGACATTAAGCTCATCACACTTGTTATACCAATTTCTACCAAAATAAACCTCTCAAAAAGCCAATTGTGCTATGGTAGATTCATTCACCCTACTCATTTCAAAACCCTAAAAATCCATTCATGTCAAATTCCCATTTTCCACTACTTATGTAGTCAAACTTAACATTTTTATTTTGTCGTCACTACTAATCATGACTTCACATATACTTTCCAGTTATGAGTTTCATGTTGGTTCTATTTTTCACTATGATTCTTCATAATCATTTATTGTGTGCTTGTATTGGATGATGTGGAATTCATTAAGGTCCAAATTTCAATGATCTTGTCCCATAAACTCTAACACATCATCTGGGATCTAGATTAGATTTTTATAGTGCCCATGGGATCTGCATGAATCAATGGCAGATTTCCTTGTTGTTAATAATAGGGATTCATCAATGCCTCTTGATTGACAAATATTGGAGGTGACTTGACTCTAGAACATTCATTTGTACCTGTGAATATGCAGTAAGGTACTTTAGATATCACTATCATCAAAGGTGAGTTGCTTCACATTGGTTAACGACATACATCAATGGCCGGTAATCCAATGATTTCTTTCCATGCTCGACTTCACCACATTCATTCGCATGGTAAGAATTGTACCTCTATTTTGTAGCAGCTGGAGATTATGTGATCTAATGGTTTTGACAGTAACTTGCAGCATCATTTGTTTCAGTAGTTTTGCAATTCCTTTCCATTTTCATTCCACCATTTGATTTTCAGAATAAGAAAAGGAGCTTTCTGCTTTTGTGGTAGAATTCCTCCTCATTATTTGTCTCAGCAGTTAGTCTTACATGCAACCAGCACAAGATAATTTCATATCAGATTCAACCTCATTCAGTTTCATCTCTTAGCTACATCTCTGTTAAAAACATTTTGGCCTACATTAGCTCCAACAGACATGAGTCCATCCATGCTAACCAAGGATTTCACATAAGTAAAACTTGAGGTAAAATAGCATGAATTTTTTATTTATTAAAGATTTAGGAAAATGTCATGAAGAACCATTAACCATTATCCATTTCAATTTTTTGTATAGCATTTCCACTAATTTACCTCGCTTATTCATCCATTATCATCTGCATCCATCTCTAAAATGCATACCCAAGTCTAGTCCTTCCCTACATCTCCTACATCCAAGCATAAGAAGATGCCTCGCTGCTACCACACAAGAACCATCAGTAAGAAAAGATTCTATGTTGACACACTAAAAAAAACAACAGTGAGGAGAAATAAAGTAGCTGATACACATATTGGAAGAAAAAGACCTTACTGTTGATACACAAGAACCTACCATAGATGAAACTATTGTAGAAGCCATTCATTCATAAGAGTATGCTCCCATACAATAGGGAAGAAAATGCACTATAATTTATGAATTTCTTGGTGGTTTATTGATGCACATATTAGTTCACTTCCACACAACTATTGAAAAGTTAAACTTGGAATCTTGATAATATGAGTTGATATACAATCAGATTTGATTTACATATGTTTTCATAGAACTTTAAATGCTTGGGTTTTGTTGATTGGAATATAGACATACATGCTCACTGCCCAAACAAATATGATCCTTGCTCATTAAAATTCATGATCATTTTAAGCTTGGATTATCCATATATCAATTATGATTTTTATTGATGCAACCATCTTCAGCAAGTATGCAAATCTCCTGGTGTTTGAAAAATGAAAAAAAACATTAATTATCTTCTCATTCATTATTGTATATGGCGGTTCTTATGCCAAAAGTTATAGAAGTTGTCATAAGAAAATGTGTAGCCAAGCATCAGATACAGGAAATAATTATGTGCATATTCAACATAGAATGGATAGCATGGGTTACAAAATCTCCAATGTATATTCAGAATGCTACTACAATCTTAGAAGGAAGTCTATGGTAGTGTTTGAACAATGTTTGGCATTATTTGAAGTGTTACAAAGAACTCCACAATAAGGGAATAACCAAAGAAAATTATAACATCCTTCATTCAACCATGAGAATGGGTGAAATTTGTTGTGGTTACAAACATATTTCCATCACTCTTCAAATTTTTCCAAAATTGAAAACAATTGGTTATGTCATGTATTGTTCTATTTGATATCAGTGATGATTGACTTCTTATGCATTCCTTTTGAGATTGTATTTAGTTCAATTTCATAGTGCACCATGAGGACATGCTATGGAATGAGTTTGGGGAAGATAGAGCTTGTTGTACACTCCATATGATCTCAAATGTAATCAGATTTTCAGAGGGCAGGAAATCTTTTGTGACAAATTATTCACTTTCTCATGCATATTGTTCCGTATATAAAATGCAGAATTTGAATTGAGCATATCTCACAAACCATGCATCGTATTCTCATGATTTTTGGACTATGAATGCATAACATCAAGATGCACAACTTTGGTAATTTTCAGTCCAATTCAATGCACAATTTTCGATAAAATGGTCATCATCACCTACAACCATTTTTCCAATATCTTGATATTCATGCATCAGATGGATTTGATTTTTGGTGAGTAGCAGTATTGTGGTAAGAGTAATATACTCACCAATTTTTAGAAAACAATTCTTCATGGATTGTAAAAAAATGGCCATCATCACTTACAACCAATTTGCATTTTTCTCAAAATCCATGATGTGGGTAGCTCTGATTTTTGGTGTGGAGATGCATTGGAATAGTGAAAACATGCCTACAAAATTTCATCTAAACCCAGTTCATCGTTTGGGAGAAAATGATATCAAAAGTTTTCTATTCTAAAGGTTGTGACTCCGCTAAATTTTTCGCCAAATCTCCGCTAAAAAGGTTGTGACTCTACTAAATTATCCGCTAAAAAGGTTGTGACTCCGCTACATTTTCTGCCAAATTCTCCACTAAAATGGTTGTGACTCCGCTAAATTTTTTGCCAAAGTCTTCACTAAATTGCCGTGACTCCACCAAATTTGTATTATACACCAGCTATGACTTTTCCAATTCTTCCTATTTTTCCTATTTTCACAGCTGACTTTGCCAAATTTTCCTTATACACCAGCTACGACTTCCCTAATTCTGCTCATTTCTCCTATTCTTGCAGTTGTGACTTCGCCAGATTTTCCTTATACACTAGCTTCGACTTCCCCAATTCTGCCCATTTTTTTCTATTCTCACAGCTTTGACTTCACCAGATTTTCCTTATACAACAACTATGACTCCACCAAATTCTGTCAAAGTTTCCCATTTCGCAGCTACAACTCTGCTAAACTTTCCATTTATTCTAGATGCAACTATGCCAATGGTAAAATGAAAGCAATAATTGAATGAGTCTTTCTAGTTTGGAGACTACACAGGTTTTGGGTTGCATGAGGACATGCAACAAGTTTAGTTCGGGGGAGATGTTGGGTCATGGATTTGTCCATATTTTCATCATCGATCGACATATATTTTATCCATCTTATTCATATTATTATCCATTTATCATTCCATTTTTCATTCGTTTGTTGTAACTACCCGTAAAATACTATATTACTTCAATTGATGCTTTACTGGTTAATCATGATTATTTTCCTTTATTTTTAATGAATTGAAGACTATTATGCATAATTTTACTGATGATGGTTTATGGAGTGATTTTTCATATTAACTATAGCAACAGTCATGGTTCAAGTCTCCAGCTCATGATCAAACGACTTTGACTGAAAACACATGCCATATAATAACACTTTGATTCACGTCTCGATTTGCAAGAAGATGAAAATTAATCTCAAAAATCCAAGACATGGGTTTTGTGCATAACGGCCTCAATTACCTAACCGGCAAGGAAATTTCTAAACAAAGGTACTGTTTAAGATATATATTTGGTTCTCTAAATTTGTAATTTCGAGATTTACTATTGCGGCTAGTTTTCCAAATTAGCAAATTTGTTAAAATAGATCAAGTTAGGGATTCGGTTTCTCATTCTCCTAAGAGAATTTTATGTATAAATATGTAATCAATATCATGGGAGAGGGGAGGAAGAGAGAAAGAAATGTTATGCTGTAGGATTTGATCCAAACTCTGTTGTAATGATTTCATTCTGATAATACATGCTAGTTTCTTAGTTATGGAGTTGTAGACTTTCATTGTGGAGATCTAGCTCTGCTCAGTGGAGGAAGGGCCCTCTTCCCTGAGCAGATGCGGGTACTGTTTATTGTAAGTGTTTTATTATGTATATTTTCTTATTATTTAGTTCATGCTTCCATTCATTATATTTATCATAGTTGTATGTTTTCATTCATTAGATTTATCATAGTTGTATGCTTTCATTCATTAGATTTGTCATAGTTGTTTTTCTGTTAATTCATTTGATAGATCGTTGGCCAACATAGAGCTTCTTTTAGATTCATGCAATTAGATCTTGCTTCATAAGAATTTATTTTCTTTGAAGTGTGATTAGATTTACAGTTTGGTTTCATGAATAGGTTTTAGGTTTAATTTCTTTTCAAGAAGGTGTGATCTAGTTTTCGATGAGTTTCGATTTCTTACCAATAGATCAACAGTGTTGGGTAGAAATTGTGCTTGTATAGATCTTGCACGATAGATTTGAAAAAAAATACTTCCTCTAGTTGACAATTTATGTTTTGGGAGTTTCATTTGTTTAATTAATTAGACAATTAATCCGACCAACAGTCTTGACAGAGTTTCTGCCTAACAGGTTTTGGCATTGGGTAAGTCTTGATCTCATGTAAAATGATTGATGGATCAATCCCAGGAATTTCCTCATAACTATAGGAAAAAACATATTGAAATTATTTGAAAAGAGCTTGATAACTTTCAACTTCTATTGCAGAATAGTTCTTCTTTACATGAACATGTTCAACAACTCTAGGTTTGATCAATATATCAATGGGGATAGTTTGAGTAATGTTACACAAATTCCCTTCAGAATCAGCACCTTGCAACAGTGCTGGTGTCTAAGGATGTTCAACAATATCGGAATTAATAAGAGACACAAAATCAAAATCTACTGAATTGGAATTAGGGATGAAAGAGGATCTGTGATGATGATCTTGCCATAAATATTCATTCGGACTCATAATCTCCTTAATGGACTCATCTGATGGACAAGTCTATGAGATAATCAAGAGTAGGGAGACATGAATCTATCCAATAAGGAATATGGAAAGGATATGATGCTACTAAATGTTGGTCATTGATGTATGCATCAAAAGTAGATTGAACGACATGATATAGGGCTTCGAGATGACTCAGAGAAGGAGTTTCAGCAATCTCTTTGCCTTTGGACATGTCACTGGTAGTGGAGGATATCATGTTCACCATATAAATTTGAGTACTAGGAGGGGAAGCAGTAGATGGAAAGACTCCCATAAGGGATTAATATTTCAAAATTACAACCCCTATAGATTGATAAGGAGTGGGGGATTTCTCCAACATAGGAATATTATTTGATGTGGTGGCAGTGAACAATAATCAAGTTGATTGATGCTTACAATATTTCCTTGGTGAGGAAACTGGAGAATACGAAACACTTATGAAGCGATTGTCCTCATAGCATAAAACCAATTTCTTCCCAATAACAGGTTGTAATCCAACGGAGCGTTGACTACCTATACCTGAATAGAAATGGTCTTGCCCCTAATTTAAATAGATAAAGCCGGTAAAGATCCATGGGGCTAAAAAACTTGTCCATAAAAGGCTTTCAAATAAGTTGGTGATTGTTTGAGCTCAGGAGAACCGATGGCTCTCCAACAAGACATAGATAAAATTGAGGTGGCAGCTCCTTCGTCCAGTACAGTACGATGAACTTTCCTACCAATCACCTTAGTCATGATTTGAAATGCAAGTTGGTGAGATAGTATCGATTTATAATTCTCCACATTAAAAGTAATTGTATTAGAATTATTCGGATCTAGGGCCCCTAAGGCTGACAACAAGTGTTTACACTGCGTAGGGAAACTTTGGAGTACTTCCAGAGTAGACATAGCACAAGGTTCCTGAGCTAAATCTTCAACGATATTATAGAATTGGTCAGTTCGAGCGCTAGGATTAAATACTGATTTTCAGATTGTACTCTTAGGAGGATGTAAAATTGCATAAATGATAGTTTTATCAAAAGTAGGAGGGCCATTAGAAGGAGGTGGAGAAGAAAAATTAGTAGAATGAATCTTCTCGGAAGAAGTACCTTCATCCTTTTTCTCTGTAGGTTTATCATCACATTTTTCAGGTATTTCTTGCTTTTGGTGTAGCAGGGCCCGTCAAAAGTATGCTGAGTGGGTACTCGTTGAATGTGGAATTTAATTTTGCATCCAACGATATCTCCTGATCAAAATTTGAGTAAAAACACAAGGAGATATGTCGAAAATACGAAAAAAAAAGTATTTTTTCTATGATACTTATCCCCAAACTTATATTAAAAAATTGTTTAATNTTTTTTAATTTTAAAGCATTTTGATTGGCTAATACATGATGACATGGAATTTGTATTATTTTTGGAAGGCCCATTTTAAATTGAAATTTCCTCTAATGGGATACTTAGCTTTCCTTTTTGGTTTTGAATCATTCTCTGGAGTCGTAGTCTTTGGAGTCTCCTATTGATTTCCATAATTTTTGGACTTACCTTTTCCTTTATTTTTATCACTGGGTGACTATGAAGATTGAACTGCATTCACTTCAGTGGAAACAGTAGGAGTTGATGATGTAGTAGGAGAATAACTATGTTGCTTGGGAGGTTTCGTTGCAGATGGAGGTTCAATTGCACCTACAACACCATCTACATGAATTTCAGCAGCTGGCTTAGTAGGATCAGTGCTGGGATAAGGAGCATTAGGGATTAAATCATATAATGTTTTGGACTGGGAATAAACCAAGTCCAAATATTGAGCACGGTTAATAGCTTGTTTCTTAGTAACAACACCTCCCATAGCCACATCTCAAGCAATAGGGAGAAACAATGACTTTGTAAACTAGTCAGCTAGCAATTGATTTGGAATAGGAGCCTTTATTAGCCTTCAACGTCTCCTCCATTCATGAATGTGATCAAATATATGTATGGAGGTAGTTTTCCGAAGAGAAGTCAAGAGATCTCTACCAATATCATAAAGGATTGGTAGCTGGAAATGGGTAAGGAATGTTGTTTCCAACGAATTAAAATCCACAAACAAATTTTGTGGAAGTTCTATATACCACTTAGTGGTTGTACCGGTTAAAGTTTGTTGGAAGAGCTACAAATGAATAGAATCATCCATCAAGGATTTCGAAGAAAACCACATATAGAAGGTCATGACATGGTTTTTTGGATCTTCCCCTAGCTTTCCATCAAATATTGGAATATATGATGGTAACTTTACTGGAATTGTTGGCCAAAAAGGTTCATGTAGAAAGGGATCATTAATCAATTTGGATAGGTCTGGAAAATATAAGGTTTCCAAAAATAGGAGTTGCTAATTAGGTTGTCGATAATTATAATATTTATAAGGTAAGGCCACCCTAGTAGGATCATAGGTCGAATGAGGTTGACCATAGTAACCCTCAAACTGTAAGTAATCGAGAGTGTTTTTCCCTACAAAAGGTTGACCTAGGTTAGGTCCATCTTGACGTCCATAAGTTGTTTGGGTCCATTGATTAGTAACACCACCTAGATATGACACGTATAAAGCATTAGTATATTGTTCCTGACTATAGTATGGGTTACCAGGATTAGGTTGGTGTGGTTGAGTCCAAGCAGGTGCAGGTGGTTATAAAACAACACCATAAGCAGTAGGTCCACTAGATCCTATAGCTAGAGGAGTGGATCTTGAAATATATGCAAAATAGGTACATAAATTCCACTAGCGGCATTACATGTGGAGGGTAAAAACTGACTTCCAACATTTGGAAAACTCATGGCAGGCATAGAAGTGTTCCCTAATGGAAAATTTAGTGTTGGACTTGGAGCAGACCATGAAATTCCCATTGGAGTAGTGAGTCTAGTGATTGTTGGAGAAGATGGAACATTAGCCAAAACTGAACCAGAAGGGATGTTTAAATATCTACCCAAAATATCACTTGGGAGAAGATAAGGTAAAATTCTTCTAGGGTTAGGGGCTATCTCCATGGAGAAAACATTAGCGGCACTAGTAGAACTGAATTCAGAGATAGGTTTCCCTAAGGTTGTTTCCCAAAATGGAGCATTCAACCCAAATATAGGGGCAACCGTATCATCAGGTTGGAACGGATTGAGCCTAAATCCTATAGTATTTTGTACAAAAAAATATCAATCTCGAGATGAGGGATATTCCATTATAGGTGGTACTCAATAATAAATAATAGGATCATTACCAGGAGGAGAGAATTCACCCTTCTATTCTACAACTGGAACACCTTCCAATTCAGGAATAAATGTACTGTTGGAGAAAACCCCACCAAAAAAATCTCAGTAGATAGGGGTTCCCACTCTATCAACACTCAAATCACCGTGATCTCCTTGAGAACCATCCCAAATAGGTTTTACCCTGTCCGGCAACACCCTTGAAGTGGATGAAGTCTCACCCGATATGTTCGAGGGAGGGCTGTTAGAACCAAGTTTCCTCAGAATAGAAGAGGACTATGGGCATCAACGATTCATCAAATTATCTACTAGATCTAAGTAGTTTCTTAATTATCCATAGAACCATTCACCATTTCTTTTCACATATTGCATCATTCATTCATAACCATAACAGGCATACAAGTGTGAAAGCAGATCTAGAAAGATCAAATTATTCATAAGCAATAAACATAGCATCATAGATCCAGGTCCCTGACTCACTTCACATTCATCATTAGGTTCACAGAATAGGAAAACAAAAATTATACAAAAAGATAACAGTAGTTCATATCAACCTCCTTCTTATCGTATTAGGTTCTGCGCAATCAACCACAAATTCAAAACAGGTAACAATTCAATTGAGCCTTAAACCCTCAATTCTCTTTCTATGATATCACCATGATCACATTTACAATTCTTATTCTACTTATAGGCTTGCACCTTTACATTCATGGTCCACTTGGACGATTTTCTAACTAATTCTTAACTGACTCTACCAACTAATGATCAATATCCGCAAAATATGGTCAAAAAGTGCAAAATGTGACACCAAATATTCAAAAGTAGTCTATCTTATGCCTTGTGCACTATCTTTTCCTTGCACGATGTCTTCCAAGCTTGCACAACATCCGCGATGTTGCACAAATAACTGATCCAAAACCCCTTGCCAACAGGCCCCCAACACAATATTGTGGCTTGCCCTCAAGCCACGTCAGTTGGACATGGTGTACTCGTTGATTTTCAGCTTGAAGTCTGTGTACTGCTGAGTGATTTATTTTACCTACATTTTAATTTTCTCAGCAAGGTCTTAACTTTCAATCTAATCCTACTTTAATGAGTGCTCCACCATTTTTGCATTCACTTCCATTTTACCCTCCTGCATAGCCTGTAGCACAGCAACTGCTTTCACCGACAATTGGGCTCCAATTTCTTGGAACCCATCGAGATGGTCATTAATCTTTCACTAGCGCTCCTGAGCCTTTAACTCAGTTGACCATGTGATCTAAAAAATTGGTGGCATTGTGCTCAATGTCATATTCAGTTTCTCCAACTAACCCTTGACTTCGTGCAACTGCTTTGTGATTTTCTCTAACTATTCATATTGAATGACACTACCCCAAAATTGTGTCATCACCTCAGTAATATTTTTGGAATATTTCTCCATTTCTTCAAACTATGTTGTGATCTCCTTGATGGCACCCTTCTGTCCCACAACTTTCTCTGGTGGTGTGTCTGGGTAGACCAGAGCATTCAAAATAATGTTTTCTTGTTGTAACTACACCATAACTTCCCTGAGTCTCTTTTCCTTTTCCACTACATCCAACTCCGTAGTGCTTTCATGGATGTGCTGACAAGCATCCGTAACGACCTCTTCCACTTCCCCCCAACTATAAAATAGGTGTGCCTTTTCAATAACAAGGTGGTCAGTTTATTTCTTTAGCTTTTTTATTTCTTTTGTATTCTTCATCTTTAGCTACTCTTGTGCCTTCTTCAGTGCCTCAATTTCCTAGATTTATCGGTCGTCAATGTTTCCTTTGCACAGTGCAATTCCTTTTCCTCTTTTCGCAACCCCTCCTCTTCCTCTTGCAATCACAAGTACTAGTCATTGATATCCTTTTGTCAATCAACCAACTCCTGGTTGGTGACTCGTTGGATGTGTACTAAGGTCTAGGTGGAAAGCTTATTGATATCCACCACAATGCTCTGAAGTTTCTATAGTGAGGAATTCATGTCCTCTTGTCTAGTGTCAATTGCATTTGGCGGAATCTGAACATTCTAGACCTATGCCTTGATTCTAATTGATGCATAGTCATGCACAACTGTGTTCTTTGGTGCGCATTTCAAAATAGCATTATGTACATATTTCAACTAGGATTACCTCTGTGAATCCCTCCTATGCAGACTTCTTCATTTCCTTGGCGGTTGCATCAGTTATGTCATTGACAACTTTGACGATCCTTTGTAGTTGTGCCTCCATTTCTGAAATTGTGTTGTTGCTCGCATCCTGCTCCATTCTCCTCTTATTCCTTATATCGTTAAGGATGTGTTGTGCCTTTGGGACAGTCAAAGTATATCAATGATTCACCATCAGTGTAACACCCTGGTTTTGACCCCTTTTGCATTACATATGCATTATACATATATTGTAAATAATCATGGTGCGAAGCTAAAGGAAAAGGCCCCACCATCGATTTGGTTACGCTATGTTTCGGATTGGAATTGTCACCAAGGGTATATTGGGAAATATGACATATATTAAGTTGTGGCATCATGTAACTATGCATTTTAATTAAATAACCCCAACTAGCTATGTTCACTCCAACCAAATTGAGAAGGGGCATGGTTTCCTAAAGTTAAGGGGAGGATTGATAAACCTGGATTCCATGGGGAAAAGCCATGTGTCACCAGTCTTTTTTCTCACCTTCCCTTTTCTCATCCAACCACCACATTAATTGTCCTGTTGTTAGTTAGGGCATCTATTTACTGGCAGGAAAACCACTATGACCATGCCTACACTATCTCCACGACGCGCCTTTTGGGTTGCAGATGGTTTGTCCACTATCCTGATCATGAGCTGCTCATTTTTCCCATGCAGAGTAGAGTTAAAAGGGATTACAATCCATTTTGTGGGGGTTCATTCTCTCCTCTTCCTCACTGACTGTAGGTCTGAGGATCGGTTCTTCCTCCTATTCACGTAGAAAATTTGTGTTTTGAATCCACCTTTGTCAAACTATGAAATGTTGCCATGGTTTTTCACTATGGGATGTTTTCTATGGTTTCCTTGGTGATATGTCTTCCTCTTGTCTATGTTGAGGATCAGTTTCCTAGCTGCGTTCTGGTTGTAGTTGTCCAGATATTTCATTATTGATCGCGGACTGTGTTTTTATTTTGTGGTTCATTGGCTGTTGTTTCCCACACTTTCTAGCTAAGTTGCCTTTGCGATTTGGGCTGCTGTAGATCATTGTGGAATCATTTTGGCCACGATAAGGCCAAGAATGATTCATGGGTTTGTTTTCGCCTGTCAAAGATTTAATTATTGGTTTGTTGCATGAATGCAGTGGTTGGTCTTCAGACTGCATTGGAGTGGTGATGAGGGCCTGATGTGCTTGACAAACTTGGTTTGTTTGGGAACCACATAGATAGAGCTAGAGGGTTGGCTTTCTTCTCCACAACCCCTGAATAGCACTAGAAGGGAGATCATGGTATGAGGGACTATGTTGCAAAGAAAGGACTAATTTCCTTGTGTTGGGTGTCTGTGTGGGTGTCATAGAAGCCAGGTTGGTTCTGGTGTAGGTGTCTTTAGCTCTTCAATGAGCTCACCAGCTTAGCATTTAGCCTTTCCTAGCTCCTGGATGTCCTGATAAACCCAACTTCGTTGGCTTGGCTATTTCGATGTTCGCTTGATAAACCCAACTATGTTGGCTTGGCTGAACTGTGTACCCTTGTTGTGTTGTTAACCTTGGCTATGTGTAAGCCTATTAGTTCCTTATTCCTTGGGGAATCATGCTCAGCCCGGGGGTGGCAACGTTGCTGACATATCAAGGAGCACGCGGGCTTATGGTTGGGTGGAACGTTGCAGCGATGTAGCTGGTTGTGGGACAAGTTCTTATTAAGATAAGTATTCTTTCCTGACTTGTGTCTGCAATCATATTTACCATTAATGAATGATAATGTACATGTGAATGCTAAAATTTTATATCAATGCATGTTCTTTTTCTTCCGCTATGCATATCAATGATTAATTCATCGTAGTATGTCTTATGTTTTTAAGTATCTTGCTTCAGCATCATATGTATGTATATTCATGTTCATGGGGGATAGATGCCCAAATGATTTGATGTATGGTAGCGTTATCTTCTTTGGTTGAAGGGTCAAGGATGTTACAGTGTGGTATCAAAGCTCTAGTTGCAGCATGGGCCTGAATGGGCCATGAAGATGTAGTGACAGAAATTATGTTGCAGCAATTGGATCTCAGAGGGCCATGACAAGATTAATTAGTAGAGGCAGGTTGCTTACTTCCCAGAAGAAGCCAGGATAAAATGGGTGAATGATAGGAAAATTCATAAAATTTTCTAAGTGCTTGGCCATCGACACATCGAAAAACTTAGACAAATGGACCTCTGATGTAGACCCCAACGGTGGGAGTGAAATTAGTTAGAAGGCATCAGCAACATCTAGTTGATCGACCACCCAATGTCGACCATCAGTGATCGACGCCACTAAGTTGAAGGGATCACCGATTACACGTCATCAGAGGTTAGTAAATTGATCAACGACACTAGCTGTTTGGACTACCGACAGCGATAGAGAGAAAAATTTTGAAGAAAAAATTTCGAAGTAGTGGAATCATCGGCGATCGGCGATGATTAGTTGATCGCATTGCTGATGCCTAGATGATCAAGTTGCCGATGCGGTGAAAATTTTGGAGACTACATCGGAAGAGGTTAGATGATCTTATGCCGCTCTTGTAGATGGCTAGAAAACTATACTGCTGACGGGTAGAGCCTCCGACCGCCATTGCTGCAGAAGATAGTTGATCTGATAGTCGATGCGGTGAAAGACAGAGGAGGAAAAGTTCCAAAATTTTTCTAAGGCATGAGATCATCGGCCCTCAGAAAATGTTAGTGATTGGGATCGCCGATGACTAGAGGATGGGATCTCTGACATGGAAGGAAGAAGAAAATTTTTGAAATTTTGTTTAAGTGTGGAAAACCATCAGTGATCAGTGAAAGATAGATGATTGACGGAAATTAGTTGTTCGAGTGTCTGCAGTTAAGGATGGTTAGTGAACTATCCCTCTGATGCATTAGTATTTCCACTCACCGATGCTGCAAATATTAGTCGCTTCGACCGTCGACAACCTATGATCTGCGAAAAACATAGAAGTTTTGTTGGCCGCCATTGTGGAATCCCTGACGACTAGCCATCCAATGCACAGAGCACCTGAGCGTCGATGGAGCGGTTAGTCTATTTTACCATTAATGAAGTTCAGAGTGATAGATGATTATGGACCCGACACAGCTGAAAGAAATTATACAAACAAATGCTAACACAGCGGAGAAAATTAGATGTTATGGCCATCAAAATGCTAGAAGGTTAGTGAAGGAAGGAACCGATGAACAGTCCTTGACATCGCTAATGCAGATTAGAAATTTAGACGAATTTCTTGCCAAAACGCTGAAAAATTAACAAGGAAGAGACCCGATGAGGAGAAGAAAATTTTGGCTTTTTTTTTAAATGGAATTTTTCTCAGCAAATTCCAACTATTTCAGCATATTTTAGCAGACTATCAGTGGATTACAAAGCTGAACAAGAGAGAGAGAAAACTTTTTGTTTTATCAAAATTGTTGTTTTATAAATTTCCAAAAGAGGAAGGTAAGTAGTTTTGATTTATATTGATGATATGCATCTAACAGTTTGCTACTAACACATTTGCAGAATTATAGACCACTTCCAAGAGTAGTTTTCCAAGAAGAACAATGTGGAAAGCAAGAGGTGGTTCAATCATGAGAACCCATGATGGGTATGATGCTCGAGATTCTTACGAGAGTGCAAGAGATGCCATGGGAAAAAATGTCCGTAATGGAAATGATGAAATAGAGTCTAATGGAAGGAGATTCCAAGAGACACCATTAGAGGTTGCATCCAACATGAGAATCTTGATTAAAGCCCAGGAAGAGCAGCATCAGTTGAATGCTGCCATGTTGCAGAGTTTGACATACTTGCAGAGAAAGATAGATTCTGGGTGAGGTACATCAAGACCTGAAGGAAGTAAAAGCAACACTAGGGGGAGGAGAAGGACTTCCAGTGGTTCATCTGATTTTGAAGAATCCAGTGGTTCATCTGATTCTGAAGAATCGAATGGAGATAGAAGTTCATCTTCTCATAAAAGGAAAAGAAGAAGGCACCATAGGGATCGATCTCGAGGTGAATTTAGGAAAGATAAACCTCCTACATTTGATGGTGAGATAAAGATTGGACAAGAGGCTGAAGCTTGGCTTCTTGGGATAAAGAAGTACTTTCAAGTGCAGGATTATTCAGGAAACCTAAAGGCAAGAGTTTCCATATTCAATCTAAATGGAAGAGCATCCATTTGGTGGGAACGCTTCAAGAAATTAAAGAGGATCAATGAGAGTAAACTAAAGTGGAAGCAGATCAAGAAGTATTTCAGGCAGAAATACCTCTCTAACAGGTATTATGATGACAAGATTAAGGAGTTCCATGAGCCAAGATTGGGACAGCAGACCATGGATGAATATGCAAATATGTTTTTGGAATTTTTGAGGTATGTCTGGTACATCAGAGATGAAAAAGTGAAGGTCCAGCAGTTTCTGAGTGGATTGCCTCAAGCTTATAGAGATATAATTGAGTTTTATGAACCTAGAACTCTTGAAGAAGCAATAAGGAAGGCTAAGTATTGCTATGAGAAAATCAAAGGTAAACTTGATTACCATAAGGCATGGAAGGACAAGAAGAATGAAAAGTTTGATCAAAGAAAGAAAGGTTTCAAAGCTTCTAGATTCAGGAATCAGCAGAAGCAACCATCCCAAGCTGCGAGTAAGCCAGTTGGAGTGACAGGTGGAAAGCCTAAAGATCCACCATAGAATAAAGGTCCACTAAAATGTTGGAAATGTGAAGGACCCCACTTGTGCAGACATTGTCCACTTGAGAATGAAAGTGCAAGGCCAGCTTATAACATTCAGGAAGACGAAACAGTGGGTCAAGTAGCAAGAGCAGTCCCTAGAATTTATGCAGCACTGGAGGACCTCCAGGAAAATCACCAATCAACTGTGGTTGAAGTTGCAGGTAAGATCGTTCAACAATCTATTTCTATTTTGATTGACCCTAGTTCTACTCACAGTTACATTACTCCTAGAGTAGTGGAGATTGGTGCTTTTAAGAAGGTAAAGCATAGAAAATATTGGTTACTTCAGCTAGCCACAGGGACTAAGAGTCAGTGAAATAGTGGAGAAATTTCCATTGGTTATGAATGGATTTATCACTTGTGTAGATATGAATGTTATACTGCTTGGTTGCTTTGATTTCCTCATTGGAATGGATTGGTTAGAAGCTCACAAAGTAAAGATTGACTATTACAACAAGACTTTTGAATGCACATATGAAGAAGGAAACCCAGTAGTTGTAAAATGTTTTCCAAAGGTAATTTTAGTAAGGTAGGGTTCAGCAATGCAGTTGAAGAAGTTCTATAGGAAGGGTTGCCAGTTGTATGCAACTCATATTTTGGAACCAATAGGAGATGAAACTCCTAGATTGGAGGACTATCAGGTGTTACAGGAATTCAAGGATGTGTTCCCTGATGAGATTCTAGGGATTCCTCTAAAGAGGGACATTGATTTCACCATTAAACTTGTGCCAGGAGTGGCACTAGTGTCCAAGACACCCTACAGGATGAGTACACCGGAGATGCTAGAGTTGAATATGAAACTGCAAGAGTTGTTGGAAAAGAAGTATATTCGACCGAGTGTGTCTCCTTGGGGAGCACCGGTTCTATTTGTAAAGAAGAAAGATGGTACACTCAGGTTATGTATTGATTACAGACAGTTGAACAAGGTTACTGTGAAGAATAAATATCCTTTGCCTACGATTGATGACCTCTTTGATCAAATTAGAGGAGCAAAGGTATTTTCCAAGATTGAGCTGAGGTTTGGTTATCATCAGGTGAGAATCAAGGATGAAGACATTCATAAGACAGACTTCAAGACAAGGTATGAGCATTATGAGTTTGTAGTGGTACCATTTGGTCTCATCAATGCACCAGCCACATTTATGTGCCTTATGAATAGTGTCTTCAGTAAGTATTTGGAAAAGTTTGTTCTTGTTTTCCTTGATGACATTCTTGTTTATTCTAAGAATGAGGAAGAACATGAAGAGCATTTGAGATTGACATTGCAATTGCTCAGGGAGCATCAGCTGTATGCAAAATTGAGCAAGTGTGACTTCTACAGAGATAGAATACAATATTTGGGTCACATTATCTTAGATGAGGGTATATCAGTAGACCCTGAGAAGATTGAAGCCATTATGAATTGGCCTACTCTAAGAAATGTGATGGATGTAAGATCTTTTATGGGACTTGCAGGATACTACAGGAGATTCATTGAGGGATTTTCCAAGGTTGCACATGCCATCACTTCTTTGCAAAAGAAGGGGGTAAAGTTCGAATGGACTTCGAAGTGTGAAGAAATATTCCAGCAGTTGAATAATATTCTCATCAGTGCACCAGTATTGAAAGTTGCAGATCGAGTGAAAGATTTTGTGGTATGTACCGATGCATGCGGACAAGGGCTGGGAGGATTCCTTATGCAATATAACCACATGATATGTTATGAGTCAAGAAAGCTGAAGGAGCATGAGAAGAACTATGCCACTCATGATCTCGAGCTTGCAACCATAGTAAATGCTCTCAAGATGTGGAGGCATTACTTCATGGGTAGAAGATTTGAGCTTAGAACAGACCATTCTGGTCTGAAGTATCTATTTGATCAGCCTACTTTGAATGCTAGGCAAGCAAGATGGCTGGAATTTTTATGTGAGTTTGATTTTGAAATCAAGCACATAAAGGGGAAAGAAAACAAGGTAGCTGATGTGCTTAGCAGGAAGGTGCAGGAAATAAATGTGGCATCTCTTAGTATTTTCCAATTAGATTTGAGGCAGTAGATTGTTAATCATACTACTGGAGATGAGTTGTATGAGCAGGTAAAAGACAAATTGCAACAGCAAAGTCTTGAGAAGAGGTATGAGGGATATAAATTGGAAGAAGACGAAATTCTCACTTATAAAGGTAGAAGATTTGAGGAGAGTTGTTATGGATGAGATCCATCAAGATCCATATTCTGGTCACCTAAGATACCAGAAGACAATTGTTACAGCTAGAAAGTAGTACTTTGACCTAGGAATGAAAAAGGACATGGCTGAATACATTTTGAGGTGCATGAAATGTCAACAGGTAAAGGTTGAGCATCAACATCTAGCAGGTTTGTTGTAGCATTTGCCAGTTCCAGAATGGAAATGGGAAGTTATTTCCATGGATTTTATTACAGGATTACCGATGACTTGGAGACAACATGATTCCATCATGGTTGTCGTAGACAACTTGATAAAGGAAGCACATTGTATACCGATGAAGTCTATGCATAAGACTGATGACATTTCCATGATCTTCATGAAGGAGACTTTCAAATTGCATGGATTTCCAAAGGAAATAGTTTTTGACAGAGATGTCAAGTTCACTTCCAATGTTTGGAAGGGATTGTTTGCAGATTTGGGTACAAATCTAAACTTCATCACTGCATACCATCCTCAAACAGATGAACAAACAGAAAGAGTTAATCAGGTGCTTGAAGATATGCTTTACATGTACCTGATGGACAAACCAACCAAGTGGGAAGATTACTTACACTTGGTAGAGTTTGCTTATAACAATGGATAGTAGGCATCCTTGGGGATGAGTCCGTATGAATCTTTGTATAAAAGAAGGTGTAGGACACCAATGACTTGGGATAATCTAGTGAATAGGATTGTGCTTGGACCAAAATTGCTCAAGGAAATGGAGCAAGAAGTTGTGAAGATCAGGCAGAATCTGAAAGAAGCACAAGATAGACAGAAAAGCTATGCAGATAAGCATAGGATGAATAGAGATTTCAGTGTTGGGGATCATGTCTACCTCAGAGTTAAGGCCAAGAAAAGTTCCTTGAAGCTTGGAAGTTGTGCCAAGCTGTCACCTAGATATTATGGGTCGTTTGAAGTGCTTGAAAGAATAGGGCCTGTTGCATATAGACTTGCATTGCCTGCTAGTACTAGAGCTCATAATGTTTTTCATGTTTCTTTTCTTAAGAAATATGTACATGATCCTAACCATGTGATAAATTGGGATGTGATTCAGGTGGAACCCGAGGGAGAGTTTCAAATAGAGCCAATGCGCATCCTCAATAGGAAGGTCACAATGCTCTGGAATCGAGAGATAGGGCAGGTAAAGGTGCAATGGGAGCACTACGGACCTAAAGATTCTACATGGGAGCTGGAGGATTCCATGCGATTGGCACACCCATTTTTGTTCAATTCTGCGGAACATTGAGGCGGTACCGGTGTAGTATTTTGTTCAAATTTTATAAAGCACTGAGGACAATGCTATTCAAGGGGGAGGGGAATGTAACACCCTGGTTTTGACCCTGTTTGCATTACATATACATGATACATATATTGTAAATAATCATGGTGCAGAGCTAAAGGCAAAGGCCCCACCATCGATTTGGTTACGCTATGTTTCAGATTGGAATTCTCACCGATGGTATATTGAGACATACGACATATATTAAGTTGTGGACTCATGTAACTATGCATTTTATTTAAATAACCCCAACCAACTATGTTCACTGTAACCAAATTGAGAAGGGGCATAATTTCCTAAGGTTAAGGGGGGGATTGATAAACCTATATTCTGTGGGGAAAAGCCATGTGTCACCACTCTTTTTGATCACCTTCCGTTGTCTCATCCAATAACCACCTTAATTGTTCTATTGTTAGTTGGGGCATCTATTTGCTAGCAGGAAAACTACTATGCTCACGCCTGCACTCTCTTCACGACGCGCCTTTTGGGTTGCAGATGGTCTGTCCACTATCCCGATCATGAGATGCTCATTTTCCCCATGTAGAGCGGAGTTAAAAGGGATTACAATCCATTGTGTGGGGGTTCGTTCTCTCCTCTTCCTCACTAACTATTGGTCTGAGGATCGGTTCTTCCTCCTGTTCACGCATAAAATCTATGTTTTGACTCCACCATTGTCAGACTATGAAATGCTGCCGTGGTTATTCACTATGGGATGTTTTCCGTGGTTTCCTTGGTGACATGTCTTCCTCTTGTCTATGTTGAGGATCAGTTTCCTACCCGCGTTTCGGTTGTAGTTGTCCAGATATTTCATTATTGATCATGGACTATGGTTTTCGTTTGTGGTTCGTTGGTTGTTGTTTCCCACACTTATTGGCTGAGTTGCCTTTGTGATTTGGGCTATTGTAGATTGATGTGGAATATTTTTGGCCACGATAATGCCAAGAACGATTCAAGGGTTTGTTTTCCCCTGTCAAAGCTTTAATTGTTGGTTTGCTGCATGAATGTAGTGGTTTGTCTTTAGACTGCATTGGAGTGGTGATGAGGGTCTAGTGTGCTTGACAAACCTGGTGTGTTTTGGAACCACACGGACATAGCTAGAGGGATAGCTTTCTTCTCTGCAACCTTTGAATAGCACTGCAAGGGATATCATGGTATGAGGGACTGCGTTGTAGAGAAAGGACTAATTTCCTTGTGTTGGGTGTGTGTGTGGGTGTCATAGAAGTCAGGTTGGTTCTGGTGTAGGTGTCTTTAGCCCTTCAATGAGCTCACCAGCTTAGCATTTAGCCTTTCCTAGCTGATGGATGGCCTGTTAAACCCAACTTCATTAGCTTGGTTGTTCTGATGTTCACCTGATAAACCCAACTGTGTTGGCTTGGCTGAATTCTGTACCCTTGTTGTGTTGTTATCCTTGGCTATGTGTAATCCTGTTAGTTCCTTATTCCTTGGGTAATCCTACCCAGCTTGGGGGTGGCAGCATTGCTGAGAGATTAAGGAGCACGTGGGCCTATGGTTGAGTGGAATGTTGCAGCGACGTAGCTGGTTGTGGGACAAATTCTTATTAAGATAAGTATTATTTCCTGACTTGTGTATGCAATCATATTTACCATTGATGAATGATAATGTACATGTGAATGCTGAAATTGTATATCAATGCATGTTGTTTTGCTTCCGCTATGCATATCAATGATTAATGCATCGTAGTATGTCTTATGTTTTTAAGTATCTTACTTCAACATCATATGTATGTATATTCATGTTCATTGGGGCTAGATGCTTGGATGATTTGATGTACGGTAGCATTCTCTTTGCTGGTTGGAGGGTTAGGGATGTTACAATCAGAGTCATGGTGACTCTGTTGGTCAACTCTTCGTACGGGATCATCAGGTGCATCTTCTGGTGGTCTTGCTCCTACTTCAGTAGTACAAACTAGCTCCCACCATGCTACAGGCCAATCATCAATTTTTGCATCCAATTCCTCATCCGTTACCTTGTAATACATTGGCAACCATTAGTTATCTGGGTCGCGTCAAACTTGCACATGAATAGTGTGCGGTCCTATGGCGAACCAAGAGATTCTTCAATATTTAGCTGCAACCTCATTGGAAATTCAGAGAACTTTGATAGATGTTTCCTGTAGCACTTCCAATAGACCCAAAAGTGGATCGCACAATCCTCTTGCCTAGTAGGTTCCTTGACCCACCACAAATTTTGATAGCATGCGCCCTTGAACACCTTAATTGCTTCAAATTCCATCCCCTAGTAATCCATTGGCTCCATCCAATTCACTAATGCGATGAGGATCAGTAGCTAGCTATATGTGAAAGGCCCCTAGTTCATCAAGAAGAGTTCCCAGTTCATTTGCACCCCTTCTGCACATTATTTGGCACACACAATATTCACCCCTAAAGTGCACTGGATGGGGTGATTCTTACAGGCAATCCTGTTGGCTAATATTCTAGCATCGATACCTATATCTCAGTCATTGATGCTATCAATGCGATATGCTCTTCCATCACACTGTAAGTCATACTTCAGATTCAAATGTGAAACAAGTTGCTTATCATTATCTCTACCTTTGAATTATTGTGATGGGTCTGGCCCATCCTTTGGCAACCCCATGATATCCGATATCAAGTATACCGTGACTGGGACTGGTTTATCCAACCACAACATCCCACCATGGAAGCAGGACAAAATATTCTTAACACAAGAATTTTCCTTGTTTAGCTGCCCAAAATGTGGCATGTTGATGAGCACTAACAACCCAGCTTTATCTATTCCCTGCACCCATCACTA
Source organism: Pseudotsuga menziesii (assembly GCA_001517045.1). Lineage (NCBI taxonomy): Eukaryota > Viridiplantae > Streptophyta > Pinopsida > Pinales > Pinaceae > Pseudotsuga > Pseudotsuga menziesii. The sequence goes on along the minus strand of LPNX010103461.1, from coordinate 342,171 downwards.
CGGGATACGCACTATGGGGTTGCTTGCAACTGAGGGAAAAGACTCATAAAGCTCATTTTCTATGTCCTATAACACCAAAAGTTTATGATTTTCATACTTCATCTTCACCAATGTTGGGACAATATTTGTGTTTCATACCATCCCCCTTGGTAGCAGTGGCATCTTTGGGTGATACTTCCAATTCTTGATTAGCCTCCGAGGTGCGCACCAAGTTAGGTGGGAGCGATGTAGCCTGAGATGTCTTTAATGGAGACCCCGATTTGAACTGCTGAATCCATGACACTAGAGATAAATGGCCTCATCTGTGCAGCTGCATCTTCTTGCGCCCTTACATATGTTCTTGTCTGCCTCTTCGTCGACGCTGGAGAGCTAGGCTTCTGCACCTACCGCTTCTTCCTCATGACCAATGGCAATACAACCAACATACTGGAAACTTCCTAAACAATGGTAATTGGTATGATTGGAGAATCCCTCTCACTTGAAATCTATACTATGTTTGGGGTTCCCTGCATTTCACGAAAATGTCCCAGAAGGTTCTAATCATCACACAACCTCTTCCTTACTATGCAACTCCCAGAATTCACTCGGTCGCTCTGGATTTCAACTCAGTTCAACAATTCTTGCAACTCAAATTAGCACAATGGTGCTTTCAACCTGTGTCGAGCACCTTATTATAGCATCAAGTCAATCCGTCCTCATCATTACCAAATTAAACGCGACCATCATGACCAAATCATGCATTAACTACCCGAATCCATTGTCGATCCTGTCAACCCAATGGTTGGATCTTCCATTAATACATGTTGTTGGTTAACTATTTTAACTGTTCTTCATTTATTGTTGATTTGACTACGTCGGAACCCTATTGCTGTTGTGTTAGATCTTCCTAACTACGCTACTGACTCCCCTACTTACGCATCCACTTCCTCCTGGTGTGCCTTTTCTCTAGCTATCTATTCTTCCTATATATATATATATATATATATATAATTTTATTTTAGTGTGCAGTGCCTTAAGCAACGTGCGGTTCTAGCCCTATCCTATAAGGCTTCAGTCAGTTACCATTCACCATTTTTGGCAGCATCGCTCCATCTAATTGCTGTAGTTGAACTGCCCCCCATAAGTAATGGAATTAACAATATATGTACCTATCTAGTGCATTTGTAACTTACCTGGATGCTTCATGAACTTGCTGTCATATAGCAGCACCAAATCTCCCTGCTGAAACTATTTGTTCTTTATGTGGCGATCATGCCAAGGATTCTATCGATCCTTCTCAACATGTTGATGGAAACCCATGATAATATCATCTTCTTCGAGTTGTATCAACTGCACCACACATTCCTGTAGCCCTTCTTCATCATCCATTCCCATCGTGGATGCAATGCGCAGACTAGGAACAATGTACTCCATAAGCATGACTGCCTCTTACCCATATACCAATTTGAGCAGTGTTTGACCCATATATCTCTTGCAAGTGGTGTGATATGCCCACAGTACTACTAGAATATTCAAATCCAATTCATCTTAGTTAGTGTTACATACCTTTGTAAGCGCATGCCCCAATATTTTGTTGAAAGCTTCTACTGTTCCATTTTCCTGCGGATGATATGGTGTACTTTTCTTAAGTTGTATGTGCAATTATTTGGTCATCACGCTTACTGCTTGGTTGATCAAATGACTACCCTATTCACTCATCAGTATCCTTGGGTATCCAAACCATGTCACAATATTATCAAATAAGAACCTTCTTTTTGTCGCAGCGGTGCAATCCATGACTGGTTCAGCCTCCGCCCACCTCATTAGATAGTTTGTTGTTGTATTTATATACCATGCACCATTTTTATTCCCCAGTGGGTTAATTGGACCCACAAAATCCATATCCCATTTATCAAAAGATTTCAAGGTTACTTGTTGTACTAGTGGAATCTCATCCCACCGTGATGGTTTTCCAGTACATTGAAAGACATCATAGCTCCATGCATAATTTGTCACATCATTATGTAAGGTGGGCCACTGGATCCCTATGTGAATCACCTTTATTGCAGTAGTGCATCATTCATAGTGTCCACCAGTGACTCCCTCGTGTGCTTCTTCCAAAATATGGTCATGTTCGTGTGGTAGGACACAACGCCGCAAAATCTCATCTGAGCCAAGTTTGTATAACTGCCTAGTAATCAACTAAAAATCTGAGGCCTTGACTACCAACTGATTATTCTAGCTTGTTGAAAAATGATCTGGTGCGACTCTTGTTTCCAGGAATTAGATTATTTGATCATAATAATCATCTGCTATGTCGACTCTGAACATCTTCGCATCCGACAGTCCCTCATCAATGTTTGTTGGTTCTTCTCCTGTCTTGATCTGAGACAAACTATTGGGTCCAACATTCAAGCAACATGGCTTCACAGTTATTTCAAAATCAAACTCTTGAAAGAGAAGTAGCTAGTGGCATATCCCCCCCCCCAACACAGGCTTATTGACTAGGTACTTCAAAGTAGAATGGTCAGTAAACATCTTAAAATGACCACCTAAAAGGTAATGCCTGAATTTTTGTAGCACATATACCATCTCTAGACCTTCTCTCTCTGTGGTCATATAGTTCTTCTAAAAAAATAACAACTTTTGACTAGCGAAAGCGATCGAGTGATCAAGATCTCCTTCTCCTGGATGCATGAGCACTACTCCTAGAGCAACAAATGATGCATAGACATGGCCATGGAACTCCTTGTTCCAGTATGGGAACACAAGTATGGGTGATGAATCCATCTTAGAGTGTGTCGAGGCTTCCTTAACATTCTGGAACCTAGATAGATGAAGCATCTTTCTTCAATAGTTTCTCCATAGGGGAAGTAATCTGTTAGAATAATCAACCCATAGTTAGCTACCTTAGACATTAATTAATCCATTTTTGTCTTACTTTCCTAGTTTCCATATTCCACCTTATGTAAGTTGTCATCTACACATCCATAGTGGTCAAAATTGCTAATTTTGACTCATGGAGCACTTGGGAAACCTCTTGGAATCAAATCTGCTTTATTCCTAGCCTCCCTAGTGCATGTCTGCTTTTTCTACTTTATTGCCTGCTTTTTCAGTGTTTTAAGGCAATTGGGAAAGTTTGACTAGGTGAGGTTAACTTTTTTTTGTTCTACACATCCTCCACTCTTTTCTCCTATGAAAAGCATGTATGTATTGTCCTTCCATCCACTATTAGCTTTCCTAATTGATTTTTCCAATTCGTGAGTGTTGCTAGGGTTTTACCCCTAGCTTGTGCAAATGAGCACCTACTAAGGAGAAGGTTCTCCTTAGTAGCAGTTCAGTAAATGTGAAATAAAAAACGCTAAAACAGAAATGTAAACTACTTTAACATTGCATGAAACAAAAAAACAAGATGCAAAAAATGGTTTTTTATATTAATATTACCTCCAATGTGAAGGTTGGTGAAGCCCTTTGCAGTGGTCCAAGAGGGTTGCTCCGAGATCCAACTTGCTCCTTCTCTTTCTCCAATTGTGGAAATGGGCCAAAAAGAGTTCTCAATGGTGAAAGTAGCTTAATGGTAAGCTAGGGTTTCAAGAACAATTTCGGCAGAGGCAGGATACTTATGAGAATGGATATTGAATAAGGGATTTCCACCCCTTATTTATAATTGAAAACCATGCGGTTTTAGGGTTAGGGTTTCAACTATTTAGGGTTTTTTCCTCATTTCCTCATTATTTTATATTTTTATTTCTTTTTTGCTTTTTTGGAGGAATTTTGGATATTTTTGGAGGAAAAGAGGGTTTTTGGATATTTTTAGCTGAAAAGAGGGTTTTATGGCCTTTTGGAGGCATTTTAAGCCTTTTGGAGGCTTTTTGCATGGTTTTATGGGTTTTTTATGGGAATATGGTAGGAAAATGGACAAATGAGCCATGTAATGGGGCAAATGAGGTAGTTAACCATTTTTGGGTGTTAACAGTGAGCTCCTAGACAGTTTTGGAAACTGCTTTATGCACCTATAGGGGATTTGCTTAGATTTAGTAAGCATGCTTTTGACTAGATTCGAACGGAATCTTCATGCATTCGAATCCCTCATGTAATTATTTATTATGGCAGCCTATGAATTCACAAGGTTGGCTATTGTACTCTTATTCAATACAGTTTAGTGTTCAGCTCCATATTCAGTCTCTTTTGTGAGTAATTTTGCATGTGTAATTGGCAATTGATGTGAGTGTAATTGTTCTAACACTGGGTTTAATTTACACACGGTATTAGATCCTTTGTATATCGATTTCTCTCCTTCCAATTTGTTTTGTAGGTTCGACATCATTACTGACTGCCGGGACAATTTCTGAGCTATGGATCAATCTCAGAAGATCATCTTGACTCCATTTAACTTCTTTGAATGGAAAGCATAGATGGAGATACTGTTGAGAGAAAAATGCCTCTATAGAGTGACTATGGCAATAGAACCAGAGCCTAATGTAGCTGCAAAGAAGATAAAATGACACAACAGGAGGGATGAGGCCTATGGTCTCTTGTGTCTAAGCATATCCAGAGACCTCCTTTTCCATCTTGATGGATTGACATCACCGAATGAATTATGGGAGAATATTGTTGATCTTTTTGGAAAGACAGATGAGATGAGGGGACATCAAATTGAAAATGAACTGATCTCCCTGAGTCCCAATAGCTTTGAATCCCTGCAACTCTATTTTTCCAAGTTCAAAGCACTTGTTTTGCAGCTAAAACAATGTGGGATTGAAAAGAAGGATGATCAGCTGGTCTTGGCCATACTCTCAAATCTTGGCCCTAACTATTTAGTGTTTGTTTCGACTTTCTATGCCACAAATTTGACAGCTCGAGCCTAGAATATGCCTAGCCTTGTAGATTTCATGGAATCTTTCACATAAGAATAAGATAAATTGGTGATGATGGGCACCATCAAACCATCCAAAGACCAAGCTCTGGTTGCTAGAGATTCAAGGGTGGATTCAAAAAGAAAAAAGAAAGCTAAAAATCCACCTGAGCAAAAGAGAGACAAGAACAAGTCTCCAGAGGAGCCTCGAGGTTCCAAGAAGAACTACCAGAAGAAGAAGAACAAAGGAGAAATGAGCAAGTTCGCATATTGCAGTAAGGGCAATCATTCTAAGAGCTCATGCATGAAGAAGCAAATAGACATGATGACCCAACTCCTGGAGAAGAATGGCATCTCCCTTCCAGACAGCTCAAAGAAGAGGGAAGGAGGAACAAATTCAGAACACATAGAGAGAGTTCATGCATTGGTTGCTGGCACATCAAGCTCACCTAGTTTCATCATTGATCCTGGAGCTTCAAGACATATGGTTTCGACCAAGGAGGCATTCACCTCACTTGACATTTCGAAAGCTCCACCAATAGTACTGGGAGATGACTCTCTCACTGAAAGTTTGGGCAAAGGGAGGATTGATATTGACCATGGTAAGTTCAGCAATGTGTTGTATGTTCCAGGTCTTTTCTCTAACCTCTTATCAGTGTATCAGATGACCCACACAGGGTCTTAAAAGAAGGTCATATTCTCCCCTGATGAAGTTGAGATCACAGAGATCTCAAGTGGTAAAGTCATTGCAAAAGGAGTTGCAAATCATACTTCGAAGGTATACATGTTCTCACACTTCCTACCCTACTCAAACCCCTCTGCTCTTTTGATTCATGCTAATGAGGCAAGCAAGCTTTGGCATGAAATATTTGGCCACCTAAATTACAAGTATATTTTTGATCTTAGTGAAAAAGAGATGGTCATAGGGTTACTAGAGATAAAATTTTCCAAAGGAGTCTGTCAAGGTTGCATCCTAGGAAAACACCCAGAGCTAGTCATGAGAGAACCTCTTCACCTCTAGAGTTGATCCACAGTGATGTTGCTGGCCCATTTCCTCATATGTCAATGAGTCAAGCCAAATATGCATTGACTTTCATAGATGACTTTTCTAGGTATTGCTGGGTTCACTTCCTAAAACACAAGTCTGAAGTTTTTGGCCTCTTCAAAGTCTTCAAGGCTTTGGTTGAAAACCAGTCTGGGAGGAAACTCAAGGTCCTCAGATATGACAATGGTGGTGAGTATGTCGAATTCTGATTTTATTCAATATTGTGCAGATGCAGGTATTCAAATGCAACATTCTATCCCTTACACACCACAGCAGAATGGTGTTGCTGAGAGGAATAACAGATCACTGAAAGAGATAGAAACATGCATGATGAAGGCTAAGACTTTGCCACCAAAGTACTAGGCCGAAGCTATAAAATGTGCAGCCTATATCCAGAATAGGGTGCCTCATAAAAATCTTGATGGTATGAATCCTTTCGAAGCATGGAGTGGGCACAATCCAGATGTGACCCATTTCAGGATTTTTGGCTCAAGGGCTTGGGCTAGAATTCCAACAGAAAAGAGAAAGGATTTGCAGCCCCAAAGACAAGAGTGTCTATTTTTTGGGTACTCTGAAGATTCAAAAGGGTACAAGCTGATAAATTTGAGCACAAACAAATCCTTCATTGAAAGGTGTGTTCAGTTTCAAGAAAAACCCCAAGCAGCAGTGGAAGTTGGAGAATCCTCTTCACCACCAGAACCTCTGGATGTAAGTGAAGAGATAGTTGAACATGATGATTCTGATATGTCTGATAGTGATGATTTTATTGCATATCATAACATCCCTACAAGGCAAAAATGGGTATCCAAGACCATTCATGCAGCTGGAGAACTAGCTAGAAATCCTAATGACCCTAGGAGGACTAGATCTCAATTTGAGAGTGCTCTATGCATGAAAGATCCTATGTTTGATGAGAAATGATATACCATGGTGGAATCATATCCTCAGACATATGAAGATGCATTGAAAGATCCAATATGGCAAGCATCCATGAAGGAATAGTTCATCTCACTCCAGAAGAGCAACACTTGGGAGCTGGTAGATCTTCCCCCAGGGAGGAAGCTAGTTCCGTGTAAGTGGGTGTACAAGACCAAATTTTCTGCTGATGGTTCACCTCTGAAGTACAAGGCTAGATTGGTATCCAAGGGCTAGTCATAGGTTCATGGCATAGACTACAATGAGACCTTTGCACCATTGGCAAAGATGGACTCTATCAGGGTAGCCTTGGCCATTGCAGCTTCAAAGCAATGGGAAGTACATCACATGGTTGTGAAGTGTTATTTCTTGAATGGAGATCTCATTTAAGAGATATACATACAGCATCCTCAATGATTTTCTACTAACCCATCTCTTGTGTGCAGGCTAAAGAAGTCATTGTATGGGCTTAAGCAAGCCCCCAGGGCTTGGTATGCCAAGATTGATAGCTTTCTGCTATCATTGAATTTTGTTCGATGCAAATCAGATACAAATGTCTATTTAAAGCTGATTAATGGTTCATTAATGATCATTTTTTTATATTTTGATGACCTTCTCATTACAAGAAGCTCAAAGGTTGAAATTGCTTCCTTGAAGGATGCAATGAACCATGCCTTCTCCATGACAGATTTGGGGCTATTGAGCCAATTCTTGGGGCTTTAGATTGCTCAAACCAAAGCTGGAATCAAGGTGCACCAGTCCAATTATTCCTTGGATTTGCTGAAAAAATTCAAAATGAAGGATTACAAGCCAAGCAAGACTCCTTTCCTTTCAGGAATGAAGCTTGAAGAAGCTGATTCTTCACCTATGGTAAACAATACACTGTATAGGCAATTGATTGGATGTTTGTTGTATCTTACACATACTATACCTGATATTTATTATGCAGTAAGTGTGGCTTCTAGATACATGGATCAGCCTCATGAGATCCATTGGAAAGCAGCCAAAAGGATCCTTAACTTTGTTAAGGGAACAAGGACACATGGGATCTTCTATAAAGCTAAATATGATCTTGATTTGATTGGGTTTACTTATAGTGATTGGGCAGGCGACAACAAAGATCGAAATTCAACATCAATATATGTGTTCATGCTTGCATAAGGGCCAATCAGCTGGTCAAGCAAGAAATAGAGTGCCATTGCACTCTCATCTACAAAAGCAGAGTACAGAGGAGTTGTAAATGCAGCAACTCAATGTTTATGGTTGTAGGGGTTACTTGGAGAGTGTGGCTTCGAATGATAATAATCAACTACTATATATTGTGATAATAAAAGTACCATTCAAATATGCAATGATCCAGTTCAGAAGCAGAGAACCAAACACATTGAGATCCATATGCACTACATCAGACAGCTTGTGCATGATGGCACCATTCACCTACTCTTCTGTTCTTCTTCAGAACAACTAGCTGATATCTTCACCAAAGTTTTTTGTGAGAAGAAATTTAGAAATCTCAAATAACTACTGGGGATTGCTGATCATGTTGTGAAGCATGAGTGATGACAAGATTTCCAAATTTTGTTTTACAGTCCATGTTTAAGGGAGGATTTTCCCACTGGGTTTTTGCCTCTTTCCTCGGTTAAATGGATATGCAGTATGTAAAGGGTGACTAAGCCTTGTTGCTAGGCCCAATAATTTTTTGATATATTATTCATAATTTAGGCTTAAGGGGGGTTGTTATAATAATCAATCCATAGTTAGCTACCCTAGACATTAATTAATCCATTTTTGTCTTATTTGCCTAGTTTCCATATTCCACCTTATGCAAGTTGTCATCAACACATCCATAGTGGTCAAAATTGCTAATTTTGAGTCATTGAGCACTTGGGAAACCTCCTAGAATCAAATCTATTTTATTCCTGGCCTCCCTAGCGCATGTCTACTTTTTTTTCTTTATTGCCTGCTTTTTCAGTGTTTTAAGAAAATTGGGAAAGTTTGACTAGGTGAGGTTAACTTGTTTTTTGTCCTACACATCCTCCACTCTTTTATCCTATGAAAAGCATGTATGAGTTTTCCTTCCATCCACTATTAGCTTGCCTAATTGATTTTTCCAATTCGTGAGCTCCTAGATAGTTTTGTAAACTGCTTTATGCACCTATGGGGGATTTGCTTAGATTTAGTAAGCCTTCTTTTGACTAGATTCGAATGGAATCTTCATGCATTCGAATCCCTCATGTAATTATTTATTTTGGAAGCCTATGAATTCACAGGGTTGGCTATTGTACACTTATTCAATACAGTTTAGTGTTCAGCTCCATATTCAGTCTCTTTTGTGAGTAATTTTGCATGTGTAATTGGAAATTGATGTGAGAGTAATTGTTCTAACACTGGGTTAAATTTCCACATAATCATAGCATATCCTCTGATGAATTTGTGATAATACCCATTGTTCCCCAATGTCTCCCTAAGAAAATTCACATTTTTTGGTGGTGGTAAGATTAAAATAATCACTATCTTCACAGGGTCAACCAACAATCCTTGCTTGCAAACAATGTGGCCCAACAACATTCCAAAGGTGTGCAGAAAATGCATTTCTTAGAGTTTAGCATGGTTTGATGTTGTTGACATCTTTCCAGAATCAGTCGCAGGTTTTCCAGATGATCCTTAATGATACCATACACTGTCCAATCATCCATATAAACTTGTAGGAACTTATAAATGAAATCTTTGAATGCAGCGACAACAACCCAGGAAAATAATGCAGGTGCATTCTTCAACCCCAAAGGCATCACTGTGTATTGGAAACAACCCCATTTAGTGAAAAATGTTGTTTATGTCGATCTTCTTTTGTGATTATTATCTGGTGGTAGCCAGAAAATACATCTGTAAAAGAGTAAATCTCCTGACCCCCTACTCCTTCAAGTACTTCATCTATAAATGGTGTTGGAAACGGGTCATGCATATAGGCATCATTCCATTTTCTGAGGTCAACATAGATTGGAACTTCACTGATTTTCTTGTCTTAGACCACCATAGGACTGATCCAGTCTAATTCTTCCACTAGCTCAATGATTCCAGCATCCAACATCCTATCTAACTTAGCTTTAACCTTCCCCTTATACCATGGATTCAAGAAGTACGGTCTCTGTCTTACTAGTTTTGTGTTGGGATTTAATGGAATCTTCACCTCTTCCATATCACCCAGTATTCCTTTCATTTCAGAAAATTTGGTTGGAAACAGATTTTGAAATTCATGTAGTATATCTGTGATCTTTACCATAGTTTCCTCCTCCTAGTAGTCCCCAACACTTGCAAATTTTGGGTTCTCCTCCTTCCCAATATTAAGTTTTCTGATCTTCAGCGGTTGATTCATGGGATCAATTAATATATCTGGTGCTACGAAATCCCTACTCCCTTTTGTCTCTGGAATATTGATATTTTGTAGCTCATCGTCATCCTTAGGTTCTCCAGACACATTGTAAAATTTCATTATCAAATGCATGTGGCAATTCGCATGTGGGTCCACTAGATATGCAACTGGCACTACTTTTAATACCACGTCCTAGATGATCTGAAGGGAATTTTTGACATTGGATTAGCACCTGTGAAACTAAATATATGAGAAAATCAAACGGTTAGCTCCTCCCAAGTGGTTATTTCTTTGCACAACTTTGTTGATATATACCATGACCTTGGCATTTCGTCCAAGGTGTGAATAAATACATGGACCCATTCATCCTTTGGTCATGATGACCATAATGTTTGGAATTCCATCAAATGGCTTCTAGGGTCATTACACCCATCATACTTCCCAGTGTGATACACTTCTGTGTCGCTAAAGAAAACTGTCATCAATCATCGAAATTGTACCCATCCGAGCAATTGTATTTTTATGGGTCGCCTACCAACATGCTAGAGTAGCCTTCAGTGCTTCCTCCAATGCCAATAGTCAATGCGGTTCATATACCTTTTCCTCAAACTCCATCAAGAACGAAAACAAATTAGGTAGCCCTTCATAAATTGGTAATTCAACAATCTCAGTCGCAACATGGCACAACAACTACGTGATCAAACCACACTTCATGAATGATACCTCATGCATGTGATTTTTCTAGTTTTCTAATGCATCGTCAGAATCAGAAGATGCAGAGCTAGAACTATGCCAACCAAGTTCTTTGTCAGCAGTTGGGTGGATGTAATATTCATAAATGTTGTAGGAATGATCCCATCCTCTGACAACTTCATCTTTCACTCATTCAATATATCTTCATCCTTCATTTGGATCCATAGGAGCGATGACTCTAATGTCTTGATTCTCAAACTTCATCGTCTGCTTCTTGAATTTAATCAGTATCATACTATCGTTGGCCCATCCGATCCCTAGCAACATGGGATAGGAGCCTCCACCATCAACAACTTCAATTACATCGAAATTAGCATAGGTCTTCATACCTTCAATATCCACAACCAGGTTTGACACATGTCTGATTGGTTGTACTTTATCCTGATTAGCCAATCACAACTTTATAGGGGACCAACCCAATGTTGGCCTCCCCATATTTTTCCATGTCTTCTTTTTCAGAATATTCACGTCTGAGCCCAGATCCAAAATGACCGAATCTAGTTCATAGTCCCCAATTTGAATATTCATGCACATCTCTTTAACCATATTTTTCTTATGTAAAGAGTTCACCGCAGAGTCCTTCCAATCCTTACATAAGTGGTGCATCAAATTTTCAATCTCAGCCAGAGCATCGGGATCCCTTTCCAGTGACAGGAAACTCTCAAAGAAATGTTGCAAGGTACTATGTTGCCACGATGATCCTACCTCTAATGAAGAATCAAAAGCAAAGGGAATTTCATAGACATGTGACTTACCAGGATTTCTTTTGATTGCATAACAAGATTCAAAGAATGTATATTTTTTAGTTGTAATATCAAATAGAGCCTTATTATTCCCAACCAATCGAACCTGCAGGCGGGGTTCATCCTCTCTGGTCATCACACCTTTGTGGGTGACGATGGAAACATCAACATCCTCTGTTCTGGGCTCTGTTGATATTTTTGTAACTGTCGATCCTTGACTTTGGTTCATCGAGGGATTCTGGTTCAGTGGTGGATTTAATTTATTGGCAGATTCATTGGTTGATTCACAGCCTGAGTCTAAAGTGGAACTTGATTCTGAGCCTGGTTCTGCAACTGATTCTGCTTTTGTAGTTGATTTTGATTCTGCAACTGGTTCTTATTCTACAACTGAGAAACATTACCAACCTGGCATCTTACGATTAGCTGTGGGAAGTTCTCAATAGTATGATCAATTGCGGTGCAGTATGTACATGAACACTGCAAGTGTGGGAAATCTCTCTGGTAATGTACAAATACCCCACAATTGTAAAACCGGACAAGTATACGACCTCTTCCTCATCCTCTTCCTTGGAATCCTCCTTGTTGTTGATACTGCGGCTAATCCAATTCTTTTGGCAGGGGATTCGACTATTGCTAAACATAGTGTGCTGCTTGAATGTATTATGGCTATGGTGGAGCCATCGACATCTGATTATACTGTGGTCACAGTGGAAATTGTGGTTTTGGCGCAAACTATGGTTGTGTTTGCAATGGAATAAATTACATATATGACGGTGGTGTGTACTTTGATTGAGGTGGTGGCTGCACCACCTGCAGCTGTGGTTTTGATTGTTTTATTGTGGAAGGATATTTTCCCTTCACATAGTATTATTCATATGTCATTTCCTGGAGTAGGTCATAAGCACAAAAGTATTTATATTCATGCCCGATCGAGCAACAAAAAGTGCAATATAAGATAGTCGCTTCATGACTATCTTCTGGATGTAGCTACCTTCATCGTGTCAATGCCAGTATACTTAACCTATGCGACACCATGGTACACTGCCTCAACTTAGTGGGTTCAGTGCCCGAGATAGGAGATAATTTCTGAAGTTAGTGATCTGGATTTATGTGTGAACGAAATGAAAGAACATGTTAGGTATAACTCTCGATTCTTATTATTCACTTGCCAATGCACATATTTATACAATTAATATGACGGTTGGGTTTCATCTTCCACCCAGCCATTTCATATTTAGTTTTATTTATTTATTTACACAATATAATCCCGACGGATTATATTCCAACAATCCCCCTCTTAATTCGAAGGGGTGTTCGTAAGTTCGAGCATGTTTCTGAATATTTCAAACTTTTTTTGTCCAAGCGCTTTGGTGAAGATGTCTGCAATTTGATCTTTTGTGGAACAATGTTGAAGATGGACTGTCTTGGCCTCTACATGATGTCGAATCAAATGATACTTTGTGTTGATGTGTTTGGTTCGATCATGGAATCTGGAATTCTTAGCCAGCTTGATTGCAGAAGTATTGTCGACCAACAATAGAGTGGAGTTCTCTTGTTTTTCTTGCAAATCTTCAAGTATCTTCCTGAGCCATACTATTTCTTTCATTGCTTCAGCTACAGCCACATATTCTGCTTTTGTTAT
>LPNX010103461.1:293293-326113 GCA_001517045.1 Pseudotsuga menziesii | reverse complement strand
TGAACTAGATGACATATTACCTTCTCCATGCTGAGAGAGGTAGGCATAGTTCTGAATTCTTGCAGATGAACCCTTTAGTTTCAGCAGCTTCCCATCTTCATATCCAGTCATGATGACTTGGTTGTCAGAGGACTTTCTTATTTCAAAGATTCCATCAAACATGTGGATGGAATGGCCTCGTTGTCGAATATCCACCAAGGAATGCGGGCTTCTCTGCAACTCTAGAAGATAGAGAATGTTCTTCAACAAGAAATCAGGGAATCCAGGCATCTTCAGTCGAATGGTGCTCATTCCCTTTGGTTTAAGACTTGATTTATCTGCAAAGTACACTATGCCATCTATTGTTTCATTAAGTTCTTCAAAACAGTCTTTTCTAAATGTCATGTGTGATGTTGCACCAGTATGAAGTAGCCAACAATATTTGTAAGATGAAAGTGAAGTCATTTCATTAATTCCAAGATTACAATGTGCAGCAATACAAGAATCAGAAGATTTACTGGCATCTTGGTCATCTTTCTTCTGGTTATGTTTGTATTTGATGGAGTCCCATGAAGCCCAACACTGATCTGATGTGTGCCCAGTCTTTCCACAACGCTTGCACTGCAAATCTGATCTTTTGTTTCTGCCCCCTCTGCCTCTGAAGTTTCTTCTTCCTCGTCCTCTCTTGTTGCAATCTCCCTTGGAAGGGTCTTTGGACCGATTATTTGTTTTCTGAACAAAGTAAAGGGATTCTTCGACATGCTCGCTTGATTTCCTGATCTTTCTAGACCATTTTGGATATGTTTCCTTGCCAGTGAGGACTTCACCAACAATAGATGCTATAGATTGCATTTTTTGCAATAACTAGTGTAATTTACAATAATGAACTTAAAAAGAATGAGATAATAGAAAAAAAACCTTGCAAGTCTACAGCCTCTGCCAAGTTGATTTACAATCTTAATATGCTATCAATAAGTTCATAAGCAAATTTTTAGCACCAGTCAACGATTTCAGCTATATGAAAGAAGCAGGTCTAAGTCTCTGCTACTTTTTTTTTACAATACAGACTATTCTACAATTAACCAACAATCTTCTCATGCGGTGGTTACAGCTTTATTTTCAATGCACAGCTACAAATTGAGAGGAGAAAACGTAGCAATTCCATGCTATATCATTCATAGCAGCAATTCATAGAGGAGAAAATTCTTAATGCAACAGTCACAGTTCCAATATAGCAGTCACTTAATGAAAATAAACAAATACTTGCAGAATTTACCGGAAAACTCCACCCATAGAAATTAGGGCAGATAAAAATTAGGGCTGAACGAGCTTCATGAGGGTGTGAATATCTTTCTCCAGCAACAAAAATATCAATGATTTTTATTCTTCAACGCGATCGCAACAACGGTCTTCACACGCACCAAAGACAACTCCAAGTCTGGATGGACTCCATCTTCATGTCTTGAATACTCAACAGCTTCCACACAAATGTGTGAGAGCATGAGTCTCCACCAACAGTCTTCCCTCACCGCGCTTCAAATAAATTATAGTTTAAGTCTTAATGTAAAGGATTAGGGTTAATGCCTATGAGAAGAGAGAAGAGTGCAGTCTTCAGTAGTCACGTAGTAGTCTCCAGCAGTCACGCAGCAGTCACGCAGTCTTCAGCATACATTATACCACCCAGTCTTCAACAACAGATTACAAGAGTGCTTTCACGTAGCAGTTCAACGCAGAGGGCGTTCACTGGGTGGAATAACTGAGGTCGCAGCTCACACAATAATATGACTTCAATCTCCACGCGGTCTAAGGAGGCATGAATCTTTATTGTAACAAAATTCAGTCACCTCTCTTCCACAAACGATCTTTAATCTTTAAATGCAGTCAGAAGTTTCCAATACCACGCCCACATCACCGAGCACTGTATTTATCTCAGCAGTAGCAATGCACAACCATAACACAATACATAAATACACCATTTTTCTCTCGTCTGAAGCGAAATCCAAAACCCTAATGCTGAAGCAGAGTTATCGAGCTCTTATCACCGGTACCCAGGATAGGAAAGATGAACAACGAGAATGCCTAACAGCAACCCACGTAAATTGCAAAGTTCTTTCTCCTAGAAAAATCAATTCTTCGAGCAATTCCCCCAAACTCTTATTTTGCAAAGATAATAGTCATTATAACATAAATTTTGCAAAGATAATAGAGATATAGTAAACAAATATTCTATTAAATTGCAGAAATAGAACAGACTTTAATACAATTGCCAGAATGGTGGTAGCTATCTCTGAGAAGAGATGTGGCTGCTACACTCATCCATTCCAAGCTGAATACAAAATGAGGCCAAAGGGGCCTATTTATAATAATGAGGGTGAGAACCCCAAAATTCCAAAATGTAACCCTAGAAGATGAACCATCATAAAGTTTGCTTCCCCAAGGTGGTATGTTGAACAGTCAACTTACCGGGGTCATAACTTTTGCATACAAAATCTGATTTGGGCATTTGATAGCTCATTGGAAAGGTCTATCTAAGCTTTACAACTTTTGGTTGGCCAAATGCATGCCAATGGCAACCATTTGGACTCAAATAGCCAAAAAAATGTCATTTAGGGCCTCAAAACAACCCCAGAAGTTTGGGACCCGAAAATCTATAGAAAAATAACTAGGAAACTGCCATAATGGACAATTGTTTTGAGCCAGTGGAATAGGTGGGTGGACACCGATATACATCTCGATCAATTAGGGAAAGTATCTTTAGTGTTTTTATCTGTGCGACAATGAGTGCACCAAATATCTTCATGATTTTCTTTCCCCTTCTTAATGTCTTGCAACTGAAGTGTCAGGTTCACCAACTGCACTTGAATTGGGTTCATACTAGCTGCGCTTTCTCCAATGGGTGAAGCTTCTAACTTCATGGCAATCTCCAGGTCCTCACTCTGGGTCATGATCTTCTGCTGCATCAGTGGTTTCCAAATATGAGGTACTAGTGCTACGATGAACCATTCTTTGTGCTGAACATTGCTCATATCAAAACGGACTCTCGCTATCAGTGTCTTAAATCTTTGATCGAATTCCCAAATGGTCTCATTAGGAAATTTCTTAATCTATTTTAGTTTAGTAATATATTGTGCTTCAAACTTTGGTTTTCAAAATTCTTCAATCAGTCCTCTCTTGATTTCATCCAGTGTTTTTACAGGAGTCCCTATAGGAACTTGTATACATTTCATATACCAATCCAGCAAACGACCCCAAATAGTAGTCACCAGTTGGCCTTTCTTAAGTCATTTGTGGCATTTCTAATAGTCCATACTACCTCACATAGGAAATAATACTGCTTGAGATCATCAGTCCCATTTCCATTGAACAAAGGTAACTTTGTATCATCGCCCGCCATCCTGTTCCTTCTTCCTATGGATGTTGATCTACTACTAAAATGTTGCTAGCATGTCGGGAAAGTTAATGTGGAATTTGTGTCTCTTCCTGAATGTGGAGTAGTGCACGGAGGCATGGGTACGTTTCTACTTGGGTTTGATCTTACTTTTGTTTTGGGTGTAGTCTAGGTCTGGTCGTCCTCTTCGTCACTGTAGGGCCACTTCATCACGTGTGGTCTTCCTTTTCGGTATTGCATTTCGATCGCAACAAGACCTTACCCTATTCTCTGCCTCTTCTCTTGTTGAAATCTTGCTCCTCCCCTTGTAACACCACTTTATTCCTCGGATTCCCTCATAGTCTCGTCAAAACTTGCACCTATATACCCCTTATCTTCCCATTCATCTCCCCCCTTTTGTCGCAGTATCCATTGCCTCTGCACACTGAAGTTCTACTACTTGAGGTGCATCTTCACTATACCCTTTTCACATACAAGCATCTTAATTGACAATTGTAGAGACAAAGGGAACCTACCTCTGGGTCCATTGAAAAATTCCCTTTCTTGTGATGCTCTATTTTCAGTTTCTTATAGTTCCTTAATCAATTCAAAGGTCTACGATGAATTAGATCTCAACAGCTCGCGATGCTCTGTTGTCAGTTTCCTTCAGTTCCTAGATCAATTCAAGGGTCTAGGATGTTGGCTCTCCTCCTTGTAAATTTTTCTTCTTGTACATGAACTGTGCCAACTACTCATACAGTATGATGGGAAACTCACATAAAACGTACTTGTGTGGACCATCGTGTATGTATCTCGCCAACCACTTGTCCTTCGTTAGTCTAGGGTTCTTATTTTATGCTTCAGCAAATTCTCATAGCTTCTGATGAAACCAATCTTGAATTTTTGGTCGTGTTGGATGCTACATGTCCTCCTCTCAGTCACAACAAGGTCCCAATAATGGAACCATTTGTTCTTTCAAACCCCACCAAGAAAACCTTAGTCGATAGGGGTTCCCACTCTGTCGATGCTCAACTTGCTATGATCTCCTTGAGCACTGGCCTAGATAGGTTTTACCCTGTCCTGCAACACCCACGAAGTGAATGAAGTCTCACCCGAGATATTCGAGGGATGGCTATCGGAACCAAGTTTCCGCATAATAGAAGAGGACTATGGGAATGGACGATTAATCAACTTATCTACCATATCTTACCTCTACTAGATATGAACAATTGCTTAATTATCCACATAACCATTCATCATTGCTTTTCACATATCACATCATTCATTCATAACCATAACAGGCCTACAAGTGTGAAAAACAACTCTAGAAAGATAACATTATTCATAAACAATAAACATAGCATCATAGATCCATGTCACTGACTCACTTCACATTCATCATTAGGTTCACAGAATAGGAAAACACAAAGATAACAACAAAATGATAACAACAGTTTAGATCAACCTCCTTATTATCATATTAGCTTATGCGCAATCAACCACAGATTCAAAACAGACAACAATTCAATTGAGCCTTAAACCCTCAATTCCCATTCTATGATATCACCATGATCACATTTACAATTCTTCTTCTACTTATAGGCTTGTGCCTTTACATTCATGTTCCACTTGGATGATTTTCTAACTAATTCTTAACTGACTCTACCAACTAATGACCAATATTCACAAAATATGGTCAAAAAGTACAAAAAATGACACAAAATATTCAAAAGTAGCCCATCTTCCTCCTTGCATGCTATCTTTTCCTTGTGTGTTGTCTTATGGGCTTGCGCAACATACGCGATGTTGCATGACTAACTGATCCAAAACCCCTTTCCAACATGTACTTCATGTTTCAGATTAATTTCCATCTCTTGTTCCATAGGAGACTGAGTCATAGGATTCAAAGGATACTCAGGTGATAATATTTGTATACAACAGGACCGTCTCCAAGAGAAATAAGCCATCTTGATAGGTCAAACTGATCTAAAAAAGAAGCCTCTAGCTAATCAAACAAAGTAAACACTACTCAAGCTAAAGCAACAAACAAAATTGTGACAGGAGTGCATTGAAGGTATGGATCCTCGCAGAATTTTCAAATCACTAGAACATGCAATATACCACAGGGCCCAACAGTAAAACGTGACAAGGAGGATTGGGACCGTACCCTATCCTGAATACCTAACTACCAAGAGGGTACATGCGTAGAAATATCCCAGATTGTTTTTCTAAGTGTATTGCAATGATAGGACGTTCAAAGGGGTTTTCTCAGTTGGTCTTAGGATCCCTACAAGTGTCTCCCGATATACACAAGGTACGTGGAAGCTCAACTCCGTAGTAATTTTTTCTAATACACAATCATTCCAAAGGGGCCTTCCTATATACTATTGAGTACGTGAAGTACCTTTCAATATACCTCAAGCGTACATGAAAGGTTGTTTGATATACCAACAAGTACGTGGAAGAAACACACGATCCCTAGGATGCAGTGAAGGAAATAAATGGCATCTCCTACGTTTAAAGACTTTGGAACACATCTCTAACCTATCAGACTTTGCTAAAGATTTTAACTTGGGTTGGAGATTTATTTTAAATTGTATTTTTAAGTGGATGCATGAGGTCAAAAACTGAAATATAAAACCATGCAAGTATGCAAGTGCAAGTTTTTCACTTTAACTTTTGAATGTTCCCTACTTAAAGGAAGGATAGAGGTTCGGTTCTTTTGCTTTTAAAAATGCCAATAAATTCCAAGAAAACGATATCGAACTATTTTTTTGTCTTTATTCCAAGCAAACAAATATTTCTAATGCAATATTTGAAAATAAAAAATAGAAAGAGATCTCTTATAAAAAAAAGCAACTACTACTTTGCACACAAAAATTTCGATTCTTCAACTAAAAGAAAGTCTAACTTAGAAGCAAAATATTTTTGTTCTTTTGTTATATTGAGAAGAAAATACAGAAGAAGTAATACACTATGAATACTTCAAAGTTTATCATACTAATCAAGTAACTAAGAGTCCTTTTTTTATACTAAAATTTATGATTTTCTCCTCAATTTTTTGCAATAAAAAGCATAAAAGAAATCTTTTACAATTTATGAAGAAAACAAAAAAGAGACAAATTTCCTTTTATGTTGATTATAACAACACTCAGAGATCTAATTTGAATGATTTCTTTTCAAAGTACTAACACTTCACGCTAAAGACAAACAAAGAAGAAGCCTCAAAGGCCAACATCAATCATTATTCTTGAAAATATAAACAAATCAAGACTATAAAACCTTTCCATATTTTTTTTAATGATTGTAGCTATCAAAAGTAAACCCAGAAACACTCAAAAAATAAAATTTACATGCAAGATTCCAAAAATCAAATAAGGGTTTAAAATCTTACCTGGAACCGCACTTTAATAGCTCAATACAGAGCGATGGAATCTGAGCACCGTGCTTTGCAAACAGGTATAGAGCGATGGAACTGCTCTTTGTCCATAGGGAAAAGGGGGTGGTGCCACATATTGCCTCAATGAAAAGTGTGGTGGACGCTCTTTTTAATAAACCCAGGTTCGGTGGCCCAAATAGATTTTGAAATCATAACAAAGGAGAAACAAGGTGTTTTGGACCTTGTATACTGAACCCAAATAGCCAATAAATATAGGAACATGAATAATCAGAGGCAATCAGAGGAAAATCTGTCAATTTCAACTCAAATCTTGGAAATTAACAAGTATATCTATGAATTGAAAATGAAACTTTGAAGAAAATCTTACTACACGACCAAGAATTTGGTTTTCTCCCTAGCGGAGTTGCCACTTTTTTTAGGGAAATTATCATCCAGTGCTGACAAAGGTTGTTTCCCTAGATTGAAAGGCTCAAAACTAGAACAAAACACCTACAGAATAAAGAATTTGTCCCTAGTATTAATTGAGCTACTTGAATTAACTACTCACCTTACCTCTCATGGGTTGTAAAGGTCTGAATCCTTGATGTGTTTTAACTATGCAGAGTTCTTGCAATAGGCACAATAGAAATAAACCAAGTGAGAGTAACCAGATAGTTTATAATCCTATGTAAAAGACCAAGGAGTTAAACAATAAACAAGGGATAAGAATTAGACATACAATGTTTATGGGAAAGAAAATATATTTGCATTAAAATATAAAGAAGTAGAGTATACAACCACTACCTTGGTGTTGAGAAATCTTCTCAATGGGGTATTTCCTCAAAGCTCCAACTTGCCTACTAATCACTCAAGGGTATGATAGAATTTGGCCAGAATTTAGATGTTATCACACATTATTCCTCCCCTTTCCAATGAGGGGTGAACTAGTATATAAATGCTTCAAAGGATATAATAGGTTGAGGATTCTATGGGAGAGGTGTAGGGATGATCCCTAGGATAGGGTATCTCTAGTTCTACCTATCCTAAATAATAGGTATGAGGCTCCATGAAGGCCACCTTTGAGAAGCCTCTCGAAACCTCTCTATTTTCCTTCATAATTCTAGCACTACACCTTTCATGACGAAAATTAATAGACGATGTTAAGGGAGCACCGCCTTTTATAAATGGGAAGCAGGCGATGACACCGCTCCTTGCAAGTGGACAAAGGGCGTTTCCAAGATAGGTACCGTGGGTTGCACATAAGGAAAGTGTGATGGTGGCTCAAAATAATGAATTACTCATTCCAACTCATTTTCAACTTCAATCTCTGAGGAATTTAAGGTAATCAATGATATAATTATCCCATAACATGGTGTTGGTGAGAATTAAGTGTAACAAAAATCCATAAAATGCCATATTTTGGTCACTCGGGATACCATAAAATGATTTCTATAGCCAAGAATAAATATATTTTGTCTGGAATAAAAAATTACATTGTTGAGTATATTTCTAAATGTATGAAATTTCAGCAAGTGAAAGTTGAGCATGAACACCCAACAGGTTTTTTGCATCTTTTGTCGATTCTAGAATGAAAATGGGAAGTGATTTCCATGGATTTTATTGCAGGTTTACCAATTATTGTTAGGTAACATGATTCCAACATCGCTGTGGTGGATAAATTATCAAAGGTATCACACTTTATATTGTGTAAATCCACATCTAAAGTGGATTCCATTGCAAATATTTTCATGAAGGAAATTTCCCGATTGCATGGTTTTCCTAAAGCAATGATTTCAGACACAGATACCAAGTTCACTTCAAATTTTTGGAAAAAAAAAATTCATATTTTTGTACCCAACTGAACTTTATCACTTCATACCATCCAAAAATAAATGAGAAAATAGAAAGAGTAAATCAAGCACTTGAAGACATGCTTTGCATGTATGCGATGGACAAACCATCCAAGTGAGAATAGTACAAATATTTGGTAGATTTTACATATAAAAATGGGAAATAAGCATCATTGGGCAAGATTCCATTTGAATATTTATATGGAAGACAATGTAGAACACCACTCACTTTGTATAATCCAGTGAATAGAATTATACTTGGGCCAGAATTGTTTAAGGGAATGGAACAAGAGGTATCGAAAACAAGGAAAAATTTAAAGGCAACCTTATATAGACAGAAAAGATATGCACATAGCAATAGAGTGCATAGGGAGTTTCATGTTGGGTGATCTAGATTTATGTGTGAATGAAATGAAAGAACAAATACAAAATCATAAACACAAACATTTTTCAATGAAAATAGATGTTGATGTAATTGTAACTTTGAAATGTATTCACTTGTATTTCTTATGTATTGTAACCCAATGTTTATTCCAGGATCTATTGTAATGTACTTGAGTCATGTCATGCCCAGATGTTCCTATTGGTAGTTTCTATAATGTAATCAAGTCATGTCAAGTCAAGGTGGGTAACCCTCCTATTGTCTAAGGGTTAAAGTCCTTGTAGTTCTGGGGCACTACGGTTATTAGACTCTCCTAGAGAGGTCAGACCTAGTATGGTTTAGTCAAGTCAGGAATTAGTATAAATAGAGAGCTAGACTCTCTATTTATCACACACTCATCCACACTCAATTGTAGTGTATAGCTGAGGAAGAGAAAGACATTGGAGCAAGGAAGAAAGAGGTTATTGCTGTCGGGAGATCATCTTACTGTTTTGGGGTTTTAATTTTGGTGTTGATTCTATCTCTGAGGAAGTTGCGGGGTTTTCTCCATTTATGGTTTCCTCGAGGAAAAACATTTTGTTCATTGTCTCTTTTGTTTGATTGCTATGCTTTTTGTTCTCTTAGTTAAAGATCCTAATGTTATGCTAGATTAATGTTAAAAATATAACATGGTATCAGAGCTAACCTGAGAAGAAGACAATGTGCTCCTGCAGGAACTAGGGCTTCCTACTTTGTGGATCTCTCTCCACAGATTTTCAGCAAAAGTAGGGTGGAATAATTCTCCTCCCTAGGGCGCATCTTTCTGTCAAAACAAAATCCAATTCTGAGGTTTTTCAGTTTTGGACCCGACACTGCTGCTGAAAATTAAGGATTTTCACAGAACAAGAATTTTTCAGTGAGCCCAGGCCTGGATTGATATCCTCCCCAAAATCGAAGTTAGGGATCAAATTAAAAGCATTTGGTTGGACAGAAATCTCAAAAAGAAAAACCCTAATTTTATCCTGAACCAGCACTGCAGGATTTCAGCTCCCAATCCAGATCTGACATCTTGACCTGGTAAGATCTAAATATTTTGTATTTCCATTTGATGTTCTCAGTTAAGATGTCTCATCATACCAAGCTTGATGAAAAGCTTGAGGGAGTTGATAACTTCCGAGCCTAGAAGTATAGGATCTCCCTGGTCCTAGAAGAAAATGAGTTGGACTCCTATATCAATGAGGAGGTTCCATTTCTAGAGGGAGATGAGGCTAAGGCCTTACACAAGAAGAAGTTGGTTATGGCAAAGAGGATCATTGAGGATTCTATTAAGGATCACCTCATACCACAGGTGTCCTCCCTCAAGACACCTAAATCTATGTTTGATGCCCTAACCAAATTGTTTGAAGGGAAGAACATAAACTGGAAGATGACTCTGAGAAACCAACTGAAGAATGTGAAGATTCAAAATGCAAAGACCATCCAGTCTTACTTCACTAGAGTTTCTTAGATCAAGGAAAAACTGGAAGCAGTAGATGAAGAAGTGGAGAATGATGAGATTGTAATGACCACCTTGAATGGTCTCCCTAGGTCATGGGACTCTTTCATTCAAGGGATCTGTGCTAGAAAGAAGTTAGTCAAGCTCAGCAGACTCTAGGAAGAATTCTCACAAGAAGAAGCTTAGATAGTAGCTCGAGAAGAAAAGATGGGAAGTGAAGATCAAGCTCTCATAGTTCAATCCAAGAAACCCATAAGGGACCATCATCATCATAATTCTAAAGGTAAGCACTCCTCCCACAAGAAATCTCAACTCAGGTGTTATACTTGTGATGAAATAGGGAACTTTGCAAGAGATTGTCCTAAAAGAAAAAGGAACTCTCACAAGAAGAAAAACAACAAGAGAAGACATCATGCTCATGCTGCAGAGGATGATGAACCTTCCACAAGGTGAATCTCGGAGATGACTACCAATATCCAATAAAAGGTAGTGGGGAATCCTCCTATAAGCTAGACTCTGGAAATTCTATGACAATTAAGGAAGTATTGTTTGTACCAGGACTAAAGAAGAACCTTCTCTCCATATCTGCATTAGATGCAAAAGGAATGAGGGTTACATTTATAGACGGTCAAGTAATTTTGTGGCCAAAAGGAAAGACTATCAATGATGCAGTAGTGATTGGAGAACAAGAAGGAGGATTGTACAAATTAAAGGGCCATCTAGAACAAGCCTTGGTCCATGACACAGTAGATCCAAATGAGCTCTGGCATAGAATTCTTGCACATGTGCATTACAAAGCACTACCACTTGCAAGAAAACCTGTTGAAGGTCTTCTAGAAATTCAAGCAAAACATGACGGGGTCTGCAAAGGATGTGCGAAAGGAAAGAATGTAAAGAAGACATTTCCAAGTAGCAAGAGTAAGGAAAAAGGAATCTTGGAAATCATCCACTCCGATGTATACGGTCCAATGTCATCAAGTTCTCTAAGAGGGTATGTATACTATGTTTCTTTTATTGACAACTTTTCTAGGAAGACATGGATTTACTTCATGAAGAACAAAGATGAAGTATTCAGCAGGTTCAAGGAATTCAAAGCCTTGATCGAGAACCACACTAAAAACAAGATCAAGACATTTTCATCAGATAATAGCGAAGAATTCAAATCAAATGAATTCAAAGAGTTATGCAAAGACTCAGGGATTAAGAGGGAGTTGTCCACTCCTTATAATCCACAACAGAATGGGATTGTAGAACAGAAGAACAGAACTATCATGGAAGCTACAAGAGCTATGCTTCATGATCAAAATCTTCCTATGCATCTTTCGGAAGAAGCTACCAAAACAACGGTGTATGTACAAAACCGTACTCCACACAGAGTACTCAAGAACAAGACTCTTGAAGAAGTCTTATTCGGCAAGAAACCAGAAGTCAGCCATCTCAGAATATTCAGCTGTCCTGTGTACATACACATTCCAAAAAAGAAGAGAACAAAATTAGATTCTTTAGGAAAGAAGGGTATATTTTTGGGATACTCTGAAAGCTTGAAAACTTACATAATATATTTCCCAGGATTCAAGAAGATTGATATCAGTAGGGATGTGACATTTGATGAAGACACAACTTACAACAAATCCATAAAGAGACCCGCTGAAGAATATGAAGAAACAGAAGCACCCAGAATTCATGATACAACCATGAATGAAGAAACTCAAGAAGAAGATCAAGAATTTGAAGAACCACAAAGACCTATAGATACACCTCAGGAGAAGAATCCTCACAAGAGGAAACCTTCTTGGGTACGGGAAATTATCCAAGGTGTAGAAAGATGTGGGGCTCTAGAAGAGAATTGCAGAGAAAGGAAGAGGACCAGATCCTGCTCCGGGTATGTAGCTTTTCTATGTGATTTCATCGATAAATAACCTTCCAATTATGAATAAGCGGCAGATCAGAAATAATGGAAGGATGCTATGATCTAAGAGTATCAATAAATCATGAAAAATGATGTTTGGGATGTTGTCCCAAGACCAGAAGGGAAGTCAGTTGTAACTTTCGAATGGATCTACAAGATTAAGTATGCTGTAGATGGTAGCATAGAAAAATACAAGGAAATATTAGTGGCTCGTGGTTTCTCACATAAAGAAGGAATAGACTATGAAGAAACATTTGCACCTGTAGCCAGATACACTTCCATCAGATCAGTACTTACTCTGGGTGCAGTGATGAAATGGAAGATACACCAAATGGATGTCAAGACTACTTTCTTGAATGGTGTAGTGGAAGAGGAAGTGTACGTTGAGCAGCCACTCGGTTTTGAGACACATGATAGGGATTCTCATGTATGTAGATTGAAGAAAGCCCTATATGGTTTGAAACAGGCACCTGGGACATGGTATGGCAGAATTGACAGCTTTCTATCCAGTTTGGGATTTACCAAGTGTAAAGCAGATTCCAACCTTTACTACAAGGTTGAAGATGGCAACCCAATGATTCTTGTACTATATGTAGATGATTTGTTTGTAACAGGTATGGATGGGTTGATTGCTGATATGAACAGAAAGCTTGATGCTGAGTTCAAAATGAAGGACTTAGGTATGATGCATTATTTTCTAGGCATGGAGGTGTGGCAGAATACGGATGGAATCTCCCTTGGACAAGGGAAGTATGTAGTAGAGATCCTGAATAGGTTTGGGATGATGGAATGCAAGGCCATGACCACACCTATGGCATCGAACCTGAAGCTATTGAGTGATGCTTCATTAGAGGTGGTTGATGATATGATGTATCGTTAGATGATTGGGTCCTTGATGTACCTGACAAACACAAGACTAGACATTTTCTTTGCTGTGAACACCTTGAGCTAGTTCTTGACAAATCCGAGACATGTTCACTTGATTGATGATCTAGATCCAGTGATGATCCAGATCTAGTGATGATGTCCAGTGATGATCTAGATCGAGTAATGATCCAGATCCAGTGATGATCCAGATCCAGTGATGATCCCGATCCAGTGATGATATCCAATGATAATCCAGATTCGATAATGAAAGAGGACTTGAATATGAAGATGACTTGAATATGAATATGACAAGAGCTTGACGATGACCCAGATGATATAGAGAAGAAGACTTGTGCTATTAAATTGTGTCAAGAGAATACCTTCCTAGTTAAGAGGGAGTGTTGATGTAATTGTAACTTTGGAATGTATTCACTTGTATTTCGTATGTATTGTAACCCGATGTTTATTACAAGATGTATTGTAATGTACTTGAGTCATGTCATGCCCTGGTGTTCCTATTGGGAGTTTCTATAATGTAATCAAGTCATTTCAAGTCAAGGTGGGTAACCCTCCTATTGTATAAGGGTTAAAGTCCCCGCAGTTTCGGGGCACTAGGGTTATTAGACTCTCCTAGAGAGGTCATCCCTAGTAGGGTTTAGTCAAGTTGGGAATTAGTATAAATAGAGAGCTGGACACTCTATTTATCACACACTCATCCACACTTAGTTGTAGCACATAGCTGAGGAAGAGAAATACACTAGGGAAAGGAAGAAATAGGTTACTGTTGTCGGGAGATAATCTTAATTTTTGGGGGTTTTACTTTTGGTGTTGATTCTATCTCTGAGGAAGTTGCGAGGTTTTCTCCATTTATGGTTTCCCTGAGGAAAAACACTATGTTCATTGTCTCTTGTATTTGATTGTTGTGCTTGTTGTTTTCTCAGTTAAAGATCCTAATGTTACTCTAGCTTAATGTTAAAAATCTAACAATAGAGATACATTAAACACATATTTTATTAAATAGCAAAAATAGAACAGAATCTAAATACAACATCTAGAATGGTGGTAGTTATCTCTGAGAATAGATGTGGATTCTACACTCATACGTGCCAAGATGAATACAAAATGAGGCCAAAAGGTCCTATTTATAATAATATTGAGGGAGAGAACCCAAAAGTTCAAAAACACAACCCTAGAAGATGAGCCATCATAACTTTTGTGGCCTCAAGGTGGTTAGTTGAACAGTCAACTTCTTGGGGTCATAAATTTTGCATACAAGCTCCAATTTGGGTGCTCAATAGCTCATTGGAATTTTTATCCAAGATTTACATCTTCCACTTGGGACCAAATGCATGCTATTGGATATCATTTAATCCCCTAAATCAACAAAAAACATCGTTTAGGGACTCAAAAAGGCCCCAAAATTTTGGGACCCAAAAAATTGAAGAAAAATAACTAGGAAACAAGCACAATTCATAATTATTCTGAGCCAGTGGAATAGGTGGGTGGCCACCAATATCCATATGAATCAATCCTAAACCTTTAGGAATCAATGGTCTCCATTGCGTCAAATCCGGTATCATATCTCGAACTATGTGTTTAGATGATTTCCTGGTGTGACATTTGCTAAAGTGAAGAGGTTTCCTTTTTTTGATATCCCGAGAGGGTTGTAACTGTTGTTGATTGATGCGCTGGAGGTGTTCAACAATTATGATTTTTGTGTTATCCTTTGTATGAACTAGTATGGATAATTTTTTTATGGGGAAGCATATTAAATGCATGGCCTTTCACTATAGAGGTACTCAAATGGATGAAGGAACATTGACTTTGAGTTCTTCATGTTTCTGTTGAGCAAAGGGACCCTGTGTAGAGGATGTGGAGGTCTCTGTGATCTTATGTTCTCCTTTAGAGGAAATTGTGAAGAGGGATAATTTCCTTGTGTGGGATATTATCTTCCTAACTTGGGAGACTATGATAGGTGCAAATGTATCTGGTATTTGATAGAGTTGTCCTCCCAAAGTGACAATGACACTGCAAGGTTGTGACTCATATACAACATGATTCTTCCACATATTTGGTGGGACCACATCACACAATACCTCGTCTTTGAAAGGTTTGATTCCAAATGGTAGGAGGCATTATTGAATAATGCAGATACCTCGTCATTGGCTTATCTAAACGATGTTGTAGGGTTGCAGGTGTGGTGTTGTCAAAAGCTTTAATATATTGATTAGTTCCACTGAGATCATGTTCTTTTGGCTATTGTTTCCAACAACAAAATGTAGTGGGATTCTGTTTATGCACATCTACGAGTGGAAAAGGAACTCCTCTGCCTCTGACTCTTCAGGACCCTCTAGTTCAATTTGTGTGGTAGAAACAATGATAGTGGGTTTTTCATCAATTGGGTGCTTCCCCTAGTCCATGGTTGTGACATTGGGTTCTATTGGAAAAGCTAGTCGGTGAGCTGACTAGACTAGTTAACCAACTAATCAGAGATTAGGTAGACCTCCAAATGGCATGTTGGTTGACTGAACTGACAAGCAGTTATTCCTAATTGTTTTGTAAATCATATATAATAGGTTGTTGAGCCAGATAAGAATGGGGTTCATCTATGTGTATGTATGGACCCTCATGTGATTAACTAATATAATATGTTATTCTATCACCTTTTCTTGTCTCTTGTATATGTATGAATATATGTATCTATATGTGTATTATTGGTAACCTTATGTGATCTTTGTGATTACAACATTGGTTTCGTTTCCGGTAGTACATATATGGATGATATGACCATACGTAGATGGTATCAGAGCAAGAGATTAAGAATTGGTGGGAGCATAAGATCACAAACTATCTGCAAAATTACGTGAGAAGAAACAGACTGACCATTGCTCAGGAAAAGGAGAAATTATTCACCAAAACACATGAAAAATTTGTAGAATCGGTACCCCAGCTATTGAAAAACTATTAGATGAAGATGAAAGAAAATAAAGATCAAGAATTTCTTCAAAAACTGATCTGAGGGGGATGAACAAACATGTTAGGGTGGCTTGAGAAAATTGAAGAAAAATTCTATGAAGAAAAAGTAGTAGAGGAGAGAGTTTTAGTTGAAAGTATTGAAAAAAGAATCTATGCCGACTTCACTGAGTAATTTATTTGTTCACTACTGACCTTGTTGTTCAAATTTCTAATCGACAGAAGAGTAGGCCATATAGTCGAACCTTGTACATCACTCATCGAACCGCTAGCAAACACTAACTCGACGAAAAAGCAAAAAGCGTGGGAAAAAATTATTGCTGAAAGGGAGTAGGAGTACTTCCTGAACAAGTAGACAGAACTATCCAAGCTTACTAAATTTTAGGGTAGGCTATGGGGGGGTAGCTGGCCATGTGTCGAGGCATAGTAGTAGGATTCTAGTCGACCTAAGAAAATACTTCCACCGGCAATGAAAATTTGACCTCAGAAGGAAATTGAGTGGACATTGACTCACAAAGGTACATCAGACATACATAAGATAGAAATGGGGAAGAGGTAGAGAAGAAGGGAAGAGATATAAGAGAAATATATAGCACTCCAAATAAGAATGGTTTCTTGGGTGACAGAACATGAGAAAAATCCGTCGTAGTTGGTTCATGACCGATATGAGGAAGGAATAGATAAAGAGGTGTCACCAATGGATGAATATTTGTGGATATAGCAGTGAGAATCTCTCCAAATGGAAATAACCTAGGATGTAAGACCTCTGTCTCCGATAAATCTAAGTACCCGAATGCAGGCCATTATCAAGGAGGACCTGAGACTAAGAGCTGGTGAGTTCGGTATATGGATTCGACTAGACGATGAAGTAAATGATGACAATCATTTAGTGATCCGTCGAATGGAGGAAGGAAACTAGGTTACACCTTAGGCATACCCATCCAACCAAAGAATCCATTTACTCTACCCCAAACATGAAAGAGTGCCCCCATGATAAACACAACTTTACAAAACACAGACCAGTCAGACTCATGGGCATAACAATGTAGTTGAACATCTACAGAAGAATTCAAAATTAACCGAGAAGTTTTCAAAATGGAACCGACAACCAAAATATCTGACAGAAACAAAAGTTTCGTCGAGACTAGCTATGGACAGATAGATACACAGAATATCCCACTACCCCCACCATCACCCCCACCACTGCCAACTCCTAAAGGAGAAGCTGACATCGACATGGGGCACGGTTCAGTACACATCCCCCTTTATGAGGGCAACAAAGATCCCAGGCGACATTGGTTCATCTATGAGTCAACGTGGGAGGCCAATAAAGTTAGAAATGAATATAGACAAATGGTGCAGTTCGCAAGTTCCCTACAAAAGAGAGCATTAACTTGGTATATGTCCTATACCAAAAGTACACCTAACGCATCTAAAGCATAGATCGAGAAACAATTTCTATCCTTCTTTAAGACACCATATGCGAAGCATCTGGCAGCAAAAAAACGTAAGTCTATAGTGAAGAAACCAGCAGAAACAGTCTAGGACTATGACAAAAGATGGAAAGACCTCTTTAGCCAAATAGAATATGTTATTGATGAAGAATTATTGATTCAATTTTTTCTTGCAGGGCCCTCTCTAAATATTTGATGGCATATAAGTCTGGAGAAATTCAAAATGTATGAAGAAACACTAACAAAAGCTCTGTAGGTTGAGATGGATGAGGAATACCCCACATACCCTACTGTCGACACATGAATTGAAGAACGGTTGGAAATCATGCAGAAATTCTTAAGAGAATTGAACCTTAAAGTTCAGGAGATTTGGTGCATGAAATTATCTACAGTAGACCATACTAAGGATAATTGTCAACATGACATAAGCTGACAAGATGTCCATTTTGTTCAAACAAATTTTTTTTGCGATAGCTGTCAAGAGCATGCAGACCATGTGATGAAGGATTTCCCATATAACATGAAGAATGGCAAAGCTTCTTGGTGTGTGATTTGTGAAGTTAAGATTCATGCAACAGCTGACTGCCACTTGAACCACAAAACCCGACAAAACTATCAGGCAGTATACCAAACAAATGTAGTGGCCTAGAATAATGACAATGTCCCAAGGAACAATGAATAGAATAAACCAATAAATCGACAATATGAAGGACGTAGATACAAGCAATGATTCAAAAATCATCATGAAGGATTTGGAGGTCAAGGACGATTGTCTAGAAATTGCGACAATCGACCACGACGACCAATTCAATGTTTTACATGCTATAAAGAAGGACACTGGTATGCAGACTGTCCATATAAAGACAGAACTGACCTAAAATTTTATACTAGCTGTGGTGTGGGAGACCACTCATTGGAATATTGTCCCACCATACATGACAAAATTAATAAAAATAAAAATGTTAATGTCTTGTCTTGTGTTCAAAAAAGTGATATAGTTCGCACAAAGAATCTACACATAGTAACTAGACAATGAACAAAAATTGGAGGTGACAATCCAATAATAAGCAAAGTTAAAGACAAAAATGAATATCCTAACCCTACAAAGCAAAAACAATTGTATAACGATGCATCAAACATGTTTCGAGAATTTGAAAGATAAGAAGATGTCGACGACAATCGATGGAACACACTTCAAGAAATATTGAACTTAATACATAAAGATAAGTCAGTAGCACAATTCACTGACCTATTGTACAATATTAAGAACAACAAAGATAAACAAACTAAGAGTATATGCAACTTAAATCAAAATGCTAATAATGATGCTAATCCACTTGTCGATCTTGAAATCGAAGGATACCACGTTCGATAAGTCGTCCTCGACTTTGGATCCCAAGTAAACATTATGACGTGGGATACATGGGAACAGTTGGGTAGGCCTCGAATGAATGAATTAGGCATATATTTAAAGTTAGATGACCAAGGACTAATCAAACCCATTGGGGTTTGGAGAAATTTCGATACAACGATAAAAGGCATTTCGACAAAACTCTATTTCGAAATCATCAACCCTAAGGAAGGATATAGTTCCTTTCCAGCCTTGGTAGGACATCCATGGGGCAGAAAAATGAAGGCATCTATCTTATTGGACAAAGAAAGAATAAAACTAAAAGGGAATGGACAAAAAGTTATTGTCCCCATTTTTCCTTCACAAGGATAACCCTAGACTAAGCCTACAGACGAGGAAGTCGATGTTCAACAACTCTATCAGATTCAAAACAATGAATATTATACTGAACCCAATAGTTATGGTGAACTTCATATAGTAAACCAATATTCAATGGGATATAATTTGGATGTTGAATTATATGATTGGGAAATCAAAAACTATGAAACACAAGCAAGGGGTTGTTGTACTATTTAGGATATCCAAAAGAAACCAACTCGTCAATGCTTCTCTATCTTGATTATTCCTAAAATATTTGAAAAGAAAATAAGGGAATACCCCTCTTTGACACCAATAAACATAGATAGTAAAAAATATCTTTGGTATAAAGAGAGAGAATCACCAGTTCTCCATATAGAACAAGTCTCTAAAAACCTAGGTGAACATGGCCGACTCCAAATCCTGGTAGAAACATTTACAGGACAAGCTACTCGATGGTGGGACACCCATCTATTGAGACTACAAATGTGGACAACAAATTCAAATTTCTTCATAGAAAGGTTTGGAGGTAGGAAGCTAACTAAATAGGCACAAATACTTGTCTTCACATAAGGAAAAAATCCAGAAAACCACATAAGAACATGTGAAAAAGAATGGAGAAGACTTGGTTACAAAGACGAACGTATATGGCCACACCTATTTCCCTCGACATTGGACGATTTACCAAATAAATGGTATAAAATGGAAGAAGCACGAGGTGAAACATTTATATGGAATGAAATTAGAGAAAATTTTATTAATAACTTTAACTCTATAGCAGAAGACAGAAAATTAGTCGAGGTTACGAAACAAATAAAAACATTTATACAGCTGACTACTAACAAATCAACACAGAATAACTGATTGAAGATAGCATGCCATAACATTCGATCAAACAAAATACCATAGTAGACGAGACTCCAATTAGAAAATAAACATACATATTTGAAAATATTTCAGTGGAAATCTAATCACCCGGAAACGGTCAAACTAGTCAGAACAATATTCAAAATCGAATCAACTGATGAAGACGAGATCATACAGATGATGACAACATACTTTCCAGTGACATTTTCATAGTTCAAAGAAGGCAGTCAACAGATTAATGAAAGAAGCACCAGAATGGATGGATGCAAAAGTTAAAACCATAGAAATTGACATATCTAATGATAACAGATCGAAAATGGCAAAAATAGGAAATCATTGGAAGAAAGAGAAAACAATAGAAATCGTCAACTTATTAAAATAATTTTAGGATGTCTTTGCTCGAGAATACAAAGACCTAAAAGGGTTAGTAAAATAAATGGGTGAGATGAAGATCGACATCAAACTTGAAGTCAGACCTATCAAGAAAAGACCCTACAAGTTGGCTCACAAATACAAGGAAATAGTCAAAAAGGATATCGACAATATGCTCATAGCTGGAATTATTTACCCCATCGACCAGTCAGAATAGGAAATCCCAATGGTCATCCAACCGAAAAAGCACGATTCAACAAAGTTAAGAATCTATGTCGATTTTTGAGAATTAAATAAGGTCACTTTAACAGATCCATTTCTGACCCCATATGTCGACAAAATCCTAAATGAAGTCACATATCACGAATGTTACTCATTCATGGATGGATTTTCAGGGTATAATCAAGTACCAATAGCCAAAGAGGACCAGAAAAATACTACATTCATCTGTGAATTTGGATTATTTGCTTACAGAGTGATTCCATTTGGTCTCAAGAATGCACCTGCAGTGTTTTGAAGAATAGTTGTCAAAACATTTCAAGAATACATTTATAAAAGGATGGAAGTATACTTTGACGATTGGACAATCTATTCCATGTTGAAAGACCATTGTAAATGGTTAAGAATTATGTTGGAATGATGTCGACAGATTCGGTTATCTCTCAATATATAAAAATGTATCTTCGTAACCCCTATAGGAATCTTACTAGGGCACATTGTCTACAAGGAAGGAATCAAAGTCAACTTTTCAAAAATAAAAATAATTCTCTACTTAAAACCACCGATGAATCCAAAACAGGTCAGATTCTTGTTAGGTCATACAGGATATTATAGAAAATTCATTTGACACTACTTAGATATGACATAACCATTGGAATAACTATTAAGAGAAGATCAGGAGTTTTACTGGATAGAATAATTTGATACATCATTTGATACATTGAAAAGAAAATTAGTCGAAGCCCCCATTCTCAGATTCAAAAAATGTTCGATCAAATTCCATGTACATATTGATGTTTCATGCTTAGAAATAGGTGTGATTTTGATACAACCTGGTGAAGATGGAAATCATATACATCAGCAAAAAATTAAATAAGGCAGAATGCAACTACTCAACAACAGAAAGGGAGGCACTACGGACGATATTTGCACTCCAAAAGTATCGACACTACCTATTGGATAACCCTTTCATATTCTACAGTGACCATCAAGCACTTAAATATCTGGTAAAAAAGCCTCTACACCATGGAAGAATCTGTCGATGGCTGTTGCTATTCCAAGAATTTGAATTCGAAGTCATCATTGGACCATGAAGAATAAATGTTGGGCCCAACCACTTGTCGAGAATCAACATGGGGGAGGAATCAATAGGAGTCAAATATGACCTGTCGGATGCACACCTATTCCAAATATAAGTTGTTCCTATAGAATTAGAGGAAATAGCACAATTTCTAGAGAATGGACAAGCACCTAAAGGCATGAACACTAAGAAGAAAAAAAACTATAGCCATGAAAGCTACACCATATAGCCTAATCAATGGATTTTTGTACAAAATGGGTTTGGAGGAAGTACTTCGTCGATTTGTTTTAGAGCATGAATGAGAAAACTTTATGTATGAAGCACATCATGCACCAGTGGGAGGACACTTTCAGTTAGATACAACTCCCAAGAAAATTCAACAATTAGGACTGTGGTGGCCAACACAATACAAATACTGTAAGAAGTTTGTTAGCAAATGTGATTGCTGACAACATCTAGGTCGACCTTTACCTAGCACAAAGATGCCCTTGATATCCATAAACCCAAGATTAACATTTGAAATATGGGCTATCGAAATTATAGGTCCATTTCCAGTCCCAACAAAAAGAATAGGTGCAAGGTACATCATAACAATAGTAGAGTATGTAACTAAATGGGCGGAAGCAGAACCTGTCGAAACCTGATCTAGTGAGGTAGCTTCTAATTTAATATATGAAAATATCATTACTAGGTTCAGCTTCCCACTAACCCTAATCAGTGACCAAGGTTCAGACTTCATCAATAAAACCATTGCAGCACTAACAGAATAGTTCAAAATCGAGCACCGTCGAAGCACAACCTATCACCCTCAGTCAAATGGGGTGATAGAGGAATTCAACAAAACACTAACAAGAGGTCTAACAAAAATATGCAAAGCTAACAAAGATGACTGGGATGAGAAAATTCCTACATTATTATGGGCGTATAGAACAACATATAAATGATCGACAGACCAAACACCTTTTCTATTAGTCTATGGCTAAGAAGTAGTCATCCCTTTACACTTCTGACAACAGATGCTAGTAATAGCGGAAATATTACACATCAATGTCGAGGAAGCAAGGAAAGAATGACTAATGCAATTATCCAAATTAGAAGAGCACTAACTAATTGTTGTACAACACCAAGAAATTTAGAAACAACAACAGAAGTCTTGGCACAACCAAAACATTAAAAACAAAAACTTATTGGTCAAAAATCTTGCACTACTCTATAATAGTCGAGTGAAAGGGAAACCAAATAAACTCCACACAAAGTGGATGGGACCCTATTTTTTCAAAGAAATCAACATCAATGGTTCAGTTTGATAAAGAACATTACAGGGTACAATATTTCAAAAACTGGTAAACGGTGCCTGACTAACGGTACCAAAGCTGAAAAATTTGAAAAAAAAAATTAAAAGAGAAATAACTATCATAACTATTTACAAAAACTATAAAAACAAAAACCTAAAATCCAAAAGAATCAAAGAAAACAAAAATGACAAGAAATCTTGACAGATGTGGTAGACCGCCATCTGACAATAATCAACATGTTCACCATTGACATACTGCATATCAACCATATCATTGTCATCAATAAGACGATCAAAAGGTCACATCAACCCATCATGACTACAGTTAGAGGGAGTGACAAAACCAAAACACATTAATAGATCCTTCAATAGAGAGTCCTTTACCATCAAATCCGCCATTAATAGCACCATCGAAAATATCATCGTCTGCTCCACCTATATATACTACATCAGACGAAGACTTCATACCATTTTACCAAGAGCTAGAGCGACAAGATTACCAGACCTCCAAGAGTGAATTAACTATGAAGAAAGCCGAACTAGAAACTGATGAAATGGCCCCAAAACAAGCCAAAGCCATGACAGCCAAAGCAAAAGAGTTGGAGTCCGATGTCATCCCACTAGTGAAACAGCTGCAAATGTGCAGCTGGTATACCCACTATGGCCAACTATTTCAGCAAGCTAAAGACTCCCATGAACATATCAAGACACTAGAAAATAAACAAGGTATTGATGAAGCAATGAGGAGCACAATAAGATCATATTGTATTGGAAACAATGAAGCTAGAGAATCTAGAGAAACAAGCTCATTAGTGGGTGAACTAGGCTCTTCCCAGCATTGACAGACTAGACACAATCTACCCATAAATGAAAAGGTTGATGGACACAGAAAATGAAAAAGCCCTATTTCTAGGGCCCAACATGAATAATATCATAGATCTTTCAATTCAAGATAAAATTTCAACTCTGTCCAGCATTACAACCTTGACCATAGACATCCAGAGAGCTCTCCGCAGTTGGGAAGAATTTCAAAACCAAATGGCCATTACAACAGAAGCCATAGTCGAATTATGTGTACAGAAAAGACCATCTATTAGACTACATAGCCCATGAAGATAGAACAAAGGGAATAAAGCTACTTTGGACAGAGTTTTGTTAACTCCCCTATTTCTTTGGGACAAAGAAATAATTTGTTCTTGGGGGAGATGTTGGAGGAGCTAGTCGGTGAGCCGACTAGACTAGTTAATCGACTAATCGGAGATTAGGTCGGCCTCTAAAGGTCATGTCGGTTGACTAAATAGAAAATTAGTTATTCCTAACATTTTTGTAAATCATATATAATAGGTTGTTGAGCCAGATAAGAACAGGGTTCAGTTCTGTGTATGTATGGACCCTCATGTGATTAACTAATATAATTTGTTATTCTATCACATGTTCTTGTCTCTTGTATATGTATGACAATATGTATCTATATGTGTGTTATTGGTAATATTATGTGATCTTTGTGATTACAACAGGTTCTAAATCAAAATTAGGATCTGATTCTAAATATTTGATCTCATCCACCAATGACTTTTTCAGCGACATTCATCAATGTTGTGCAGGGGGATTTTATGGAACTCACACCACTTCTAGGTGTCCTTCTTTTTCTTTCCATTACCCTTGATTATTGGTGTAAGGGAATCGTTTTCCTTTCCTTGTACTTTGTTCTATGGCTAGGGTTTCCATTTCCTTAGTTCTATGGTGGATTCGCAGGTCCAAATTCCTGCTTGTACTTTTGTTGAAATTTCTCCTCAATTTTGACAACATACCGATAGGCAGATCCAAGTTATAATATGTCTAGGAATTCCATCTCAGTTTGGATGTATCAATGTAGGCCACTGCAATATTTCAGTATTTGGTGTCATTCAGAGTCCTTGATACCCAACTTTGTATGCAAGGCATGAAAGTTTCTAGTGTACTTTAACACCGTCTGGTCCCTCTCTTGACGCAGAATGGTCCATTTGGTGTACCATTCATCATAGTTTCCAATAGGGTAATATTTTTCCTTTACGACATCTATGAAAGAGGTCCAAGTAGGATTTTTCTCAAGCATTCCGGATTCATCTAATTAGTTTTTCTCCCAATCATTGTCCCACCAATTTTTGACATGGGGGGGCACCTTAAGGAGCGCAAAGGTGATCTTTTCCCTATCGAAAACATTGTGGATAGATAAATACCCTTCTATAACATACAACCATTTATCAAGGTAATTAGCATTGACTTGGCCTTCAAATAAAGGAATATCAAAGTTATCTTGTACCTTGAAGGGAGTTACATCCTTGAAATTACTTCTTGTTGAAGGTGCATCTGCCGCTACCATCATTCATAGAATTATTTGGGTGAAAGTATCAATCCTATTGTTCCTATATCATGTGAAGGATTCCTCGAGAAAAAACTTGATAGGATATCACGTTCTGTCGTCTCTCTTTTCTTCCGCCCTAGGAGGTTGTTGGGGTGGCGAGAGTGATATTTCCCAAGTGAGACTAGTTCAAGACCCAACTCTTTATACCCTGTGTAATGTCCCCAACCCTCTGACCGATGAATAGGACACTACCATACTCTTTTTAACCCAAGCAAACTAGGCCCATTAACAGCATTTGGAAATGCATGAAACTTAAAAAACATACAAATATGTATAAGATACAAAATCTATAGTGGAAGCATACACATTCAAGCATTAACATGTTCATGACAATTTACAAATAAAATACAATTGCATAGTTAAATACACGAATACTTATCTTGAGAAGAAGATTCCCCGCAACTAGATTTGTCACTATAATGTTCCACCCCACCATAGGCCAGTGTGCTCCTTACTCTCTTAGCATCACTTCCACCCCCGAGCTGGGCATGATTTCCACAGGGAACTAGGGGACACAAAATTACACACGGTGAGGCCAAACACCTACTGTCAAGTCAATAACCACCTCCAAACACAGACATCCCACTAACAGCTGGATTCTTCGACTTACACCGCCAATATAACACACGAATGCCCTATACAAAAAAATGCAAGTACTGGGTATGAACCAAAACAGTCTTGGAAACAAATTGATTTTTCCATGATGGGGAGAAACATCCCCCTAACAACAATTCGAATTTCCAAGGATGTTTTGTCCCTAACATAGCCAAAAATGAAACTCAAAAACACCCAAGAGAGCATGGTCTCTTTCTCGATCCATTGGGCATTACCAATACAAATCCCATCTTGGAATATGATCGGGAAATGCAGCAAAAATCATGGGGGAAGAAACCCACCCACGGATCATTACCAAAATGAATTCCCCAGCCTGGGAAAAAAAATAGAGTAGACTACAAAAACGTGCATGGGCGAATGGAGAAAAACAACTGAGGGAAAATCAGCTACGTGAGAGAAAAACAGCTGCCTGCCAGAGAGAAATTATGGCTACCTGCATGAGTGCATGAGGATTTCCTTCCTTCTTATGAGGGTGAGTTGTGGCTACCTCTGTTTGTGTAGAATTCCCCTCCCTTCCTCCACGTGAGGGTAATTAGGTGAGAGAACACCCTTGGGAAAACATGGGGTCAAAGTCTGATAGCCTTTCCAAGACTGACGGCCTCCCATACTCCCCTTTCCCCAAGGCAATATCTTCCCAACTACTCCTTGGACAGTTAAATGGTTGGTTGAATAAGACAAGAAAAGGTGGTTGACTATTTAGTGGGTTCTTTTATGGACATTTGGATTTTCCCCGTTGGCCACAAAGGTTAAATATCCCCCCCCCTTAGGAAATCATGCCCCCATGTCTTTTAATGTTGCATTGACATAGCTAGTTTTGGGTATTTAATTAAATTGCACATTTACATGATGTCCAAAATTATAATGTGTCGGTTAGCACAAAATACCATTGGCGTTGATTTTAATCACCGAAACATAAAAAAAAAAATGGTGGGGATTTTTCTTTTAGCTCCACACCATGATTAATTACAATATTTACATCATATATATTTAATGCAAATAGGGTCAAAACTGGGGTGTTACATTCCCCTCCCCCTTCAACAGCATTGTCCTCAGTGCTCATCAAAACCAAACAAAAATGCTACCCTATCACTACCTCAGTGCTCTATAAGAGTAAACAAAAATGGATGTGCCAATTGTATGGCATCCTCCATGTCCCATGTATCCTCATCGGGATCTTTTGTCAACTAGTTCAGCAAGAAGAGTTCCCACAAGATGAAGTTGTCAGAGGATGGGATCATTCCTACAACATTTATGAATATTACATCCACCCAACTGCTGACAAAGAACTTGGTTGGCATAGTTCTAGCTCTGCATCTTCTGATTCTGATGATGCGTTAGAAAACTGGAAAAATCACATGCATGAGGTATCATTCATGAAGTGTGGTTTGATCATGCAGTTTTTGTGCCATGTCGCGACTGAGATTGTTGAATTACCAATTTATGAAGGGATACCTGATTTGTATGCGTTCTTGATGGAGTTTGAGGAAAAGGTATCTGAACCGCATCAACTATTGGCATTGGAGGA
The DNA here is from genome assembly GCA_001517045.1 of Pseudotsuga menziesii. Classification (NCBI taxonomy): domain Eukaryota; kingdom Viridiplantae; phylum Streptophyta; class Pinopsida; order Pinales; family Pinaceae; genus Pseudotsuga; species Pseudotsuga menziesii. The sequence goes on along the minus strand of LPNX010103461.1, from coordinate 298,394 downwards.
AGCACTGAAGGCTACTCTAGCATGTTGGTAGGCGACCCATAAAAAGACAATTACTCGGATGGGCACAATTTCGATATTTGATGATAGTTTGCTTTAGCGACACAAAAGTGTATCACACTGGGAAGTATGATGGGTGCAATGACCCTAGAAGCCATTTGATGGAATTGCAAACATTGTGGTCATCATGACCAAAGGATGAATGGGTCCATGCATTTATTCACACCTTGGACGAAATGCCAAGGTCATGGTATATATCAGCAAAGTTGTGCAAAGAAATAACCACTTGGGAGGAGCTAACAGTTTGATTTTCTCATACATTTAGTTTCACAAGTGCTAATCCAATGTCAACAATTCCGTTTAGATCATCTAGGACGTGGTATTAAAAGTAGCGCCAATTGCATATCTAGTGGACCCACATGCGAATTGCCACATGCATTTGATAATGAAATTTTACAATGTGTCTAGAGAACCTAAGGATGACGATGAGCTACGAAATATCAATATTCCAGAGACAAAAGGGAGTATGGATTTCGTAGCACCAGATATATTACTTGATCCCATGAATCAACCGCTGAAGATCAGAAAATTTAATATTGGGAAGGAGGAGAACCCAAAATTTGCAAGTGTTGGGGACTACTAGGAGGAGGAAACTATGGTAAAGATCACAGATATACTGCATGAATTTCAAAATCTATTTCCAACCAAATTTTCTGGAATGAAAGGAATACTGGGTGATCTGGGAGAGGTGAAGATTCCATTAAAGCCCAACACAAAACTAGTAAGACAGAGACCGTACTTCTTGAATCCATGGTATAAGGGGAAGGTTAAAGCTAAGTTAGATAGGATGTTGGATGCTGGAATCATTGAGCTAGTGGAAGAATCAGAATGGATCAGTCCTATGGTGGTCCAAGACAAGAAAATCGGTGAAGTTCCAATCTGTGTTGACCTCAGAAAATTGAATGATGCCTATATGCATGACCCGTTTCCAACACCATTTATAGATGAAGTACTTGAAGGAGTAGGGGGTCAGGAGATTTACTCTTTTACAGATGTATTTTCTGGCTACCACCAGATAATAATCACAAAAGAAGATCGACATAAACAACATTTTTCACTAAATCGGGTTGTTTCCAATACACAGTGATGCCTTTGGGGTTGAAGAATGCACCTACATTATTTTCTTGGGTTGTTGTCGCTGCATTCAAAGATTTCATTTAGAAGTTCCTACAAGTTTATATGGATGATTGGACAGTGTATGGTATCATTAAGGATCATCTGGAAAACCTGCGACTGATGCTGGAAAGATGTCAACAACATCAAACCATGCTAAACTCCAAGAAATGAATTTTCTACACACCTTTGGAATGTTATTGGGCCACATTGTTTGCAAGCAAGGATTGTTGGTTGACCCTGTGAAGATAGTGATTATTTTAATCTTACCACCACCAAAAAATGTGAATATTCTTAGGGAGACATTGGGGAACAATGAGTATTCTCACAAATTCATCAGAGGATATGCTATTATTATGTGGAAATTGAACCCAGTGTTAGAACAATTACACTCACATCAATTTCCAATTACACATGCAAAATTACTCACAAAAGAGACTGAATATCGAGCTGAACAGTAAACTGTATTGAATAAGTGTACAATAGCCAACCCTGTGAATTCATAGGCTTCCACAATAAATAATTACATGAGGTATTTGAATGCATGAATATTCCATTCGAATCTAGTCAAAAGCAGGCTTACTAAATCTAAGCAAATCCCCCATAGGTGCATAAAGCAGTTTACAAAACTATCTAGGAGCTCACGAATTGGAAAAATCAATTAGGCAAGCTAATAGTGGATGGAAGGACAACTCATACATGATTTTCATAGGATAAAAGAGTGGAGGATGTGTAGGACAAAAAACAAGTTAACCTCACATAGTCAAACTTTCCCAATTTCCTTAAAACACCGAAAAAGCAGGCAATAAAGAAAAAAAAGTAGACATGCACTAGGGAGGCCAGGAATAAAGTATATTTGATTCTAGGAGGTTTCCGAAGTGCTCCATGGCTCAAAATTAGCAATTTTGACCACTATGGATGTGTTGATGACAACTTGCATAAGGTGGAATATGGAAACTAGGCAAATAAGACAAAAATGGATTAATTAATGTCTAAGGTAGCTAACTATGGATTGATTATTCTAACACCCCCCCTTAAGCCTAACTTATGAGTAATATATCAGAAAATTATAGGGCCTAGCAACAAGGCTTAGTCACCCTTTACATACTGCATATCCATTTAACCAAGGAAAGAGGAAAAAACCCAGTGGGAAAATCCTCCCTTAAACATGGACTGTAAAACAGAATTTGGAAATATTGTCATCGCTCATGATTCACAGCATGATCAGCAATCCCCAGTAGTGATTTGATATTGCTGAATGTCTTCTCACAAAAAACTTTGGTGAAGATATCAGCTAGTTGTTCTGAAGATGAACAGAAGAGTAGGTGAATGGTGCCATCATGCACAAGCTGCCTGATGTAGTGCATATGGATCTCAATGTGTTTGGTTCTCTGCTTTTGAACTGGATCATTGCATATTTGAATGGTACTCTGATTATCACAATAGATAGTATTTGATTATTCTGATTCGAAGCCACACTCTCCAAGTAACCCCTGCAACCATAAACATTGAGTTGTTGCATTTACAACTCCTCTGTACTCTGCTTTTGTACATGAGAGTGCAATGGCACTCTGTTTCTTGCTTGACCAGCTGATTGGCCCTTCTGCAAGCATGAACACATATCTTGATGTTGAATTTCAATCTTTGTTGTCACCTGCCCAATCACTGTAAGTAAACCCAATCAAATCAAGATCATATTTAGCTTTATAGAAGATCCCATGTGTCCTTGTTCCCTTAACAAAGTTAAGGATCCTTTTGGCTGCTTTCCAATGGATCTCATGAGGCTGATCCATGTATCTAGAAGCCACACTTACTGCATAACAAATATCAGGTCTAGTATGTGTAAGATACAACAAACATCCAATCAATTGCCTATACAGTGTATTGTTTACCATAGGTGAAGAATCAGCTTCTTCAAGCTTCATTCCTGAAAGGAAAGGAGTCTTGCTTGGCTTGTAATCCTTCATTTTCAATTTTTTCAGCAAATACAAGGCATAATTGGACTGGTGTACCTTGATTACAGCTTTGGTTTGAGCAATCTAAAGCCCCAAGAATTGGCTCAATAGCCCCAAATCTGTGATGGAGAAGGCATGGTTCATTGCATCCTTCAAGGAAGCAATTTCAACCTTTGACCTTCTTGTAATGAGAAGGTCATCAACATATAAAACAATGATCATTAATGAACCATTAATCAGCTTCAAATAGACATTTGGATCTGATTTGCATCGAACAAAATTCAATGATAGTAGAAAGCTATCAATCTTGGCATACCAAGCCCTGGGGGCTTGCTTAAGCCCATACAATGACTTCTTTAGCCTGCACACAAGAGATGGGTTAGTACCAAATCCTTGAGGATGATTCATGTATATCTCTTCAGTGAGATCTCCATTCAGGAAAGCACACTTCACATCCATGTGATGTACTTCCCATTGCTTTGAAGCTGCAATGGACAAGGCTACCCTGATGGAGTCCATCTTTGCCAATGGTGCAAAGGTCTCATTGTAGTCTATGCCATGAACCTGTGAGTAGCCCTTGGCTACCAATATGGCCTTGTACTTTAGAGGTGAACCATCAGCAGAAAATTTTGTCTTGTACACCCACTTGCACTAAACTAGCTTCCTCCCTGGGGGAAGATCTACCAGCTCCCAAGTGTTGCTCTTCTGGAGTGAGCTGAACTCTTCCTTCATGGATGCTTGCCATATTGGATCTTTCGATGCATATTCATATGTCTGAGGATATGATTCCACCATCGGATATCATTTCTCATCAAACATAGGATCTTTCATGCATAGAGCACTCTCAAATTGAGATCTAGTCCTCCTAGGGTCATTAGGATTTCTAGCTAGTTCTCCAGCTGCATGAATGGTCTTGGATACCCATTTTGGCCTTGTAGGGATGTTAGGATCTGCAATAAAATCATCACTATCAGACATATCAGAATCAGCATGTTCAACTATCTCTTCACTTACATCCAGAGGTTCTGGTGGTGAAGAGGATTCTCCAACTTCCACTGCTGCTTGGGGTTCTTCTCGAAACTGAACACACCTTTCAATGAAGGATTTGTTTGTGCTAAAATTTATCAGCTTGTACCCTTTTAAATATTCAGAGTACCCAAAAAATATACACTCTTGGCTTTGGGGCTGCAAATCCTTTCTCTTTTCTGTTGGAATTCTATCCCAAGCCCTTGAGCCAAAAATCCTGAAATGCGTCACATCTGGATTGTGCCCACTCCATGCTTCGAAAGGATTCATACCATCAAGATTTTTATGAGGCACCCTATTCTAGATATAGGCTGCATAGTTTATAGCTTTGGCCCAGTAATTTGGTGGCAAAGTCTTAGCCTTCATCATGCATGTTTCCATCTCTTTCAGTGATCTATTCTTCCTCTCAGCAACACCATTCTGTTGTGGTGTGTAAGGGATAGAATGCTGCATTTGAATACCTACATCTGCACAATATTGAATAAACTCAGACTTGACATACTCACCACCATTTTCATATCTGAGGACCTTGAGTTTCCTCCCATACTGGTTTTCAACCAAAGCCTTGAAGACTTTGAAGAGGCCAAAAACTTCAGACTTGTGTTTTAGGAAGTGAACCCAGCAATACTTGGAAAAGTCATCTATGAAAGTCAATGCATATTTGGCTTGACTCATTGACATATGAGGAAATGGGCCAGAAACATCACTATGGATGAACTCTAGAGGTGCAGAGGTTCTCTCATGACTAGCTCTCTCAAATTTATGCTCTGGGTGTTTTCCTAGGATGCAACCTTGACAGACTCCTTTGGAAAATTTTATCTCTGGTAACCCTATGACCATCTCTTTTTCACTAAGATTAGAAATATACTTGTAATTTAGGTGGCCCAATATTTCATTCCAAAGCTTGCTTGCCTCATTAGCATGAATCAAAAGAGCAGAGGGGTTTTAGT
>LPNX010103461.1:185721-291803 GCA_001517045.1 Pseudotsuga menziesii | reverse complement strand
ACTCACATCAATTGCCAATTACACATGCAAAATTACTCACAAAAGAGACTGAATATGGAGCTGAACACTAAACTGTATTGAATAAGAGTACAATAGCCAACCCTATGAATTCATAGGCTTCCATAATAAATAATTACATGAGGGATTCGAATGCATGAAGATTCCATTCGAATCTAGTCAAAAGCATGCTTACTAAATCTAAGCAAATCCCTTATAGGTGCATAAAGCAGTTTCCAAAACTGTCTAGGAGCTCACGAATTGGAAAAATAAATTAGGAAAGATAATAGTGGATGGAAGGACAATGCATACATGTTTTTCATAGGATAAAAGAGTGGAGGATGTGTAGAACAAAAAAAAGTTAACCTCACCTAGTCAAACTTTCCAAATTGCCTTAAAACACTGAAAAAGCAGGCAATAAAGTAGAAAAAGCAGACATGCACTAGGGAGGCCAGGACTAAAGCAGATTTGATTCTGGGAGGCTTCCCAAGTGCTCCATGAGTCAAAATTAGCAAGTTTGACCACTATGGATGTGTAGATGACAACTTACATAAGGTGGAATATGGAAACTAGGCAAGTAAGAAAAAAATGGATTAATTAATGTCTAAGGTAGCTAACTATGGGTTGATTATTCTAACAGATTACTTCCCCTATGGAGAAACTATTGAAGAAAGATGCTTCATCTGTCTAGGTTCCAGAATGTTAAGGAAGGATCGACACTCTCTAAGATGGCTTCAGCACCCATACTTGTGTTCCCATACTGGAACAAGGAGTTCCATGGCCATGTCTATGCATCATCTGTTGCTCTAGGAGTAGTTCTCATGCATCCAGGAGAAGGAGATCTTGATCACTCGATCGCTTTCGCTAGTCGAAAGTTGTTATTTTTTTAGAAGAACTATATGACCACAGAGAGAGAAGGTCTAGAGATGGTATATGCGCTACAAAAATTCAGGCATTACCTTTTAGGTGGTCATTTTAAGATGTTTACTGACCATTCTACTTTGAAGTACCTAGTCAATAAGCCTGTGTTGGGGGGGGGGAATATGCCACTAGCTACTTCTCTTTCAGGAGTTTGATTTTGAAATAACTGTGAAGCCATGTTGCTTGAATGTTGGACCCAATAGTTTGTCTCAGATCAAGACAGGCGAAGAACCAACAAACATTGATGAGGGACTGTCGGATGTGAAAATGTTTAGAGTCGACATAGCAGATGATTATTATGATCAAATAATCTAATTCCTGGAAACAAGAGTCACACCAGAATATTTTTCAACAAGCTAGAAGAATCAGTTGGTAGTTAAGGCCTCAGATTTTTAGTTGATTACTAGGCAGTTATACAAACTTGGCTCAGATGAGATTTTGCGGCGTTGTGTCCTACCACACAAACATGACCATATTTTGGAAGAAGCACATGAGGGAGTCACTGGTGGACACTATGAAGGATGCACTACTAAAATAAAGGTGATTCACATAGGGATCCAGTGGCCCACCTTACATAATGATGCGACAAATTATGCATGGAGCTGCGATGTCTGTCAACGTACTGGAAAACCATCACGGAGGATGAGATTCCACTAGTACAACAAGTAACCTTGAAATATTTTGATAAATGGGCTATGGATTTTGTGGGTCCAATTAACCCACTGGGGAAGCAAAATGGTGCATGGTATATAAATACAAAAACAAACTATCTAATGAGGTGGGCAGAGGCTGAACCAGTCATGGATTGCACCGCTGCGACAAAAAGAAGGTTCTTATTTGATAATATTGTGACATGGTTTGGATTCCCAAGGATACTGATGAGTGAATAGGGTAGTCATTTCATCAACCAAGTAGTAAGCATGACGACCAAATAATTGCACATACAACTTAAGAAAAGTACACCATATCATCCACAGGAAAATGGAACAGTAGAAGCTTTCAACAAAATATTGGGGCATGCGCTTACAAAGGTATGTAACGCTAACTGAGATGACTTGGATTTGAATATTCTAGTAGTACTGTGGGAATATCACACCACTTGCAAGAGATATATGGGTCAAACATTGCTCAAATTGGTATATGGGTAAGAGGCAGTCATGCTTATGGAGTACATTGTTCCTAGTCTGCGCATTGCAGCCACGACGGGAATGGATGATGAAGCAGGGCTACAGGAATGTGTGGTGCAGTTGATACAACTCAAAGAAGATGATATTATCGTGGGTTTCCATCAGCATGTTGAGAAGGATCGACAGAAGCCTTGGCATGATCGCCACATAAAAAACAAATAGTTTCAGCAGGGAGATTTGGTGCTGCTATATGACAGCAAGTTCATGAAGCATCCAAGTAAGTTACAAATGCACTGGATAGGTCCATATCTTGTTAATTCCATTACTTATGGGGGGCAGTTCAACTACAGAAATTAGATGGAGTGATGCTGCCAAAAATGGTGAATGGTAACTGACTGAAGCCTTATAGGATAGGGCTAGAACCACACATTGCTTAAGGCACTGCACACTAAAATAAAATAATATATATATATATAGGAAGAATAGATAGCTAGAGAAAAGGCACACCAGGAGGAAGTGGATGCGCAAGTAGGGGAGTCAGTAGCGTAGTTAGGAAGATCTAACACAACAGCAATAGGGTTCTGACGTAGTCAAATCAACAATAAATGAAGAACAGTTAAAATAGTTAACCAACAACATGTATTAATGGCAGATCCAACCATTGGGTTGATAGGATCGACAGCGGATTCGGGTAGTTAATGCATGATTTAGTCATGATGGCCGCATTTAATTTGGTAATGATGAGGATGGATTGACTTGATGCTATAATAAGGTGCTCGACACAGGTTGAAAGCACCATTGTGCTAATTTGAGTTGCAATAATTGTTGAACTGAGTTGAAATCCAGAGCGACCGAGTGAATTCTGGGAGTTGCAGAGTAAGGAAGAGGGTGTGTGATGATTAGAACCTTCTGGGACATTTTCGTGAAATGCAGGGAACCCCAAACATAGTATATATTTCAAGTGAGAGGGATTCTCCAATCATACCAATTACCATTGTTTAGGAAGTTTCCAGTATGTTGGTTGTATTGTCATTGGTCACGAGGAAGAAGTGGTAGGTGCAGAAGCCTAGCTCTCCAACGTCGACGAAGAGGAAAACAAGAACATATGTAAGGGCGCAAGAAGATGCAGCTGCACAGATGAGGCCATTTATCTCTGGTGTCATGGATTCAGCAGTTCAAATTGGGGTCTCCATTAAAGACATCTCGAGCTACATCGCTCCCACCTAACCTGGTGCGCAGCCTCGGAGGCTAAACAAGAATTGGAAGTATCACCCAAAGATGCCATCGCTACCAAGGGGGATGGTATGAAACACAAATATTGTCCCAACATTGGTGAAGATGAAGTATGAAAATCATGACCTTTTGGTGTTATAGGACATAGAAAACGAGCTTTATGAATCTTTTCCCTCAGTTGCAAGCAACCCCATAGTGCGTATCTCGTAGTGATGGGCGCAAGGACTAGATAAAGCTGGGTTGTTAGTGCTCATCAACATGCCACATTTTGGGCAGTTGAACAAGGAAAATTCCTGTGTTAAGAATATTTTGTCCTACTTCCATGGTGGGATGTTGTGGTTGGATAAACCAGTCCCAATCACGGTATACTTGATATCAGATATCATGGGGTTGCCAAAGGATGGGCCAGACCCATCACAATAATTCAAAGGTAGAGATAATGATAAGCGACTTGTTTCACATTTGAAACTAAAGTATGACTTGCAGTGTGATGGAATAGCATATCACATTGATAGCATCAATGACTGAGATATAGGTATCGATGCTAGAATATTAGCCAATAAGATTTCCTGTAAGAATCACCCCATCCAGTGCACTTCAGGGGTGAATATTGTGTGTGCCGAATAATGTGCAGAAGGGGTGCAAATGAACTGGGAACTCTTCTGCGACCTGTATGGCAAGGTGAATTACTGCTCCTGTGACTTCTTTCGTGCAAATTTTAGTTAACAGTTTGCCTGCAAGTAGACTGGCTATAAATATGAGTGTATCATCTGCTAAGGCTATGAGGTCATAAGCCCGACCTCCTCTCTGTAGCTTATACTTGTTAACTAGGAGTGCTGGTAGCTTAGTATCCTTTCTTTTCCCTAATATATGTGTCTGAGGGTCCTTACCGTTCTTGGACAGCCCAGTGATGCGGTGTATCAAGTTGACGTTCAGATCAACCCTGTTACCCAGCCAAAGGTAACCTCCATGTACACAGGAAAGTAGCACACGCACCATGGCATTAACCTTTGTACCTCATCCGAAATGTGGTATTTTCAACAAATTGAGCAAGCCTGACTGCTCAAGAATCTGGACATGTTCAATAGGAACAAACTCATCTACACCGGTCCTCGGGTTCCTCTGAACCATAAGATACAGATCCAGTTGAAACTGAGGACATGTATTACTATCGCCAAGGTTATAGTCTGTAAATTTGAGAGTAGGGACATATCCTAACAATTGTCCATCTTCCTTTACACGAGGATCAATCGACGGTAGCAGAATAGGAAACTTAGCACCCTTGGGAATGGTTACCTCTGGTGCATCCTCGACTCATGACAAAATGTATACTATTTCCATATGAACTTCTTCTTCATGCTCTGAGCTGGACTCTTCTACTATCTGAGCTTGAGTCCTTGTCCTCGGCGTCTTCCTGACCTGTGTTGCACCTAATTTCACAATCCTGGGTGACATGGTCATGGCAAAGTCAAGGCCACCACGCTTGAATCATCGCACGACATATTCTAAAGGTTCCTTCTCGGACATAAACCTCCTGGTGCGATACTCTGGACTAGCAATGGCTGCGAAAATGGGGAAACCAACACTCTGTAACTGGAGTATCTCTGTACAGGGAAAACTCTACAAATTACTTTATAACTCTCAGAAATCTCAAAATTAACCCTTATGTCTGAATGATATGTGTATTTGTAATGAAGGCGGTAATCTCTGAAGCAACGGTAACTTAGGCTGGACCCATTGGTGGCATTTATTACATGGACAAGACAACATCCCATGCCCCTCTCCTCATTAATTACTGAGAACCCATTCAAATTTCCCTCAAAAATTGTGCGCAAGCGGCGATCTCGACCTAGATTTACCAAATCTAGGACAACGTATACCTATCATATATTCATTAATTGCTTGTCAGAAGGTGAAGTGACTGGCCGTATTTCCCTTTCAAAATCATCTTTGCAACATGGGGAACATCGCCTCACTGTGATGTCACACCGCATCATCCTAGACCAAAATGTTGGCGTGAAACTCTGCAACGTTGAAAAAATACGCAATCGTCCTATGTCTTACACAAAATAAACTTTCCTGCTGCGATTCCTCCTACTTAGAACTTTTTCAGCTGGTGTTGACTAGTTATGGGTGCGATGCCTCCTTTCAACTACACTGAACATCTACATGACTTAGTTTTCTGAGTTAGGACTGGGAGGTGGAGTGGCTATCACTACAAATCTTAAGCCTACTGCCATTAATCAAAGTAGGAACAAGTTCCCTGTTCAGTTTACTGAGCTAAACGGCACCTCCTTCTGTGACTTGCTGAATCTGATATGGCCCCAACCAATGTGTCTTGAACTTCCTAGGAAAATTAACAAACTTGCTATCATAAAGGAGCACTAGGTCTCCTGTCTAAAAAATATTGCTCTTGATGTGCATGTCATGCCAAGATTTTTCTCATGCCTTCTGCACTTTTTGATGAAATCCTACGATGAATCTGTCTTCTTCTAAGGCAAGCAGCTGTGCTAATCTTTCATTCATCATATATGTATCAGCCATCTCAGTAATTTGAGCAATTCTTAAACTTGGAATAATATATTCCATAGGCATAACAGCCTCTTGTCCATATATCAAGCTAAAAGGTGCGTGTCCTGTAATTTTCTTGCATGTAGTCCTATAAGCCCATAATACAGCATTAACCCTGAGGTCCCAATCATCTCTTTGGGTGTTACAGATCTTAGTAAGAGAATTTTCTAGAATCTTGTTAAAATCCTCCACCGTACCATTAGCTTGTGGGTGGTAGGGAGTGCTCTTATGGTGCTGTATCTGAAATTCCTCCATCAAGGCCTCGATAGTGCAATTCAGAAAGTGTGTTCCTTGATCACTCATCAAAATTGCTGGACATCCAAATCTACTTATGATGTTTTCAAAAATGAACTATGTAGCTGTAGCAGCATCACAATTCCTCGCTACTTTGGCCTCTTCCCACCTGGTGAGGTATTCTGTTCCTGTGATGATGTATCTCGCACCAATTTGTTTCCCTGGTGGGTTGATAGGACCCACGAAATATATATCCCACTTGTCAAATGCTTGCAGCGTAATCTGTGGTCGCAGTGGCATTTCATCTCTCCTCGAAGGTTTTCCTACCCTCTGGCAGATATTGCAGCATCTGCAAAAATCCTTAGTGTATTTATGCAAAGTAGGCCACCATAATCCTGTAGCTAGAATTTTCTGAGCAGTCGGCTTTCCTGTGAAATGACCTCCTACGGTAGCTGAATGTGCTTCTCTAATAATGGCCTCTTTCTCATGTGGCATAACGCATCTGCGCAAGACTTGATCTGGACCTAACTTGTATAAATGTCCTACGATCAAAGTGAAATCTACTACTTTAACAACTAACTGTTTCTTTTGATGCTTAGTAAACTCAACTGGTGCCCAACCTATAGTGAGAAAGTGAATAATATTTGCATAATACTCATCTGCAATCTGGATAGAAAACAATTGCACATCTGGAAAATTATCCTCTAAATTACTTGGTTCTTCTCCTGAGTCTATCCGCGACAGATGGTCCGGTCCTGCATTTAATCTCCCCGGTTTTACAATAATTTCAAAATCATACTCCTAAAATAGGAGTAACCATCTGCAGATCCTCCCCCCTAACACTGGCTTATTGACCAAATACTTTAAAGCGGAATGGTCAGTGAACATCTTGAATGTGGAACCCAAAAGGTAGTGCCTGAAATTCTGTAGAGCATACACCATAGCTAATCCTTCTCTTTCTGTAGTGGTGTAGTTATTTTCTGTGGTAGATAAATTTCTACTTGAGTACGTGATAGGGTGATCGATACCCCCTTCTCCTGGCTGTGCTAAGGCAATCCCCAGTATGATGCCAGATGCATCCACATGTACATGAAATGTCTTGTTCCAATCTGGAAATACTAAGATGGGTGTTGTAACAAACTTCTCTTTAAGAGTGTCTAAAATTTGATGGCATTCCTCATTCCATAGGAATTTCACTTCTTTCTTTAATAGCTTTTCCATAGGTGCTGTGATCTTTGCATAGCCTTTGATGAATTTTATATAATACCCTGTATGACCAAGCACTGTCCTCAATTGCTTGACTGAGTTGGGTGCTGGAAGATTTACAATGATGGAAATCTTTGTAGGATCTACCATCAAGCCTTGCCTGCAAACAATATTGTAACATCCCTGACCCTCCGACCAGTGAAGAGGACGCTACTAACACCAAACATACGGGCAACAGCCCCATGAACATGGACAATTATCAATGCTGATATTAAAAGAATGAACATAATACATACCAAGAAACATAATCCATCATACAAAGATGCATATTTACTCAGCATTCAGCGGAAGCAAACATAACATTTTAACATTCAACATGTTCATCATAATTCATGAAATAGTAGATATAATTGTAGAGATGAAATAGTCAGGAGTAGTTATCTTTTGATGAAGAACTCGCCCCACAACCAGCTACGTCGCTGCAACATTCCACCCAACCATAGGCCAGTGTGCTCATCAATCTCTCAGCAACACTGCCACCCCCGAGCTGGGCATGATTCCTCAAGGAATAAGGGTTAATGCAGGCTTACACATAGCCAAGGTTTTCCAATCAGCCAAACCCACACAGTAGGGTTTTACCAGGTCATCAAGGAGCTAGGATAGGCTAAATTCCAAGCTGGTGGCCTCAACACCAGTCTTCTCATGCATACCCAGCCTCTAATCCCACTCACAATAGTTTGAATACCAACCACTGCATACCGCAGCAAAACAACCCATTCACATCTCTGTGAAGAAGGTAAAGACAACCAAGTGACAGTCCCAAACAAAAGACGAAACACAGATCAAGCCACAATACAATTCAAAGTTGTTCTTGGCCCTAGCATGGCCAAAACAACTCGACAGCGACCCAAAACTAGGGTACATCAACAACCACAACCCCACAATGAATGATGGCAACAATCCACAGTCTGCAATGGATAAGAAATTGAACTCCCAGCATAGACTGGGCAAAACTTAACTGATTAATGTGGAAGAAAACCTAGGGGAAAGACAACATCCCCGAATGCACAATGAAACCATGGTAGCATTACACAGTCCGCCAATGGGAGAGAGAACGAGCTCCTAGCATTGACAGAGGAAAACACAAACGTAGACCACCATAGACAACATACACAGCCACAATTGGCAAGGGGACATACACATACCACTGAAACCAGTATGGAACCCATAGGCACACATCCCTGAGCATGAAATGGCTCCTGCACCTGAAAATCCTGAGTGACAGCCACGATTCCTCCTGCTCCCTACATGAGGAAAACCAACGCAGAATTCCTGTGTGTGAGAATGGGAGAGAATGACTCTCTATGTGTGGATGGAAAAACGATGGATAATTCCCCAAAAATGGTGCACGTGAGGAATTAATCCTCCCTATGTGAAGGGAGAAACTTATACAGACCATAATCATCCAAAAAGAATGGAGAGCCGACCCCTGCCTGCGTGAGGGTAACAACGAAGATATCCCACCTGTTCGTGAAGAGAACCCTCCGCATGAGGATGGACCAGACCAAAACAATGGAGGAATGGAGAGAGTGGAAAGAGTGGGGAGAATGGAATGTCACTCCTCTGCCCCAGTGACGTGAAGAGGAAGAATCCACTGGTGGAGTGGGCACGTGGGCAAGGACTGACAGTCCTACCATACCCACCACTACTCAGCAATAACTACCTCAACTACCCAACAAGACATTGAAGAGGTTGGATGAGACAAATGAAGATGATACATGGCTTTCCGCCCCCCATAGACCAAGGTTGACATCCCTCACCCCCTTATCCTTTGGAATCATGCCCTTTTCATTTTAACATTGCACTGTCGTAGCAGGTTGTGGGTTTATTTTTAATTGATGTGTGTATTTACATGATGCCAAACTATAATGTGCCAAATATCACGATATACCATTGGAAACTATCCCTATTACTGAAACATACACAACTGAATCGATGGTGGGGAGTTTTCCTTTAGCTCCTCACCACGATTAATTACATTATATACATCATGCAAACGGGGTCAAAACCAGGGTGTTACAAATATGACCCAACAAAATACCAAATGGTGCACAGAATATACATTTCTTCAAGTTAAGAGAAATCTGATATTGCCTACATTTTTCTAACATGAGCCTTAAATCTCCTATATGCTTTTTGATTACTCCAAATACAGTCCAATCATCAAAATATACTTCTAAGAATTTATGGATGTATTCCTTAAAGACAACAACTACTACTCTAGAAAAAATAGCTGGTGCATTTTTAAGACCAAAGGGCATTACCGTATACTAGAATGAGCCCCATTCTGTCGCAAAGGTGGTCTTATGTCGATCCTTCGAATGGATTCTTATCTGATGATAGCCTAAAAATCCAGCAGTGAATGAGTAGATATCCTATCCTCCCACATTGTCTAAAACGTCATTAGTAAAAGGTGTCAGAAATGGGTCATGAAGTGATGCATCATTGAGTTTGAGCAAATCGACACAAATCTTGATTTCTCCTTTAGTTTTCTTTTCCTGCACAACCATGGGACTAACCCATTCGCTCTCTTCTACTGGCTCAATGATGCATGATACTAGCATATTATCAATCTCATCCTTAACGTTTTCTTTATAACGAGGATTTAATCTGTATGGACGCTGCTTAACTGGCCTAGCATCCGCTTTCAAAGGTATCCTCATGACTCCCAAATCTCCTACTATTCCCTTCATCTCTATAAACTTAGTGGGAAATAAGTCCTGATAGTCATGTAACAAATCTGCGATGTGTTCTACCATTTCATCATCCCAATAGTCTCCAATAGAGGCAAACTTTGGTTCTGTTTCTATGCCAATATTAATCTTTTTAATCTTAATAGGCTCTGTGACAGATGGAATCTCTAGCTTTGGTCCATCAACTTCGTGAGTCTCTTCTGACTCTGGAATGTTGATACTACGAGGATTCTCATCCTCATCACCTGGCTCTTCTGCGAAGTTGTAAAACTCTAGCACGTGTTCTAACTGGATGGCCCAATCAAGCTGATCATACACTGGTAGGGTACAGTCATCAAATATATTAGTCTTTATAGTCTCTAGAGCCTGATCAATGCTTAGATACTCAGATTCAAAAGTGAAAGTGAGTGCAAAGCTGTCTATCATAATTGGCCATGTAATCGTTCCTCTGCGCAACTCTGTCTCAGTGTACCAGTTCCTTGGGACTGTCTAAAGTGTGAATGAATAGGTGAACCCATTCATCCTTGGGAATGTCCAACCAATTCTGTTCACAAATCTTAATATGTGACCTGGGGTCACTTTCTCCTATATATTTCTGCTGTAAATGGTCCTTGTCAATAAATAATCTGATCACCATCAATCTTTTAAAATCATCCCATGATGCGATATTTTATTTATGTGCATGCCACCATCTTGCAGGTGTGGCTCTTATTGCAAGGTCAATAGCTGCCATCCTCTGCTCATGAGGGATTTCCTGCTCAAACTACTATAAAAATTCATTGACATCTGCTAAGCCATCAAACAATGAGATATCCTTAATCTCTATTCCAATCCATCGCAGTGACTTAATCATAAATGCACATCTGCGAGCTGAAACTTCATAAAGTCTATTTTTCCAATTTTCGAAACCAACATCCAAATCCAATGCGCATGAGCTATCACATCACCAACTAATATTTCCTTTTGTGGTGGGATTGATATAATCACTCTAGTTAGCAGTCATCTGATAGAGGCTCTCCATATTACGCACCTCTTCCTCTGCTCTGATAGGTTCAATGTATCGAGGACCCTGAAAAAGATCTAAGGGTGTGATGACTCGAATCTGTTTATCCTCAAAGGTCATTTGTCTTTTTTTCAAATTGATAACAGCCATGTTATCAAATGCCCAATAAATACCTAATAAATCTAAATACGATCTGCTATCGCCAATAATTTCTATGACTTCAAAATCCGCAAAGCTGCGAAGTCCATCAATATCAACTGGTACTTGCGATAATCAACCCAGTGGTGATACCCTCTGCTGATTGGCTAATCGCAAATGGATAGGTGATCTGGATAAATTAGGGCTACCCATCTGTTCCCATGTCTTCTTAGTGAGAAAATTTACCTCTAATCCTAAATCTAGGATTACCTCATCCATTTCAAACTCTCCAATTTATGCTGTGAGTCTCATTTATCTTCCTGTTCTTGTATGGCCCATAATATTATGAACAACATGCTGCATACTGCTCACAAAAGAAGACTGCTGATACTGGTCTATGATGCATTGAAGCTCTCCTATGGATTTCTCATTTCTTATGAGTTTCAAGCAGCTCCGCAGGAAGGATTGTACACTTCCTATCAACTCATCCTCTTCGCACCTTCCAGATGTGGTAGCCTACGATATCTGCATAGGTTTTTTGCTGCGGTACACCCCTACAAGGCAATATCTATGATCCTGATAGTGTAGGGTCAGTAAATAAAGTTTTAGCTTTCTGAAATGTTTCTTTGTTCTTCTACAGGTCAAGTGGTGTAGATTTATCAGTGGCTTTACGCACCCACTTCGTACCTGTATTCTTTTCGGCATCCTGCGATGTCCTACTAGTAGAAGCACCGCTGCGAGTCACAATATTGACTCTTGGTTCTAGTTCTTTCTGCTTATCAGCAATAAGCTAAATATTATGGTTTATTGCTGGCTTAGGATCCTTAATTTTGGCTATCAAGATAGGACATTCTTCTATAGTATGATTGTAGGACTTGCAACACTTACATGTTGAAGTAGGGTTCTAACAATCCCTAGCATAATGTCCTATGGCTCCACAGTTGTAACAAACAATCGGTCCACGACCATAGCCAAAGCCTCCACCACGGCCTCTTCCTCTAAATCCTCCACCATGACCATCATGAGCTAGTTCATGCTGTGGACCTGCTGCTGGTCGTGATGTCTTTGAATAGACTCTGTAGAAGTCATGTTTTCTCTCTATCATGAGATCATAAGATCTACAATTATTTTCATCATGTCCTACTGACTTACAGAAGTTATAGTATAAATTCTTAGGATTTTGTACATACTTCTGAAGTAAAGGGCATTCCTATGGTCTATGTCCTCGTGTTCTATAGATTTCACACCATGGCCCTTGATTCTGTACTAAGGGGTTAGGATCCCCACTTGCTATATACTCAACAAATACTGGACAGTTATCTTTGGTATGGCCATGTCCTTTACACTTTGTACACCATAATTCTTGTTCAACCTATTTCCCTTTATTAATCTCATGTAGCTGTAAAGTGAGATTGGCTAACTGATTCTGTAAGTTTTTCATACCTGCAGTAGTCTCAACTAGAGGTGAAGCCTCTAGTTTCATTACCATCTCCAATTCTTCATCTTGTGTATGGAGTTTCTGTTGCATTAGTGGGAGTCTGATATGAGGGAGCAGTGCTACAATGAACCATTCCTTATGCTGCTCTGGTGCAAACTCAAAACTAACTTGGTCTATAAGAGCTTTAAATTTCTGATCGTAATCCCATACTGACTCTGTGGGTAACTATTTAATGTCTTTAAGTTCTGTGATACATTGTGACTCGGACTTGGGTTTCTTAAATTCCTTAATCATTACGGTTTTGTGTTGGCTTTATCTCTATGCAGACCCAGGTTTACTTTATTGTACCAAGAAAACCCCTAGCTCACTGGCCCTTTCGGCGACAGGCCACAGAACGGCATGAAGTCTCACCTAAAGTGATATTAAATGGGTTGGCTGAAGAATCACATTTCCTCAACCAGGTTCTGCAGCATCTTGGGTTCTTTGACTCTACTTAACCAGTGGAATCTCTCAGCAAGGGCTGTTTCTCTCTTCCTAGCTGATTCTGCTATAGGACAGGCTCTTATCACATCATAGCTTCTAGGACAATGCGCAAACTTACTCTTTTGCTCAACTCTTAACCTGCGATATCTCACACCGCAGCTCCTCCGACAGTGCGATATCGCCTTTCTATGCCGTGATATTTCCTACAGTAAGACTCAATATGCTCATTAACTCTCAAGGTCCAGAGGCTTCCTCTCTGGGTATAATATCTTAGTTAACTTTCATCAAGGTGTTAAACAAATTCACTTAGCCTCTACAGTCTAACACGCTTAACATCCATGACAATCAACTTGCTGAACTAAATATACGGAAGTCACTTAACACTGTAACTATTAGTTGTCATGAATCAAGCACTGATAAACTCATATACAGAATACTTAACATATTCAATTCACATTTAACCTTTTATGTTACTGCAACTGAAGGATAGCATACATACATTCATTAACTAATAAGCAACGTTCATGTAACGAATAATAGATAGCAAATAAGAATAGCACAATCACATGAAACAGTTGCACAACACATGGATTTTACATGGTTCACTTCCAGGGAGGAAGCTACGTCCACGGGAACTGTGTTTATATTATATCTAGAGAGAGTAACATAGTTCCACTACAACCTCTTATGTAGCTTGAGATCTTTTAGGAAACTCCACGCACTCAGCTGGGAGCCCTTCTCTCTTAGATCTCTTCTATTTCTATTTTGCTTTCTTCTTACAATATACTCTCTCTCTCTCTCTCTCTCTCTCTCTCTCTCTCTCTCTCTCTCAATCCCTATGGATTGTTACATTCATGCTCAAGGAGCCGGCTACTAGTTACAATAATATAACTACAGACTAAACAATAGAACCAGAGCTCGACTCTTTCTCAATGTCTCACTATACTGACGAGCTAACTGACTAACTATATCTCTAGCTGGCTAACTAG
The DNA here is from genome assembly GCA_001517045.1 of Pseudotsuga menziesii. NCBI lineage: Eukaryota > Viridiplantae > Streptophyta > Pinopsida > Pinales > Pinaceae > Pseudotsuga > Pseudotsuga menziesii. Next base: position 277,710 of record LPNX010103461.1, on the reverse strand, counting down.
CTAACCCTTCATAATAAAAAATACATGCTTAAATAGGTGGCCCGAAGGTCTCACCATGATACAAAACTATGGGCCTATCCCAACAGTAACTGAAAACCCTAACTGTGATAGTCGGCATATTTGTGCTTTGAACTATCGCTTACTGGTCACAGTGCAGCTTTCTACAGTCTTCCACGATGTTCGACGCTGATCGTGGGTATGGGCACCACTTCCTTGGTCACTCCCTTTATGTCCTTTGTCTTTAATACCTCGGCTCGTTGCTCCTTCACCATTCATGAGGGTAGCTGAGCCCTCCTATCGTCGTCGCTACCTTAAATGCAGTGGTTGAGCTCTCTTCTCAGTTTCTTCAGGTACTATTTCCTTTGACTTTCTTGTTCCAATAGTAGATTTTCCTATAGCTGCGAGGCCCTGATTCAACATTCTGACCTCTGCAAGTGTTCTGTTCTGCGCTGCTGTATACTTCATATACCATGTTAAAGCTCATTCTCTAAGTGCAGTGGCCAACTGGACAAGCTTAGTATTGTAATCCTAGATCTGCTTAATGGTCCATACAGCTTCACATAGGAACCAATGTTGTTCTGGGTCTTCTACCCCTGTACCCCTAAAGGTAGGTAATTTCATGTCATCCCCCATTCTGTTTCTACAAGGTGGATTCTGATTTGCTGTATTGCTACCACTTGGCGGTGTAAATGTAGGTGGTATAAAGGTAGTATGTATTGTGTGTGAACTACTAGATGGAGTTCCTGCAGGATTATTCTGAGTCCCGGTTGGTTTCTGTGGGGTATAAGGGTGGTAAGGGATACCCCCTACTATTCTTTCTCTATTACTTTGACTCTGTTCTCTAGTACTGTCTGAACTGTCTTCAAAGAAGGAAGATCTGAAATCTACTTTATATCTCTTACCGCTACGTGTACATCCAATTTCTTCAGAATCACTCTCAAACTCTTGTGACATTACACTTACTTAAATTATTCATTTGAGAATATATCCAGTACTCCTTTTTCATACAATAACATCTTAAGGGACAAATTTAAAGAGTTCAAGTACTGACCGCAATATCCCTTAAAGAAGTACCTCTCTGCTTCGCTGAAACTCTTTCTTTGATCAACTGCAAACTTTGTAGTGAAACCTTCCAGCAAACTCGCAAGCCAAAAGTCTACTGCCCTCAAAATAGGATTATCTACGCTCTTCATAGTGTGAATCAGCTTCAGTGTCCAGACAATGTTCCTTTTCTTCTTGAATACATGATTATCATTTAACTTTGACAACCAATCTTACAACTCATTTGCATAGGTCACAAAAAATATCTCATGCAAGTCTGTGAAGATATGTTTCTGTAACCAGTCCTCTGTACTCAGCCTAGGACTCTTGTTTTCTTTTTCATCAAATTCTCTTTGCTTAGACTCAACCCACTGGTTAATTTCTTCTTTAATAGGATGCCAACAGAACATCAGCTCTTCAATTTGTTCAAAACCGGCAATGGAACCATTTTTTGGTCTTCTCTGGGCAGACCCAGGTTTACTTTATTGTACCAACAAAACCCCTAGCTCACTGGCCCTTTCAGAAATAGACCACAGAACGGCCTGAAGTATCACCCGAAGTGATCCTAGATGGGGTGGCTGAAGAATCAGGTTTCCTCAACCAAGTTCTGTAGCATCCTAGGTCCTCTTGACTCTAATTAACCAGCTAAATCTCTCAGCAAGGGCTATTTCTCTCCTCCTAGCTGACTCTGCTATGGGACTCACTCTTATCGCATCGTAGCTTCTAGGATGATGCGCAACCTTTCTCTTCTTCTCAACTCTTAACCTACGATATCTCACACTGCAGCTCCCCTGACAGTACGATATCACCCTTCTATGCTGTAATACTTCCTACAGTAACACTAGCTATGCTCATCCACTCTAAAGGTCCAGAGGCTTCCTCCCTAAGTACAATAGCTTAGTTAACCTTCATTAGGTTGTTAAACAACCTTACTTAAGCTTCTACAGTTTAACACGCTTAACATCAATTACGCTTAACTTGCTGAACTAAATATACGGAAGTCACTTAACACTGTAGTTGTTAGCTGTCATAAATTAAGCACTGATAAACTCATATACAAAATACTCGACACATTCAACTCGCATTTAACCTTCTATGTTACTGTAAACTGAAGGACAACATACATACATTCATTAACTGGTAAGCAAAGTTCATGTAACGGATAACAGATAGTGAATAAGTAAAGCACAATCACATGAAACAGTCACACAACACACGGATGTTATGTGGTTCACTTCCAGAGGGGAAGCTATGTCCACGGGAACTATGTTTGTAGTATATCTTGAGAGAGTAAACACAGTTCCACTGCAACTTCTTATGTAGCTTGAGATCTTCTGGGAAACTCCACGCACATAGCTGGGAGCCCTTCTCTTAGATCTCTTCTTTTCCTATAATGCTTTCATCTTACAATATACCCTTCCTCTCTCTCTCTCAATCCATGCAGATTGTTACATTCATGCTCAAGGAGCCAGCTACTGGTTACAATAAGATGACTATAGACGTAATGACAGAACTAGGGCTCGACTCTTCCTCAATGTCTCACAATACTGACGACAACTAGTAAAAACCAAGAAACCCAACCCTTCATAATACAAAATACATGCTTAAATAGGTGGCCCGAAGGTCTCACCATGATACAAAATTGTGGGCCTATCCCAACAGTAACCCAAAACCCTAATTGTGACAATCGGCCTTTCTATACTTTGAACTGCTACTTTCTGGTCACACAGCAGCTTCCTGCAGTCTTCCGCGATTTTCGGCGCTGATCGCGGGTATGGGCGCCGCTTCCTCGGTTGCTCCCCTTCTATCCTTTGTATTTAATACCTTGTCCCATTGCTCCTTCTCTATTTATGAGGGTATATGAGCCCTCCTGTCGTCGCCACTACCTTAAATGCAGTGGTTGAGCTCTCTTCTCGGTCGCTTCAGGTACTATTTCCTTTGACTTCCTTGTTCCGACCACCGCGATTTCTGGCCCACAATATGCACCGGAAAATGTGCTACGACGTCGTACCTTTATCATATCTCTTATATCGCCAGCTTATCAGCATCGCCAAAACTTTCTTTCCTCCAAAAATTGTCCATCTTCTACCAAAATTAGCAGCTTTTCCTATAGCTACGGGGCCCTGCTGCAACAAGATTTGTCAACTCAAGTCCTTCACATGTTCATTCTAAATACACTATGAAATATATACCATAAATAATCTCTGCAGTTATTTCATATAATAAGGTTCTTCAATAGTGATTGAAACACATGTTTTAGATATGGGAATAAGGGTTTTGAATACTAGGGATACAAGGTTTCAAAGATGATTGAATTTCAACATCATAAGGGTTCTCTCTCTTAGATTAAACTCTACATTTTCCCTCTCCCATGCCTATTTTATATTGATGGGGAGGAAGTCAGGAAGGTTAAGAGATTGTTATTTATGAGAATGGGAAGTTGGGGAATGAAACAAAGTGTCATTTTTCTGTAAAATAACTTACTTTTTATTTTTTACCCTCGCACAGATAGGTACGTGGACTAGACATTAGAAGGTCGTGTGGATGGAGTCTATCCATACATAGGTCACATACTTCTTGGAAAACCTATTTTTAAGAGGTATTTCCCAAGTTAGATGTTTTTCCAATTATTTATGGATCAAGGGATTATACAAAAGAGGAACATGGGTAACATCAATCATCATAAAGTCTATGGGAACAATGTGACAAAATACATTATAACATATGCCCCCTAATGTGTAATGTCATAGGGGAAAACGATGGTAGAAATAGATTATACTCCTTTCAGAGGTGAGTGATGAAGTAACTTGGGTGGAATTTCCATGAAAACCATTCATAGGGGGTACCTGTAAGGAACCAAGTCAAAACCACTCTTTGTGAGGAAGGAATACCCATTCCCAAGAGTAGCTAAAGCATGGTCACTGAATCAAGTACATAGAAAACCCATGAGGTATATAAAAGAAGTGATCATGCTGTACACCTTGGTTTTGACCCCATGGTATTGAATTGTACATGATGTATATATTGTAAGGAAATCATGGCGAGGAGCTCAAGGCCAAGGCCCTGCCATTGATTTGGTGTTGTTTGTGTGTGTCGACGATCAAGGTTGATGTTGATGGTTATAGTGCTAATTTTTTCACATTGTATTTTGAATTCATCATGTAAATATACAATTTAATAAAACACCACTACTAGCTATGCACTACAACCTAAGAGATGGAGGCATGATTTCACAAGGAAAAGGGAGGGGAGTTAGTCAAACTCCTGAGCCAATAGGGTGAGACCAAATGTCAATGGGGAAACCCATAAACACTTAGCTACCTTTTTTTACTCTATCCTCAATCATTCAACTCTTCCAGAAGAGCGGTTGAGGTAATTAATGTCTTGGGAAAAGCAAGGCATGGCAGTCGGTTTCGTGACTGATCTTTCCTGTAGCCTACATCCTATAGCCTGAAGTATGGGAAGTCATGTTCTTTATTATGAATCAATTCATCATGTGGATGTGTGCCATCCATATTTCCCTCAGTCACATGAAGGTTTTGTTGTTGTTCAGGGGTTTGTGTTTGTTCATTCTCCCCTATCCCACAGTCGAGATTGTTCTGGTGGAGCATTTAAAGGTTGATCACTCTCCTGAGTCACAGAATGGGTTGTTATGCAAGTATTTTCCTTTTCCAAGACCATATTTAATGGGTTACAGTTTTATTCTGAACTATAGAGTGGTATGAAACCCTTTTTCTCTGTGTTACAGTGTGTAACCCTGTGTTGTTGTGTACCCTTGTGATTTGATGTGATGTGCACCCTGTTTGGGTATGAACTGTATGCAATACTTAGGAGTGGAAGAGACAAAGAATGGGATTGATAAACATAGTGAAGAGAGGAACCTCACAAAAATATAAGAGTGGATGGTGAATCTTCTCTGCATGCCCTGAAGAGAACTGGAAGGGAAGGTATAACCCGAGGGACTGTGTAGCAAAGAAGGGGATACTTCCTTGTGTTGCGGTGTAGGTAATGTGGATTCCAGGAAAGATAGATATTTTGGAGGTGTCCCTAGCTCTTTATTGAGCCACTAGGTTCTCCATTATTCCTTTCCACTTCCTTAGCAACCTGATAAACCCAAACATAGATTGGCTTGGCTAACATCCTGATAAACCCAATTGTATATTGGCTTGGTTGAGCAGCCTAATAAACACAATTAGAAATTGGCTTGCTTGAGCATCTTGATAAACCAAACTTGTAGTTTGCTTGTATGTGTCTTGTTGTGCATTTGGCCATGTGTGATCCTTGGTTGGACAACCTGGTAAACACAACTGTGAATGTTGGCTTGTCTTCGTAGCCTCATAAACCCAACACTAAGATGGTTTTCCTGTGTAGCCTGATAAACCCATATGTTGGCTTGGTTGTTCATTAATGTAAATCTTGTCTTGAATGTGTACCATCTGATAAACCCAACTATTAGCTTGCTTGGATGTGTATCCTAGTAAAAACAACAGTGTATTGGCTTGTTTTCCTACATCCTGATAAACCCAATATTATATTGGATTCACTAGATAGTTTGATAAACCCAACTGAAGGTTGGATTGACTGTGTGTGATATGGTTTGGCTATGTGTGAGTTTGTTGTTCCCTAGTTCCTTGTGGAAATCATGCCCAAATCGGGGGTGGCAGTTATGTTAATAGATTAATGAACACAACTGGCCCATGTTTGGGTGGAACATTCCAGTGACATAGCTAGTTGCGGGACAACTTCATCTTCAAGATAAGTATTCTATCTTATTCTTATTTATGAAATGTATTTGATTATGAATGAATTGAATATGATGAATTCTTGCTAATGATTTCAGTAGAATTTACTGTTGTTAAATGTACCTACATTTGCATCTGTGTATGCCTTGTATGTTTCAATATCATTGGGCTTATGATCATGGAGGCTAGAATCCTAGTTACACACTCAGAAGGCATCTGAATTAATAGTTTCCTGTTGGAGTCATTATCCAACCCACACACCTATTTTGGTCAAATTTGGCCTATTTAACCACTATCCTAAGTTATTGACTCAAATTGTCATCATCATCAGCACACCATGACATCAGCATGAGCACACCCATGCACTCCTTCAATCAGGGAGGCCAACTAAGACTTCTCCTTCAATCATGGAGGCTAACTATGATTCCTCCTTCAATTAGAGAGCAATTTTGGGTGATCTGAGTGTCATAAGTGCACCAAATAGTTAACTGAATGTTGTTTCACCTAACAATCAGTTAAGTTGAGTTGTAAAGGTGCCTCCCTCATGTCATTGTCTATTTTGTGCTAATTTGGGTGAATTGGAGTGAGTTAATGCGCCTCCAACAACTTCTAATGACCAGTTTCAATTCAATTCACATCATCGGCGCTAACTAGAGTTAGTGATGTGCTACCAGCTACTTATTGAAATGTAGTGACATGACTTGAGTTACATTCAGTTAGAATCAGTCATTTATTGCATTCTTATTTAGTTAGGACTCAGTTAGAGTCAATCATGGCTAGATTAGTGGTTAACTAGTGTGTTCAGTGTGGCTAACAAACAGTTAAGCTACACACATCCATTCAATTCGAATGACCTCTAGTGAATTCGAATTGTCTCCATTTATGCAACTTTGCATGACATTATATTATTGATTTTCATTCTATTATTGATTATACATAGATGTGACCTCCTATTATAGTACAATTATGTCATTTCATGCCTAAATTGTCTTGAATATCTTCTAAGTTTGTGCTTTGTCTCAAGATTGTTGTAACAGAATTTAATACGGTATCAGAGCCACAGTGGGATGAAGCTCTTTCTTCAAGAAAACATGATTTTTTATGGATCTAGCATGCAAAATTGAGCAAAAAAGATCAAAAAATCCAGCACTACACCAGAATTCGAAGGTTTACCACATAAGTCCTAAGAAAAGGAATTGTTTATCAAGCTTGCTTGATCAATTAAGATGAGTGTGATGAAAAATTGAAATGTGCAGGTTGTTTGACCTTACGATTCCCTTTTTGTTTTGATTGCAAGGTTTTTTACATTTCCTTCACTGCTTTCGATATCTCAGCTCCATGGCTTCTACTCTAGATCCTCTTACTCCTTTCAATTACCACTAATTGAAGGAGGATATGGAGATTCAACTCCATTCAAAAGGGCTCTATCGGGTCACAATGAACACAAAAACAGAGCCTAATGTTGTTGCAGATAAGATAAAATACTAGAATAAGTTGGATGAAGCTTATGGTTTCTTATGTTTGTCTATTTCCAAATATATTCTATTCCATATAATGGGATTGAATAATTCAAAGGATATTTTGGATCAGCTCGCTTCCTTGTTTGATAAACAAGATGATCTGTGGATCTATCAGCTACATAGTGAGCTGATTTCCCTGAATCCAGGCAACTACAAAACTATGAATGACGTTTTCACAAAATTCAAGCACTTGGTGCTCCAATTAAAGTAGTGCAAGGTTGAGAATGATGATGATCATCTCATCCTAGCTATCCTCTCAAAAAATGGTCCTAATTATTCACTCTTTGTTTCCACATTCCATACTATGAAGTTAACAATCCCAAATTGGAAAATGCCTTCTCTTGATTCCTTCATCAAGTCCCTCACAAATGAGCATGACAAGCTTGTATAGATGCAGATCATCATATCCTTAAAATATCAAGCACTGTTTTCTTCGGGGCCAAAATATTTGAAGGATAAAGGAAAGTAGAAGAATCAAAAGGCTAAATTTGATGCTCCAAATCCTAAAGAAAAGAACCAGCAGTGAGAAGAGTCTTCTAGCTCAAAGAAACACAAGAACAAAGGAAATCAACGCAAAGAGAAAGTAAAGTGTTCCAATTGCGGGAAGGGATTCCACCCTAAACATTCTTGCATGAATAAGAAGCTTGATGATATGACTTCTCTCCTTGAGAGAAATAATATCAATCTTCCAGAGATTGTTCGAAAGAGAGATAATCAATATCAGGAGAGATAATCATGAAAGAGGACATGCTCTCGTGGAAATCACCTAAAAGCCAAAATCTCTCCTCATAGACTCTGACTCTTTGAATCACATGATGGAAAGAAGATAATCCTTCTCATCCTTGGACATCAACAAAATCATTCCCATCCACATGGGAGATTATTCTTAGATCATTTCGAAAGGAAAAGGTACTGTAAAACTTGAACATGGTAGTTTTTTTGATGTTCTGTATGTACCCTCCTTGGCCTGCAATATTTTGAGTGTATATCAAATGACTCATACTGGAGTTCCCAAGAGATTTAATTTTATCCCAAATGATGTTGGAATAATTGAAATTTCATTCAGGAAACTTGTTGCAACAGACATATAAAATGATCATGCTAAGGCCTAAGAGTTTTCCCAGTTTGTGGTGGATGCAAATCCCACCGCTATTCTTACTCATGGGAATGAGGTCAGTATATTATGGCATGAGAGATTTTGTCATTTCAACTTCAAATACTTGCAGCAACTTCAGAAAAATTCCATGGTTGAAGGCCTCCCAGCGATCAAAACTTCCAGTGGAATTTGCAAAGGTTGTATTGTCGAAAAACACCCTGAGCACAAGTTTGATCGGGGAAAGGAAAGCCATGCAAAGAGTATTTTGGGGATGATTCATTCTGATATTAGTGTAACCATTCCTAATACATCCATGAGTGTTTCATGGTATGTACTTACCTTCATTGATGATTTCTCCATATACACTTGGGTTTTCTTTCTAAAGAAAAAATCTGAAGTTTAGGAAATATTCACCGAGTTCAAAGAACTGGTTGAGAATGCCTATGGGAGGAAGATAAAATATATAAGATATGATAATTGAGGAGATTATATAAGTTCTGAATTTATGAAAATATGTTCTGATAGTCGGATCCAAATCCATCACTCTGTTCCTTACACACCACAGCAACATGGTGTTGCGGAAAGGAAAAACCAAGCCCTCAAAGAGATGACTACCTACATGATAAAAGCCAAAGGTTTAGCTGCAAATGTATGGGCTAAGGCCATGAATGTTTCTGCACACATTCAAAATAGAGTATCCCACACTTCCATGAAAGTAAAGACTCCCTTCGAAGCCTATTTTGGACATAAGCTGGATGTGTCAATTTTCAAGTTTTTTTGTGTCCACTGCATGGGCTCAAATTCCGCATGACAAGAGGAAATCTTTGCAACCAAAAAGTATTGAATGTTTTTTCATTGGATATACAAAATAATATAAGGGATTTAAACTTTTTAATATCAGAACCAAACTGATATTCATTGAAAGAAGTGTTCATTTTGTAGAGCCTCTCCAAGAGGTAGAACTAGTAGAAGAAAATTATGCTTAAATTCCCTCATGTCCTGCTAATCATTTGGGTGATGAAAGTGGGAGTAAACGATATGATTTTTAATATCTGATATCTGATATGAGTGAGAAAAATATATCAAGTTCAGAATAATATTCTGATATGCCAAATCATCTCCCAACTTGGGACAAAAATACACTCTCTTCTGTCAGGAAAAACATTAGAAATCCTGCTGATCCAAGAAGAACCCTGTCTGATTTTCAAAGAGAAGGTATTTCTCTCTATTGTATTAGATTCATTGCTATATGATACCCGTTATTTAATTATTGGGTCATATCCTAATTCCTAATACCATTCTTGGAAATATCCAAGATGGAAAGCTGCTATGGACAAAGAGTTTAATTCTCTTCGGAAAAATGCTACTTGGGAGCTAGTTTCCCTCCTTCCACCTGGGAGGAAATTAGTTCAATGCAAGTGGGTGTTTCAGAAAAAGGTTGGTTTTGATGGCACAAAATGCAAGTAAAAATCAATACTGGTTGCAAAAGGGTTCTCCCAGGTCCAAGGAGTGTACTATCATGAGACTTTTGCACCAATGGCAAAGATGGACTCCATCAGGCTAGTTTTGGCCATTGCCGCATACAACCACTGGGAGGTGCATAACATGGATTTCAAGAGTTCTTTTTTTCATGGAGACCTGAATGAGGAAATATACATGAATCATCCCAAGGGGTGTACATAATATCCTTATTCAGTATGTAAGTTGCAGAAGTTATTATATGGGTTGAAACAGGCCCCAAGATCATGGTATGCCAAGATGGATGTCTTTCTTCTCTCACAAAACTTCCAAAGATCCAAATATGATCCTAATGTATATTTTCAGCAGTATTATGGTAATATTATTATCATATTATTATATTTTTATGACCTTTTGATAACAATAATCACACTTTCTTCGATTGCTTTCATAAAAACTACTCTTCATGATACATTTGAGATGAGCGATTTGGGGCTCCTGAAGCAATTTATGGGGCTTGAAATATCACAATATTTTAATGGGATAATGGTAACTCAATCAAAATATATTGCAGACCTATTAATTAAGTTTAACATGGCTTATTTCAATGTTGCACCATTTCCTTTCCTCTCAAGGATCAACCTTGAAGAGGGAAAATCCACTCCACCCATGGATTGCACTATTTACTACCAGCTGATCGAAAGCTTGCTATACTTGACACATTAATGGCCTGATATTTGTTATTATGTGACTAATGTATCAAGATACATGCATCAACCTCATGAGATTCATTGGAAGTAATCCAAGAGGATCCTTCAGTACACTCAGGGCACAAGATCCTATGGAATTCACTATGCTACAGATTCTAAAGTAGAGTTGGTTGGTTATACAGAATCAGATTAGGTAGGGGATTCCATAGATCAGAAGTCCACTTCTGGGTATGTCTTTATGTTTGGTGGTAGCCCCATTTTATGGTCTAGAAAAAAGTATGCTGCCATTGCATTGTCTTCAGTAGAGCCCGAGTACAGGGGAGCAGTGAATGCTTGCATCCAAGATGTTTGGTTACAAGGAATTATTTCAGAGTTTGATATTGGTAGTGCTTTCTCCAAAGTCATATTTTGTGACAACCAAAGTTCTATCAAGATCTCCACATATCCAGTTCAGTGGCAGAGGACCAAACATGTTGAGATTCACATGCACTACATCAGGGAGTTGGTGCATGACAGGACCATTGTTCTGCAATACTACCCTACAGATGAGCACATTGCAGATATCTTCACCAAGAACTTTACTAAGAAAAATTTCACTTACCTCTGTTCACTGTGTTGATGTATTTGTAACTTCAGAATGTATTCACTTGTATATCTTATGTATTGTACCCCGATGTTTATTTTGGGAAGTATCTATAATGTAATTGAGTAATTCCATGCCCCGTTGTTTTGATCAGGAGATTCAATAATGTAAACTAGTCATGTAAAGTCATTGAGGTTAACCCTCCATTGTAACTCAGGGCAATAGTCCCCACATTTGTGCCAAGGTTAACCCTCCTTGTTGATCGGAGGGAAAAGTACCCACAGTTGTGGGGAACTAGGGTTATTAGACTCTCCTAGAGATGTCGGCTCTAGTAATTAATTGCTAAGTGGGGCCAACATGTTAAAGTGGAAATTAAGTGAATGAAAGAATATAAATAGAGAGTGATCCTCTCTATTTATCACACACACACACACACTCATTGGGGCGCATGAGTGAGAGAGGAGAAGCTCTCTCAAGTGTGAGAGAGAGAACAAGCTGTCGAGATCATATTTTCTATTTTAGGTTTTTACTGCTGCCATTGGTGCTCATTATATCTCTAAGGAAGTTGTGGGGTTTTATCCTTTATGGTTTCCTCAAGGAAAATTCTTTGTGTCTCTTGTCTCTTGTCTCTTGTGTTTATTGTCGTGCATGTTATTCTCTCAAATAAGATCCTAAGATCATATTGCTTAAATGATAAAAATATAACATGGTATCAGAGCTAACCTGAGAAAAATACATTGTGCAACTGTAGAAGCTAATGATTCTTAATTTTTGGGTCTCTCTCCACAATCCATCAGCAAAAGTATGCTAGGCTAACTCTCCATTGAAGGGCGCATTTTTTTGTCGAAGCGAAATTCGATTATGAGCATTTTCAGTTTTTGGTGTGGGAAATTAGGGCTTCTTATAGAAGAGCAGTTTTTGAGTGAGCCCGACATAGGATTTCTCTCCTCATCAAAATTGAAGTTTAGAGACCTGGGTCAACATTTTGGGTTGGGTACAACTCTGGGAAAGTCAAACCCTAGTTTGACCCCAGGTCGAAAAAACCCTAAAATACTAAAACTGATATGTTTTGGTACATTCACTATATATTAGGATTGGAGAAGGATCAAGAGTTTCAACTTTCACAGGATGAATATAAAATCCTTCTTTACTCTTTTTCTAAATTTTAGCCTCAAATTCGCTATATTATAGGATATATGATCCCTCCAAGTTAGGGTTCCATCCTCTTCTAGGATTCATCCCTAAACAAGACACCTGGGGAGAATTGCTATATCTCGGGATACAAAGGTCCAAATTAAATTTATGAATATGTTCCAAAAATTTCACAAACTGTAACTTATGTGGTCCAAGTTTCAGACCCAGAAGATGAAACAGTGACACGTGATAGTTCATACAAATTCACTATGTTGAACAGTCTTGAAACAGGTCACCTTGGGAAAACAATCATAAGTCTCAATTGGTGAAATAAATTCTAATGAAACCTATGGTGTTGGAATAGGAAAAGGAGAGGCTACACCAGTATGAATTTTTAGACACATAGGAGCAGCAATTTCAGAGATACCGCATAAACAGTAGTAGGAATTTCTACAGAAGAAATTGGTAAACTAGGGCTTCCTGTTCTGGGACCTTCCCTCCATTGTTTTCAGAAAAGGAGTACATTGGACAACTCAAATTGAAGAGGTCTATCTTTCTAGCCAATCAGATCTGAAATATTCCAAGTTTTGAAAATTAGGTTTTCTCTGACAAACCCTAGATCAGCCAGCTCCAGAACCAGGACGGACACCTCAAATTGGTAAGATCTAATCTTTTGCAATTTTTTGTTGAGGTTCTCATTTCAAGTGATGTATCACATCAGCTTGATGATAAGCTTATTAAAGTTCACAAATTCAAAGCATGGAAGTATATGATCTCTCTGAAGAAAATGAATTGGACACCTACACAAGTAGAGAGGTTCCAGTTCAGGAGGGAGATGAGGCTCAAAGCCTTACATAGGAAGAACTTGGTCAAGGTAAAGAAGATCATTGTTGATTCAATCACAGATCAAATTTTACCACAATTGTATTCCTGAAAGACACCGAAGATGTTTGATTCCTTGACCAAGCTATTTTAAGGGAAGAACATAAATCATAATATGACCTTAAGAAACCAGTTGAAGAATGTTAAGATCCAGAATGCAGAGACCATACAGTCATACTTTATAAGGGTCTCTCAAATCAAAGAACAACTTGAAGCAATAGAAGAAGAAGAGGAGAATGAAGAAGTTGTGATAACCACCTTGAATTTCCTCCTCGGATAATGGGATTCATTCATTTGAGGAATGTGTGCCAGAAGGAAGTGATTACTTTCAGCAAACTCTGGGAAGAGCACACATAAGAAGAATCTTGACTCATAATAAGAGAAAAGAAGATGGGAGCAACTACAGATCAAGCTCTCACCATCCAGAGAAGATCCCTCAAGTGATGAGGAATATCAACTCTTGAAAAACCTCTTATCCATGTTAGCATTTGGATAAGAAATGATGCTATTATTAATGAACAAGATGATGAAGCTGAAGGCTCAAGAAGGTATCTACCCACGAAACAAATAAAGATAAGTATTCAATTGTCATTTCATGATATTGTTTTGTTATGCATTTGTTTATGTTAAGTTAATGTATTATGCATGATAGAATGTTTGCATTAATGACAGTATACTACTAATATGCATTTTATGGGTAAGTAGCTCATGGTGTTATACAACTCTCCATTGCTACTTATCTAGAATGAAACCTCTTTGCTAACATATTGGATTAGTGCATAATCTCAATTATGTCTTGGTAGAGATGGAAGGAATATATAAAAATTTCCGTGAGATATGGATGAATGTTGTATTGGCTAAAATAGTTGCCTAATCATATATCTTGATGCAAAAGAATCTTTCATTATGAATATACCTTATGAAATTTTTCTAACCATACAAATGCATTTGACTTGTAGGAAATGTCGCGTACATAATCACCTACAAGAAAAGAAGGATGAGACTTGTTCCGAAGAACAAGTGACGACTAATAAAGAATAATATGACGAATGCACCGACATCATTGATGAAAAACCTTCCAGCTATGAAGAAGTAACCAAGAAGAAAGGGAAGACCAATTCAAAAAGAATGATGCCTAGGCTGCAATATCCATACATGAAGGGAAGTTTGTAGTTCCATCATGCAGTAGATGGAAACATTTTGGGATACAAGGCAAGAATCATAGCACGAGGAATAGACTACGAAGAGACATTTGAAGCCACTAGAAATACACATGAAAAGAAAAATAATGTGTGAAAATGAAAGAAGACCTTGTACGAGCTCAGAAGACACCCATGGGATAACACATACATAAGGATCTTGATGAAGACCTGAACTGTTTCTACAAGGTTGAAGATGAAAGTATATAGAGGATGACAAGCTCACAGATGGGTGTGAGAAGAACTTTTGAAAAGGTTCAAGATAGAGGATCTTGGTATCCAATGACCCTAGATGGATACATAGAATATTAGTAGCAGAGGAAGCTACTTGTCACTTTGGCACAGAATGTTTTAGTGCATAGAGTACGAACGACAGAGGCAGAATGATGCTCTGTTTCGAAGGGAGTGATTGTAGAATATCCTAAGGTTCAACATGGTATGATAGGATGGACAGATTACTGATGAATCTAGGCTTTACTGAGAGTAAAGAGGATTCCAACCTTTTCCTCAAGGTTGAAGGTAGAAGACTAGTGATGCTCTTGTTATATGTTTATGACTTGTTCCTGATAGAAAAGAGGAACTTATTAAAGTTGCAAGAAGGAGATTTTCTACCAAGTTCGAGATGAAGGACTTGGGGATGATGCACTATGTTCTAGGCATGGAGGTTTGGACAAGAGACGTATGTAGTAGAGATCGTGAATAGGTTCAAGATGATCGACTGCAATACCATGACCACACCTATGGCATCGAACCTGAAGCTATTGAGTGTTGCTTCATCAGAGTCAGTTGATGCCACGATGTATCGTTAGATGATTTGTTCCTTGATGTACCTAATGAATACGAGACTAGATATTTGCTTTGCTGTGAACACATTGAGACATGTTCACCTGATGGTTGTGATGACCTCCTATTTTTCCTTGTCTACTGCCCTATTTCTAGTTCGAATTTATACGGAACCAGGCATATTTGACTTTATCTTGTTATATTTTATGTTCAAATATGTATTTTCAAGGACTATATCCCAAGGTTCTTTAAACAGGTAAATTCTTGATATTTTTATTACTTTGTTTATCATTTTGATGGATTTCAATTTATAATTGAAAACTCTAACTTATGATTAAAAATGCTGATCCTTTGTCAAAGTCTTGTTTCTTGCACAGTTACTTTCTTTTCTTGGTGGCTCAATCTTGCACCTATTTCGACACTCACTGAGCATGTATTGACTGGTTCAGATATCTGGGGGATTTGTTTTCCTGAAATAACGTATGGGTTCTGCATTCAATCGCTTCCATGTTGACCATGAGCTAACTATTGGCAGTATGCAGCCTTTCTTTGTCCAAGAATCATGGGCCCTAATCTTTAACAACATGCAGGCTCCAGGCTATTTGATTGCTGGTTTGAAAAGGATCTGAATCAAATCTAGTGTTTTAACCTATTTTCTACATTAAATCAGTTGTTAGTTATTTTCATTCTCCTGGATAAGCATAGATATTTTGGGAAGGGTTGACCCATGATGTAATTCAAGCTATAAATATGTATGTTAAACCTTAAAAAGAACATGATATGATATACTGTAAAACTCTGATTTCAAGCTGTTAATTTACTACTTCATTTTCTTCTTTAAATCTTCAGTTCCAGATCTAGAAGTGTTGGAGGCAAGGCCCACCTTCAACTCTTGTTACATATGTGTAGTTTTGTTTTCTTTTCATTACTATAAGCAAACTTATATATAATTACTCTCTGATACTGTTTTCTTTATATATATGTATGCCGGTAGTTTTACAGACTCACGATTGGGGATATATCTATATGCTTGCGTTGGATTGGCTTATGTTACTGAATGTGTGTGGATAGGTTTGTTTATGTTACTAAACATATCTAGATAGAGTATTTAATTTATGATTAATCCCATATTTGTTTGCATATTTGATTTGGTGAACCAAGACTTACTGTATAAGAGATTTGGAATATGTATTGTTTTTCAAATATTTTGAGGAAGTTGGATGAGATTAGAGAGAGAGAATGTGCAGTTTGTTAATATTTGGCAGTGTGTATTTTCTAGTATGTTTCGATTCCTTTTATTCATTTTCCCATCTATTCTTAGCCATAGATTTTTTTTTGAATTTAATGATGAATGCTAAACCTTGCGGTTTGATTGAATTGAGTTAAAACGTAGCTCTATCTGAATATTTCCAATCCACTTTTATAAGCATAGATTTTAAATAGTGTTGTTTCTTTTATTAGTGAATAGGTAAAATTCACTTCAATAATTATTTTGTGAATGACAGTGTTACTGTGAAGTAGAGTTGGTAGTCTTCAAAGTAATACAATTTTAATTCTTGTAGAAGAGCTATTATACTTGAGACATATTTATTTTTGATGATGGAGCAGTCTTAGAAATTATGTTGGAATTGTGTAAAATATTAAAGGTTGGCCAAGTAGCAATTCTTTTGTAGGAAAGTTTGAGATTTGAAGATCTCCGTTGACAGTAGGAACTCCTTTAGGATTGAAACATTTGATTTCTTATCTGCTTTGATCCTAAGAGTTAGGAAATTAAAGGCAAATTTGTTATTGGTATGTGAATATTTTGGAAAATAGATTAAAAGTTAGCATGGTTTGAATTTGCTTTAGGTTTCATTGATTGAATTTAGTAAACTTTTGGATTGTAAACAATAATTAGAAATTGGTTCTTTTCTTAGATTAGATTTAATAGCTTTTGAAAGTAGTTAGTTTTATGAACTATGTTATTTTTCTCTGCATAAGAGTAAATTGAAGTAACCCTAGGAATTAGCTTTAAACTATCGTGCCCCGCACATATAGTGTAGCAATTCAAATTTTATGTGTCCCGATCGATAATTAACTTTAAGGTAAATTCATTGATTATATTTTACCCAACATTTTGGTGCCGTTGACGGGGAGTTGCTCCAAGGTAAGCTGGTATTTTGCTTGTTTTCTATTGATTTGTTGGTTGTTTCTTTTTGGTGTGATTAGTATTTGTAGATTGGAGGAGAAGGGGCGGTAAGATGAGAGGTAAGAACATGCGCATCTGTTATAACAAGTTCCTTCAAACCCATCTGTAGCATAGGTGTTTTGATTTGATTTATTAATTAGAAGTTTTGTTATTTACAATTAATTTGTGATGAGACCTAGAGATAGTAGATCTAGATACATTAAAATCCATTCAGATCTTTTTGGAAACAAAACCCCACCCCTAACTAACCCTAGGGATAGGTATACAGGAAAGGATACAGAAGGAATTAGCACCCAAAAATCTGTTGAATTAAAAACTAGGTTAGAGGAAACTGACATTCCCCAAGGTGAATTGTTCCACTCCGTGGAGATACCACAAACTCTTCAAACTTCACCAATAAAGGAAGACCTCAATTTGGTTGACATTGTGGAGGTGGAAGGAGTAAATTCAATTTTTAGTCATACACAAAATTTGGTGATTTCACAAGTAGAATCTACCACAAATTCTCCTTTTCAACAACATCCTAGGAGAGAACGTTGGGATTTCATCCGATCCCCAAATAGAGATAGGTTAGGTGTCAATTGGTTTAGGAACCCTCTTGTTATGAGTGACCAGGAAACATGACACCATATGGAAGGAGAAAGAGAACATGAGGGACAAACAGAAACAACTTTTGGCTTCCCCATCTTGGATCTTGCACATGATGCCAATACGAAAAATATCCCAGCATCTTCGTTACCTACTTTCTACGGTAAACGTACTGAAGATCCGGATACTTTTTTGTTTGAATTTGACATCTTGTGTAGGATCTATAACTATTTACATGACACACAAAAGTTAAAACTGTTTCCTGCTACCCTTAAAGACTCTGCACTTAGATGGTTTATGGGTCTGGGAGAATCCACTATTTGAAGTTGGGATGAGATGAGGAGTGCCTTCCTTAGGAAATACCAAGACTATTGTGGGCCTAAAGACTCTCAAAATGATATCTTTAAAATGCAACAACATGAAGACGAGATTCTTGAGGATTTTCTTGAATGCTTCAGCTTTGTACTATAGAATTCTAAGTATAATACTCTACAGGAAGATGCAGTTAGAACTCTTTTTCTAAAAGGGATTCTGGAAGAGTATGTGGAAATCCTGAACCTCATGGCATCAAGAGATGTGTCCCAGAAATCCTTTGAAGAAATTACTAAATTATGTAGGAAATATTCTAAAATTAGAGCCAAGGCTAGAATAAATGCAAGGGGGGGTCCTTCCCGCACTTCTAGAATAGCAGGAACTAGTGGGGTCACAAGAACAGAATTAGGGAACTTGTCAGAAAAAATTTAAAACTAATATTTTGGGCACCTTGATTCTTTGTATATATGTACAGGAGTGTGTTTTTCTTATCATAAGGTTATATTTTTGAATTATGCAGGTATTTTCTTAGGCAAGATATCAGGGTATTTTAAAAAGGGAAGTCTTTATGTTACCTTTCTAATTTTTAGAAAGTTGATTCCTTTTATGAAGAATTTTCAGGAACTTTCCTAATTTGAATTAATTTCTGAATAGCTTTACTGGTTTTGCTGAGTTATTGGAATACCTGTATCAAATAAAAATTGAATTTTTTTTTTGTCATATCTATAGGACTTGTTGTTTTTAGTTCAGTTCATTTATATGGACTTTTTCTTCTTTATTCATACAGGTTGTCTATCTATCTAGCTATGCCTCTATTGGTGATTTAAAGACTCAAGGGGTTTCACTTATGGACTTATAGTATACTAGTGCAATTTCACTTGGTTTCACACTTGATTGAACGAGTATTTGTTTACAATTAGTAACAGCTGGGGACATTGAGTTATTCTCCAAACAGGCACCACCATAATTTTATAAAGGATGGTTTTCAAGACTGAAGAATCTTTGCATCATTATCCATTGGCTTTCATTAAATATATATAAATATATTATAGATCATTCCAGCCATCTCATGTTTTTCAATTTATATAGTTATAGGGTTTAGTTGTTCATACAAACAAACCTTTATACGTATGCTTCAAGAAAAAATCTTCCAATTTAATACCATCCCACTTCTAGAAGGTTTTCAGAGCTTCTCCCCCACTCATCTATGCGAAAGCAAATTATAAATTCTATCTTCACGATGAATTGGGACAAGAGCCTTTGATAGAAAAAGGGTGTAAGAGATTAACCCACCAGGATACTAAACAGGTCCGCTGGCAGCGGGTACCGATCTGTGGTATAAACAGGTAAACCCATCAGGGTACTGAATAGGCTTGTTGGCAATGGGGTATTTTGCCTAGGGAAGAATTTTCTTAGGTATTACAGTTACCCCACCAGTGTACTGAACAGGCTCGCTAGCAGTGGGTTCTAACTTTGATATCTATTTTGATGCCTCATTTATACTTGTTTGCATGAACAGTGTACCTTTGTAAATATTAAAAAGAAGACATGTTTGGTTATTAAAATGAACTGTTTGTAATAGCCATTTGATAATCATCTTCAGATGCTTTAAGTCTATATTACCTTATCTTTACTATAGAGGAGGTCCATGCCTCTAGAGTGTACTGATGTTGAGTGATTCAATGAACATAGCTGTGAACCTTAATTTCATCACTCAAACCTTCTTGTGTGAAGTTGAGCCAAGTTGACTAGTATACTATTGGTCTCATTTAGTACTCCTTTTATCTTGTTTTTTAAAAGGTGCCATATTTTGTGAAGAAATTCTATATGGATAAAGAGGAGAGAGTCTATATTTATGGATTGAATTTTTAAATCTATTTAATAGATATATGCGAGAATGAGATTGATATATCATGGATTCCTTTTAATTCCACCTTTATATTGATAATAATGTGTAGTTGTCTTACCTAACCTTGTTTATGTGTGGTCAGATGAAGAAGTAACAACTGAATCTCATTAATGGAAACTGTGCAAGGAATTTGCTGGATAGGACAAATTTTTCAGGCAGTATCAGTTTTCTTTTTCAACTCACAAAAGTTGGACATTTTGGAGAAAGAAAGCTATTTGTCTTTACTTGTAACATTGTCATCCTGCTGGCAACCATTTCCACCTCTGCAAGATTGAAAATTCCCCTGTATATGAACATGAAAATACTAGACTCAAGCTGGGTCAGGTGCCGGAGGGGGTGCTGGAATAAGTGCTAGGAAAAATGGTAAATTAAATTTTTTTTTGAGGTAACGTCCAGAACGTTGGAGTCAGTTTTAGCTGTTGAAATCCAGGCATCTTTTTAAATTTGAAAAATGATTAAATAATGGGAATTTACCTTGACTAATTATATCCCATAGTTGATGAGCATCTTAACTTTCCTGGTTCCTAAATTGGACAAAAGTATATTTTTAACCTTGCTTAGAATCATCTTTCTTTCGTAAGTAATCTAATGACATACAAACCATGGAAAAATTTTATTTCATATTATTGATTATTTTATATCAATAATTCATACACAATAGTTTATGTTTTAGTTTGCCACTTTAAATTTTATGTCAATAGTTTTCTAAATTCTGAATCCTGAATCCATGATTAAAAATGACATTTGATTTGTCTTAATGTTATGAATGTATCCTGGGACGTGTCGCTATTATTATAAGGAACGGAAGTATGGATAGTACATGCATTTATCTGTTGTAATTTCCCTTTTCCATCCGTCATTACCATTTTCCATTCCTTTCCATCATACTTTTAAATGGGATGGTTCTAGTTTTCACTTCTACCATCTGGAGGGAGTCTGATAGAGGTTTTTGATGACCATTCAAATTAATGTGTGTTCTCACTTCACCATTTAATCTGTTCCTCATCTTGTTCCCATGTCTCCACGATGATTAATCACCATGAACCCACTGCGTATGATCAATTATTGGCCATGCCTTAGTTTTTATCTTGTAGCGAGTTGGTTGTTTGAGCCGGATGGCATCCTTTCTTAACCACTCTTCAGGGGCATACGATGCAGTATCCTTGCAATTTTCCCTAGGGTTCGATGGTTACACTACCAAGGTAGGGTCATTGGTGTTTCAAGTCACAGAGGAATCGATTGCACAGGCTATAGGGCTTCCACGAACAGGGGACCGATGGTTCAAGAACTTCAAGTTGTCGCGCAAGGATTTAGATTATGTGTTTAAACCAGAGTTCCTAACTGTGAAGGGAGAAAAAGGGTTTTCAAAACTGTGGATCAGAGAAGAGTTTATCAACCCTCTAGTGATTATTACCAAGATGATCACTTGAGAAAGTCGGTTTTCTACTTTCAAAACCTGCCATTTTCGACTACTTTCACATTTTGAATTTGGTAAGCTCCTCAACTTCCCATTTTATTTCTGGAAAGTTTAGGGAAGATGGCGTCTCAGGTCACAAAAAATATAGAAAACCCTACTCACAGTCTATATCATCATGGTCTAATTAAGATGGTTGTTTTATTTGAATTGAAGAAAAATAATCAGACTTGGGAACAATTTCTATATGAATTGTCTAACTCCCATATTAGTTCACCTCCGATTAATGAAGTAAGCGAACCCTATATTCCTAATCTTCCCCATAAGGTATCCTCTGTGAATTTTTCTAAAGATCGAACTAGCCATATTCAGGAACAAGGAATTAAGAGTTGTAAGAGGGCAAGAAAGTCCAATACTAAGAAACCTTGGGGGTTAAAAGGGTGACAAGAAAATTCTCATTCTGATAGTGGGAAAGCATAGCCCAACTTTGGGAAATATCCTGTTTCATCAACCTGTAGGTTTACCCATAGTATGGCTTCCTAGGAGAAAAAGACAGAACTTAAAGATAAAATTTTTGTTCATGTCCAATTATCTTCATCCACTTCTTCATATGCACATGATGATTCTAATTCAACTGATTTCCATTATAGTCCTTCAATGATGAGTCATGTTGTAGATTCCTCATTGCCAATCCATTTCTCAGCATCTCAGGTTTCAAAGTCTTATCAGAAATCTGTCAAATCTCATCAATTAGCTACTTCAGCCCAGGGGATTGAATATTTTCAATAGAGAAACCTTGAGTTAACTAACCAGTTACAAGAATATGTTTGCTTGGATCGATTTGTTAAACAAGAAAATGCAGTATTGAAAACTAAGGTGGAATCCCTGTAAATCCTAGTTGATGATATAACTAGGTCTAATTGTAGTCTTAGGAAGCAGTTGAGGAAAAAGGATAAACAACTTGAGGAATTGATCAAAGCACAATAGAAAACAGCTCCATCCTCTCCTCAAGTACAAGTGTTGTTTAACACTTCAACTTCTGCCTCTGAAATTTAACTCAAATTTTGGTCATCAATTTTTTTTCTCAATTTTGTATCTCAGGGTCAAAATTTTCTTACATTGGGACATGCAAGGTATTCAGTCTGGGGGAGATGATGACCTCCTATTTTTTCTTGTCTACCACCCTATTTCTAGTTTGAATTTATATGGAACCAGGCATATTTTGCTTTATCTTGTTATATTTTATGTTCAAATATGTATTTTCAAGGACTATATCCCAAGGTTCTTTAAACAAGTAAATTCTTGATATTTTTATTACTTTGTTTATCATTTTGATGGATTTCAATTTATAATTGAAAACTCTAACTTATGATTAAAAATGCTGATCCTTTGTCAAATTCTTGTTTCCCGCACAATTAATTTCTTTTCTTGGTGGCTCGATCCTGCACCTGTTCTGACCCTCACTGAGGATGTATTGATTGGTTCAGATATCTGGGGGATTTGTTTTCCTAAAATAACATATGGGTTCTGCATTCAATCGCTTCCATGTTGACCATGATATACCTATTGGAATTATGTAGCCTTGCTCTATCCAAGAATCGTGGGCCCTAATCTTTAACAATGCGTAGGATCCAGGCTTTTTGATCGCTGGTTTGCATGGATCCGAATCAAATCTGGTGTTTTAACCTATTTTCTGCATTAAATCAGTTGTTAGTTGTTTTCATTCTCCTGGATAACCGTAGATATTTTGGGCAGGGTTGACCCTTTTCAGTGGTTGAACCGTGATGTAATTCAAGCTATAAATATGTATGTTAAACCTTAAAAAGAACAGGATATGGCATACTATAAAACTTTGATTTCAATTTGTTAATTTACTACTGCGTTTTCTTCTTTAAATATTCAGTTCCAGATCTAGAAGTGTTGGAGTCAGGGCCCACCTTCAACTCTTGTTACATATGTGTAATTTTGTTTTTTGTTCATTACTGTAAGCAAACTTATATATTATTACTCCCTAATAATGTTTTCTTTATATATATGTATGCCGGTAGTTTTATAGACTCCCGATTGGGGATATATCTATAAGCTTGTGTTGGATTGGCTTATGTTATTGAATGTGCGTGGACAGGTTTGTTTATCTTACTGAACATATCTAGACAGAGTATTTAATTTATGATTAATCCAGCTTTGTTTGCGGATTTGATTTGCTTAACCACGACTTGTTGTATAAGAGATTTGGAATATGTATTGTTTTTCAAATATTTTGAGGAAGTTGGATGAGATTAGAGAGAGAGAATGTGCAGTTTGTTAATATTTGACAGTTCATATTTTCTAGTATGTTTTGATTCCTTTAATTCATTTTTCCATCTATTCTTAGCCATATATTGGTTTTGGAATTTAATGATGAATGTTAAACCTTGTGGTTTGATTGAATTGAGTTAAAACGCAGCTCTATCTGAATATTTCCAATCCACTTTTATAAGCATAGAGTTTAAGTAGTGTTGTTTCTTTTATTAGTGAATAGGTAAAATTCATTTCAGTAATTATTTTGTGAATGGCAATGTTAGTGTTAATTAGAGTTGGTAGTCTTCAAAGTAATAAAATTCTAATTATTGTAGAAGGGCTATATTATACTTGAGACAGATTTCTTTTTTATGATGGAGCAGTATTAGAAGTTATGTTGGAATTGTGTGAAATATTAAAGGTTGGCCAAGTAGCATTTCTTTTGTAGGAAAGTTTGAGATTTGAAGATCTCTTTTGACAGTAGGAACTCCTTTAATATTGAAACGTTTGATTTATTATCTGCTTTGATCCTAAGATTTAGGAAATTAAAGGAAAATTTGTTATTGGTATGTGAAGATTTTGGAAAATAGATCAAAAGTTAGCATGGTTTGAAATTTCTTTAGGTTTCATTGATTGAATTTGGTAAACTTTTGGATTGTAAACAGTAATTAGAAAATGGTTATTTTCTTAGATTAGACTTAATAGATTTTGAAAGTAGTTAATTTTATGAACTATGTTTTTTTTCTCTGCATAAGAGTAAATTGAAGTAGCCCTAGGAATCAGCTTTAAACTATCTTGCCCTGCACATATAGTGTAGCAATTCGACGTTTATGTGTCCCCGTCGATAATTAAATTTAAGGTAAATTCATTGATTATATTTTACCCAACAGGTTGCAAAGCATGCAGTAAGGTACCTAAAGGGTACAGTTGATTATGGGCTCAAGTATGAGGTGAATCAGAAGATTAACCTAGAGGGTTATGTGGATTCGTATTGAGCAGGTAGTACCATTGATAGGAAGAGCACTTCAAGGTGCTGCTTTAGTAAGAGATCAAGTGTGATCTCTTTGTTTGGCAGGATGGAGTCCTACATGGTGCTGAGTCCTTTGCATGGACACATAAACTTTGAATTGCTACACTATATGTGCGGGGAAAGATAGTTTAAACCTGATTTGGCATGATGGAGTCCTACATGTTTCCACTTGCAATTTGGGAGGTGGTATGTTTCTTTTGAAAACTACTATTTGATTTGATTGATCTAACTTGCATTTTGATATGATGTAGAGAGGAGCAGTGAAGCTCCCGTTTGTGATCCAGATCAATATCTCTCGAAAGAGGGAGTTCTAGCATAGCTGGTGAGACAGGTTTTCTGAGCATAAATCCTGGTGAAGCTCATAGGTTTCTCAGATGTAAATCGTCTTGTAGGTTGTCCTCGGATGTAATCGGTCCCGGTGAAGCTCGCAGGTTATCCTTGGATGTAATCAGCCCTAATGTGATTCTATGATAGAAATGGCCAGAGTGAAGTTTGAGTACTTCAGGGAGAAGCTTGGTGTTCTCCAGATCAAGGTTCCTTCCAAAGGGAATTGATGATTTTGTGTTCCTTTTTGACATGGTGAGAGGATTGGTTCCTTCCATGGTCAGATATAAGTGCTATGCCCTTCTAACATGGTCATAGGATTGGTTCCTTCCATGGTCAGATGTAAGAGCTGTGACATGGTGAGAGGATTGATTCCTTCCATTGTCATATGTATGTGATGATCCCACATCCAGCATGAAAAAGGGATGGCTCTATGAAGACACATCTAGTATGAAAAAGGACTAGCTCTATGTAGATCCTGTTGATGTAATTGTAACTTCAGAATGTATTCACATGTATGTATTATGTATTATACCCCGATGTTTATTCTGGGAAGTATCTGTAATGTAATTGAATCATTTCATGCCTCGATGTTCCCATTGGGAGTTTCTATAATGTAAACAAGTCATGTCAATTCATTATGGGTAACCCTCCTATTGATCAAGGGTTAAAGTCCCCACAGTTGTGGAACCCTAGGGTTATTAGACTATCCCAGAGAAGTCAAACCTAGGTGATTTATTGTAATTCAGGGCAATAGTCCCCACCATTGTGTTAAGGATAACCCTCCTTGTTGGTCGGAGGGGAAAATTCCCCACAAGTTATGGGGCACTAGGGTTATTAGACTCTCCTAGAGATGTCGGCTCTAGTAAGTAATTGTTAAGTGAGGCCGACATGTTGGAGAGGAAATTAAGTGAACGAAAGAATATAAATAGAGAGTGAGCCTCTATATTTATCGTACACACACTCACTCATTGGGGCACGAGTGAGAGAGAAGTTGCTAGGACAAGAGAGAGACTACTGCTGTGGGGAGATCATCTTTATTTTTTCGGGTTTTAATTTTTGTGTTGATTCTATCTTTGAGGAAGTTGCAGGGTTTTCTCCTTTATGGTTTCCTCGAGGAAAATTCTTTGTGTCTCTTGTCTCTTTTGTTTTATTGCTGTGCATGTTATTCTCTCAGTTAAATATCCTAAGATCATAATGCTAGCTTGAATGATAAAAATCTAACATAGTATTAGAGCTAACCTGAGAAGAAGACATTGTGCAGCTTTAGAAGCTATGGCTTCTTAATTTTTGGGTCTCTCTCCATAATCCATCAGAAAAAGTATGCTAGGCTGACTCTCCATTGAAGGGCACATCTTTCTGTCAAAGTGAAATTCAATTCCAAGCATTTTCAGTTTTCGGTGCAGGAAATTAGGGCTTTCTACAAAAGAGGAATTTTTTAGTGATCCTAGCATAGGATTGTTCTCCTCATCAAAGTATAATTTTAGAGACATGGGTCGATATTTTTGGTTGGGTGAAACTCCAGGAAATTCAAACCCTAGTTTGACCCCAAGCTGGAAAAACCCTAAATACTAAAACATATAAGTTTTGATACATTCGCTATATATATGGATTGGAGAAGGATCAGGAGTTGAAACTTTCACATAAAAAAGATAAAATCCTTATTTACATTGTATCCAAAATTCAGCCTCATATTCACTATATCATAGGAGATATGATCCCTCCATGTTAGGGTTCGAGCCTCTTCCAGGATTCATCCCTAAACAGGACACCTAGGGAGAATTGCTATTTCTTGGGATGAAAAGGTCCAAATGAAATTTCTGAAGATGTTCCAGAAATGGAATGGACTTTAATTTTTGTGGTACAATTTTCAGACCTAGATGATGAAACAGTGACACATGGAATTCCGTACAACTTCTCTATTATGAACAGTCCTATAACAGGTCACCTTAAGAAAATGATGATAAGTCCCAATTGGTGAAACCAATTCTGATGAAACCTATGGTGTTGGAATAGGGATAGGCAAGGATACCTCCATACAAAGGTTTATACATAGATTAGTAATTTTGGAGATATCACAAAACAGTATCAGGCATTTTTGCATAAGAAATTGGAAATCTAGGGCTTCCTTGTCTGGGAGCTTTGGGCCACTGTTTTCAGAAAAAGAGTACATTGGATAGCTCATATTGAAGAGGTCTATCTTTCTAGCCAATCAGATCTGAAAGATATCAAGTTTTGAAAATTAGGGTTTCTCTGACAAACCCTAGATCAGCCAGCTCCAGAACTAGGACAGACACCTCAAATTAGTAAGATCTAATATTTTTCTATGTTTTGTTGAGGTTCTCATTTCAAGTGATGTATCACATCAGCTTGATGATAAGCTTATTAAAGTTCACAAATTCCAAGCATGGAATTATATGATCTCTCTGAAGAAAATGAACTGGACACCGACATAAGTAAGGAGGTTCCAGTTCTAGAGGGAGATGAGGCTAAAAGCCTTACACAAAAAGAACTTGGTCATGGCCAAGAAGATCATTGTTGATTCAGTCACGGATCAACTTGTACCACAAGTGTCTTCCCTAAAGACACTAAAAGATATTTTGATTCCTTGACCAAGCTATTTGAAGGGAAGAACATAATTTGGAATATGACCTTAAGAAACCAGTTGAAGAATGTGAAGATCCAGAATGTAGAGACCATACAGTCATACTTCACAAGGGTCTCTCAAATCAAAGAACAACTTGTAGCAGTAGAAGAAGAAGTGGTGATAGCCACCTTGAATGGCCTCCTAGGATCATGGGATTCATTCATGTGGGGAATGTGTGCCAAAAGGAAGTGATTACTTTCAGTTGACTCTGGGAAGAAGAAGAAGCTCGACTTATAATAAGAGAAGAGAAGATGGGAGCAACTGAAGATCAAGCTCTCACCATCCAAAGAAGATCCCTCAAGCAATGAGGAATATGAAGAACTCAACTCTTGAAGAACCTCTTATTCATCTTAGCATTTGGATAAGAAACGATGCTATTATGAATGAAGAAGATGATGAAGCTGAAGGCTCAAGAAGGAGTCTACCCACAAAACAAATAAAGATAAGTATTCAATTGTCATTTCATGATATTGTTTTGTTATGCATTTGTTTATATTCAGTTAATGTATTATGCATGATAGAATGTTTGCATTAATGACAATATACTACTAATATGCATGTGATGGGTAAGTATCTCATGGTGCTATACAACTCTCCATTGCTGCTTATATATAATGAAACCTCTTTGCTGACATCTTGGATTAGTGCATAATCTCAATGTTGTCCTGGTAGAGATGGAAGGAATCTAGAAAGTTTCTGTGAGATATGGATGAATGTTGTATTGGCTAAAATAGTTGCATAATCATATATCTTGATGAAAAAGAATTTTTCATTATGAATATACCTTATGAAATGTTTCTAACCATAAAACTAATGCATTTGACTTGTAGGAAAGATCGCATAAAATCGCCTACAAGCAAAGAAGGATGAGACTTGTTCCGAAGAACAAGTGACGACAGTTCAAGAGGAAGAATAATATGAAGAATGCAACAACATCATTAATGTATAACCTTCCAGCTATGAAGAAGTAACCAAGAAGAAAAGGAAGACCAGTTCAAAAAGAATGATGTCTAGGATGCAGTATCGATACATGAAGGGAAGTTCGTAGTTCCATCATGCAGTAGATGGAAACATCGTGGGATACAAGGAAAGATTCATAGCATAAGGCTTCTCATGAAAAGAAGGCATAGACTACAAAGAGACATTTGCATCTAGTGGGAGTTGAAACACATACATGATGAGCTTGATGAAGATCTTAACCTTTACTAGAGAGTTGAAGATGAAAGCTTATACACTAGATGGATACATAGAATATTAGTAGCATGGGAAGCTCCTTGTCACTCTGGTATAGAATGTTTCAGTGCATAGAGTACAGAAGATAGAGGGAGTATGATGCTCTGCTTCAAAGGGGGTGACTATAGAATATCCTGAGATTCGACATGGTACTATAGGATGGACAGATTACTGATGACTCTAGGTGTTATAGCTAATTTTACCACACATGGTGAATCACATTTTTATGGCCTTCCCTGTCCCTCTGCATACTCCTTAGACCCCATGGACCATTTTTTTTCCTTTGATGTTTCCAAGATCATCCCTAAAAACATGCAAAATTTGTTATACACAACTTTTAAACTCAGAGTTGCGTATACACGCGGCTTTGACTACTATATCTGCGTACACATGTGGGTCCATTGTGTATGCCCTAATTTTTTCCTTTTAGAGGAAGATGGATTGTTGCTGGGTGAATTTTGATGACTGCTAAGTCTCCTTTGATACTTCTAGAGTCTGTATACACCTCTGTTTCTGACCAGAGACACTTTTTTTTAGGGTAAATTTCTTTTTTAAGAAAGTTCTTGTCATTGAATTTTTTATTTTTTGTTTTGGGATTAGTGCATTAGCTTTCTTTTACCTTAGTACTTTGCGTGTGTGTTGTTTGATTGTGCTTCCAGATTCTGGGGGTGGTAGAATCATTCTTTTTCTTTAGTATCTCATTTTTTCAAAAAATCCAAAAATATTTACTTCTTTGCATCATTATGCATTGCACTTTTCATTTTGCATGGTACTTGCACTAGGTTTGCTTAGAGAAGTATTAGTTAGCCTTTGATATAGGAATGACTGCATTTGTCATTTGAAGAAAATTTTGCATTTCACATAGTAGCATGCCCTATTTTTCATTCAACACAATGCATTTGCATTGATTGTTAAGTGTGCATTTTACTTCGAGTTGCATCATAACACCATTTGTTGCATGGTCATCTACCTGTTTTGAGTAATAAAGCCAAATAAAATCAATGCTTAATTAAAATGGATTACACTATTTTCTTTGATAGGGTACACCAACAAGATTAGGCTATAGGGTCTTGGAATAGTTCATTATGACTAAATTCTCCAAGACCACTAAACAATAACATGTATGTGTCTGTCCAGGTGAGAGTGTGAAATTCCTTGGTAGAATTAGTGTTTCTCAGGATCCTCCTCTTACAAGGGAGTTAAGCATGAGGAAGTCAGAGTGGTTATTGATTGGGATGACCCCTAGTCATAACTGAGTAGCACCGGAGATATTTCCATGATTGTATTCGTATCTGGGGGCTCTTTCGAGAGTTCCAGGCTTTGCTGCTCTGCCCATACGGTCAATCTCACCTATGATTGTTCGCCTAAGCATTGATTATATTGAGGTGACCTTAGTTTCCTTACCTAAGTTATCGAGGGGGTACTTTGCAGGGGTTATTCTACGGGTGTCCCAGCTAGGTTGGGGTCGGACAACATAGTAGCTATATGCGTTGAAGCTGAGGGCCACAATAATTAGTTATGAACCTCTGCTTGTTGTGTATGGGAGTCTCAAGCCTCTCCTAGGCAAGACATCACCGCTTCATTTGGGAGCTCACATATCCTACCCTTGTTTACTTGTGAATGGCTTTAGATTATATTTGTGTATGCTCTATGCACATTAGCTTGCTTAGGGTTTGCATAATTAGAGAGTCTTTTTCATTTTTTGAGTCATTGTGGATTCAGGTGCGGCACCTCACCATTCTCATCGTTTAGTAGTACTTCCACCTTCTACATCTCCTCCTCCTTTGGGAGAGAGAAATAGACGGTCTAGGTGGACTACTTCTCACATTGATTCACACGTGATGGGAGATCATGAAGATGAAACTCCTGAGCTACCTTCTTCACTTCATGAGTTTGAAGAAGAAGAGTATACCCCTACATATGACCCTTCACCTAATATACCTACACACTCCGGGTATGATCCTTCACGTGATATACCTACACACTCTGGGTATGATCCCTCATCCATAGGTCATCGGTATTGGATGCCGGGTGACGAGACTCATCATGAACCTGCGAGCACTAGTTATGGTAGTTATGATATGTCTGGTATTCCTACACATGATTCGGTACTACATACCGAGCCGTATTTTGAACCTAACACTATGCCTAAGGGCATTCCTAGTCACTTCTATGTGGAGAGATTTGGGAACTCAAGTCACATTGCACCCTCCATCCCAGTGGTGGAGGTCACATCACATGTTCATCCTAGACCTAGTGCTAGTAGTCCTATTCGGATACCAGAACCAAGATGAGTGACTCTGGGGAACACCACTTATGTAATCTCACATGTCGCTTTGTCCTCTATTCCTAGTTCTTCGAATGCTATTCCTCCCCCACATTCACGTGGTCCTTCAGGCCAAAATGTTGTTACGAGTCATGTGCATACTACTGCTACTCATGTCATTGTGTCTCAGAGTCAAGTACCTCCTGTTGTATCAGGAGGTCGTATTCTTACTTCTAGAGGTCATATTATTACTTTCGAAATGTCTATTCCTACCTATGGAGTTTCTCATAGGACATCTCATGGGACTTCTTATGGACCATATTATGGACCACAGTATGCATAGATTTATTCACCTTATGGGTATAGGTATCAAAAACCTGCTTACTCTTCGAATTACGGCTTTGTATCCCCACATAGTCAAGGTACACCACATTATGGTGGTTCCATGACACCCTACACGGGTCAAATAGGAGGAGGATACTATGGCCATGGCCATGGTGGTTACGGTAATCAATCCTATGTGAACCAAAATTATTAGGGAGCACCTCATAGACCTACTCAACCTAGGCTCCCTTTCCTCGCAACGTTAAATATGTCTGACTTGTCAAGACTAACGAATGATCCGGTATCTTATGACCGGGCATGGCCAGCTGTCCCCACGAAGCTTCCCTCAGACATTCCCAAGTTTGAGGGAAAACCAGGAGAAGATCCGAGTGAACATGTTACTACATTTCACCTATGGTGCTCTTCTAACTCCTTACACAAAGATTCGATCCGTTTAAGGCTATTTCAATGCACCCTCATAGGGCTTGCTGTGAAATGGTACATAGAGCTACCTAGGGGGGCATTCACTGTGTTCTATGACCTAGCTATGACTTTTCTCAACCACTTCCAGCTACCAATGCATGAGGATGTTGGTACGAAAATCTTGTCAACATTTCACCAAGATAAAGCCATGCTTATCTCTGACCACATCCAAGAGTGGCGTAGACAGAAGAGATTGATTAAATCCTTCATACTATCGGAGTTTCTCCTCGAGTGGTTCCTTAAGTCATTACTACCTTATATCGCGAAAGATGTTTCTACATCCGAAGTTCAAAACAAGGAACAAGGTATTTTTAGGGCATAAGAATTGGACTTTATTTATGCTTAATCTGGTTTCTTATATGAGATCATTCCTAATGCTCTGCATTCTAGTTTCGGCCCTAAGGTCAAACCTGGACCACATGCCGATGGAATTGTTGGTTGTACAAGTACCAAACCTGTGGATTCAGTTTTGAAACATGTCATTCAATTATCTATCAACCAATCTGCTTCGGGACAAGCCATGGCTTCGTCTCAACCCACCCAAACAATGAGTGTGCTTTCGGTACAATCGTCGGACCAGAAGGGTAACCAACAATCATAAGGGTGGGAATAAGAATGGAAATGCCAATCCTAATGACAAGAATGTTCAAAATGATGGGGGGAACAAGCATCCTAAATGTAAGGATAAGTTCCCTTTCAAGTTATGTAAGGAGGACCACCTCACTCACTTGTGCCCTCAGATAGAAGAAGCCTCGAGGTTCATAGTGTAGGGCCCAGCTATGTTGACTAACCCTTTACCTTCTAATCAAAATATGAACTCGAGGACCCATGATCAGTCTAGTGGGGATCAAAACCTGCTAAAAGATTGTAGTGGTCATGGTTGCATCAACATGGTGCGTGTTGCTAAGGTTGTGGCTCATGCGAAGGACTATGGTTCATCACAACCAGACCTTGGAAAGGAACCTGCTCCACCCGAGAGTCCTTTGCGTATTGAAAAACCTATAGATAAACCTGAATTTGCTCCTCGCATTCCTAAGGGAGTCCTTAAGTGTTGAGGGCACAATCCTAATGCCCAAGCCACCCAGAACTATTCTATTGTTGAGGATTTGGGCCACACTCCTTGTGCGATGTCTACACTCGAAGTACTTTAGAGTTGTCCTTCACAAAGGAAATCTTTGCTTTTTTCTCTTGGTGTTAACGATGATAATTATTCCTACGTCATCAAATTTGAAACCGCGGGACTATAGACTTGCTTTCCTTACCATGTGTCTCTCTTGATTCATGTAGAATGTCTTAACAAGACCATGAAACGCATTGTGATTGATGAAGGCATTGTTTCTTCCGTGATGTCTTTGGCATGTTGGAAGGGTTTGGGCTCCCCAGAGTTGTCTAAATCCACTACCATGTTGACTACGTTCGATGGTAGATCATTTCGGCCACACAAAATTCTTCCTTCTCTTAAGGTCCATTTGGGAGGGAAGATCGTCATGATCGAGTTCGAGGTGGTTGATGTTCCCCTTGACTACAATCTGTTACTGGGTAGGAATTGGATGTACAATATGCAAGTCATAGCTTCTTCTCTATTCTGAGTTGTATGCTTTCCATTTAATGGGAAGATATTTACGATTGATCAAATGTCATTCAAGAATCCATGTGTTACTGCATCTTCACGAGCTTCTGTCCTGATTGTCGCGACCTCTCAGCCAGCAACTGGGAGTGTGGGTGTGGGCATGTACCCATCCTTTATGGGATAATTTAGTTGTCCTGCACTTGTTCTCATGATCAGGTCTAATTCTGGTGAGGCTTCATCGTCATTGCGTTCGGTGTCTTTTCACACCACTCATATGGAAGATCCTTGGATTCTTCCTACACCAATTCCTTCACGTGAGCCCATTGGAATGGACATGCCATTGCCTACAACTATGATAGCATATCAAGATAATCTCAGATGCGTTGCAGAGCCTAGTCCTTCCTCTTTGCAGACAGAGGAGGAGGACCCATATGTACTGCTTGCATGGGTAGTTCAGTCTTCTCACACACATGACTGTCTTGATAGTGTTTTTTCTTTAGATGAGGCTATTATTAAGGCTATGTCCGGGGTTGAGCCACCTTGGGAATATTTTTATCATAGATCTTATTTTCTTCCTGAGCTTGACCATTTGGAGTGTGAATACTTTAGGGAGATTCTTAGTGAGATAATTGGTAGTCCCATGGTTCCGTTAAGCTCTCCTGGTTTGATGGCTGATGGAAACTTGGTGAATATATCTCCTACCATCCCTATCAATATCTCTCGTGATCCTGGAAATATTGAGAATGTCTATATTGGGGGAAAATGTTCCCATGCTGAGATTCAAGAGTATGCCGATCTATTCAAAGAATTTCATGATGTATTTGCTTGGTCATATGAAGAAATGCTAAGTATCAACCCTCACATTGTTGAGCATGAAATTAAAACTTATCCCAATGCTAATCCTGTTCGACAATGCTTTCCTGTGGTGAATCCTATAAAAGCACCCGCGATTAAGGCTAAGATAGAAAAATTGTTGAATGCCAGTTTTATCTATCTCATTCCCTTAATGGAGTGGGTTTCAAACCCTGTTTCAGTTGATAAGAAGCAGGGAACGATCCGCATATGCACTGATTTCCTTGACTTGAATCATGCCTGTCCTAAAGATAATTTTCCCACACCATTTATCGATCAGATTTTAGATGAGTGTGTGGGAAGTGAGGTATTCTCCTTTATGGATGGCTTTTTCGGATACAATCAAATACATATCAAACCTGAGGACCAACATAAGACTACCTTTATTTGTCCTTGGGGTACCTTTGCATATCAGAAGATGCCTTTTGGCCTTAAAAATGCCAGAGCTAATTTTCAGCGGGCAATGACCTTGATCTTCCATGATCTCAAATCAATTATTGAAGTCTTTTTGTATGACCTTGCTGCTCATTCTCATCAGAGGATGCGTCATTCCTACCATTTGAGATTAGTGTTCGAAAGGTGCCACCATTATTTGGTGAGGTTAAATCCTCACAAGTGCATCTTTGGTGTGAATTCTGGTCACTTATTAGGGTTCATTGTCTCCAAAGAGGGTATAAGAGTCGGCCCTTTGAAGTTTGAGGAAATACTTCAATTGTCTCCCCCAAGAAACATTAGACATCTTCAATGTTTGCAAGGCATGGAAAACTTCTTACGAAGATTCATCGTGAATTTTTCCAATTTGACTAGAGGCTTTATGCATCTTTTGAAGAAGGACACTACCTTTTGCTGGGATGAGCGAGCCCAGGAGTCCTTCAATGCGCTTAAGCGAGCCCAGGAGTCCTTCAATGCGCTTAAGCGAGCCTTAGCATTGGCCCCAGTAATTAATCCACCCGACTATAGTCATGACTTTCTACTTTATGTGGCCACATCCATGGAGATGATTGGTATGGTTTTGGTTCAAGAGGATGAGGAGCTCCAAGAGCATGTCATATATTATCTAAGCCAAAACCTTATAGATGTGGAGATCCATTATTCCCATGTGGAGAAGCTTGCCTTAGCTACCATTCATGCGGTTCAAAGATTGAGACACTATAATTTTCTTTGCCAAACCTTGGTGGTTGCCCATGTCAATCCATTTCAGTTCATCCTCACTAGAAGGATGATAGGGAGAAATTATAATAAGTGGATTGTCATCTTGCAAGAATTCGATCTCGAGTTTGTTTCGGCAAAATCAAAGAAATCGTTGATTTTTGCGGAGCTTATATTTGATTTCCCGAGCAAGGAGGAGAAAGCTTGTGAAGATACATTTTTCGATGATCACATCTTCTTAATTTCAACTTTGGATCCATGGTATGGAGATATTATCATATATTTACAGACATTGAAGGTCCCTACTTACCTTTCACGGGATGAACGATGATGATTACGTCATGTATCCAAGAGTTAACTCATAGTAGATAACACATTGTACCACCATGGGGTAGATTCCATTTTATGCCATTGTTTAACTCATGAGGAGGTTGAGCTTGTGCTAAATGATTGCCATGGAGGGGCGTGTGGTGGTTATTTATCTAGGCTTTCTACAGCCCAAAAAATCTTGAGAGCAGGTTACTTCTGCCCGTCAATATTTAAAGATTGTGTCAATGCGGTAAAGAAGTACCACCCTTGCCAGGTGTTCACACATAATATGCACTCGCATCCTACCCTGTTACATACAATTATCACCACCGGTCCCTTCACTAGGTGGGGGCTCGATTTCATGGATTGCAACCCAGCTTCAGCTGGGGGGCATCATCATATTATCATGTTTGTTGATTACTTCATGAAATGGGTTGAGGCTATGCCCATAATTAAATCCAATGGTGAGATAGCCGCTCACTTCGTATTTAACCATATTATTACTCAGTTCGGTATTCCGAAAGAGCTTGTCACTGACCATGGTAGGCACTTTTAGAATTGGATGATGGAAGAGTTGGCCTCGAAGTTAGGTTATAAGCAAAAGCATTCTTCTTCTTATTACCCTCAAGTGAATGGACATGTTGAAGCAGTGAACAAATCACTCAAGTCCATTCTCCAACAAACCATCGCACAAAGCAAGACTAATTGGCATATCATGTTATATCCTACTTTGTGGGCTTATAGGACTGCGGTTAAGAATGCCACTGGTTTTTCTCCATATCAGCTTCTACATGGAGTGGAGTCTATATTATCGGTTGAGTGCAAGATCCCTTCTTTGAATCTATCCATAGAGCTCTTACCGGATACTTCCTCATTGGAGGAACGTTTGGTCCATTTAGAGCAGCTTGATGAGCAACGTCGAGATGCTTTAGTGGCTCTAGAAGTGAATAAGCGTCACATTAAGGTCCAGTATGATAAATTTGTGCATCCAAGGAAGTTTAGTGAAGGAGATTTGGTCCTTTTGTGGGATCAAGCTAAAGAACCCTTGGGGGCAGGAAAATTCAACCCCATGTGGCATGGTCCTTACGTGGTTAAATGTGTGTTAGAGAATGGTGCTTATGAGCTAGTAGATTATGAATGGACGGTCTTGGCAGAGCCTATAAATGGGATATATATTAAAAAGTACTATGCATAATTTTCAACCAGGGCTGACTATTGTATATTATTGTACAACATTTTGCATAGTTAGTTCTTTCTTATGGTGATCAGGTTTGTTGATTAGCTTCCATTTCTTATGGCAGATATCAATGGAATATTCCATCTATATAGGATTCCCAGATGGTGCAAGCCATCACACTCAACACTCAGCCTCTGTTGCTTGGGTGATTTATACTCCTATGGGTCAGGTATTGTCTTCAGGAGGCGTATGTTTACGGCCTTCTTCAAACAATGTTGCTGAATATAATGTCGTTATTGAGCTTCTACGGGATGCCATTTCACGTGGTGTTCTATCTCTTGAGGTACGTCTTGATTCGGAGTTAGTAGTGTAACAACTTAATGGCTTGTATCATGTTAGAGATCCAACATTATTTTAGATATGCTTACATGTGAGATTGTTAGAATGAAAATTTGACAACATAACATACATACATGTTCCAAGAATTTATAATCAAGCTTTTGACTCATATGCTAACTATGTGTTAGATTGGAATTTATTTCATAGACAGTAAGCTCATCAAAAACATACATTTTTACACATGTAACAAAATAAATCAATTATCATAAAAAAAATTCATTAAACATTCGAAATGTGATAATACATAGTGTCATAATAAAAAAATGGGGCTTTTGAGCCACCAAAATATAAATACATGGTAGTACAAAATGTATCACTCACAGGTATCTAATCCTGGGGAGGAGAAGGGGGGTTCTAATCATGGAATGTCACCACATCTCTATTTAGTGATCTAAACAACCAAACCCATGCTCGTGGCACACCCACCACCTGATGTTGCATGGCCTTGAGTAGGTCCTCGACCTGCGCCATTGGTACCCTGTGTGTCAGCCACACAAAGTTGGTATGAATGATTTCGAGCATTTGCTCCACATCCACACCCGTAATATCATCTCCTCTTCCCCTTCCTCTATGATAAGGGAAGCCTTTAGGCTGCCATGGTCCTATATCTGCATACATATGATAGGATGTCACTATGTGTTGTCACACAAAAACATGTCTTTTTGATTCCATATATCAGAAAACACAAAAAAATTAAATAACTCAAAAATATTAAAAAGAGGGTAGGGATTCGTTACCAATGTCACCGTATGCCAATCCTAGTGGTAATGGCATGTCGAGGTCTCCCCAAAAATCTATCCCCGCATAGGGTTAATCATCGATGGCAACTATCTACCGTCACCACCATGGAAACAAATCAGCTAGATAGGGGTTGGACACCCTACCTCCACCCAGTCTACACATCATGTCTTCCCAACGTTGTTGTCCTAGATCTCAAACCCCATGAAGAAGACGTCAAATCTAGGGCTCAATCCCGGAACACGCTCAAAGAAAAACGTGTTTAGTATGCTACTAAAACCGAAGTTTCATACTCCTCCCATCTTGCACTCACTGATCTAGTGTTTCATGTTTCCCAGTAGTGCAGTGCTCCAATCATACATCATGGGTCTCATGCACTCCACTGCATAGAACATCAGAGTCCATGAGGCCTGGTGGAGTGAGGCTAGCCCTACTATCCTGCCCCGTGTCAGTAGTATGGCCTTTAGGACTAGCACCTGTATGGCGTTAGTTGGGATCTGACTCCCAACCTTCTTTGTGTCTGGATAACAATACATGACTATGTACGCATCTATGGTGAGGCCACCTCTGGGCCTGCGGGATCAAAGATTCACCACTTCCCCCCATTGGGAAAGTGCATTAATAAATTATATGTCCTCCACTTCTATGGTGAGGGACATCCCATTGATCTAGAAAGACTCTGAGTCAGGATCCCAGTAGTCTACTAGCAGCTCCAGCAGTCTTGGCTTGGCTCTTAAGCCACCAATACACCAAAACTTATAGAGCCCACATGCACAAAGAGCCTGTTGTGCCATTTTATCACCACGTACTGCTTCTTATACATCCCTGTGCTCACATTCTCTCCATTCTAGAACCATCCTGCACATTTAAATCAAGTTTGGGTCATTAGAAGTCTTTGAAAAACTTGATCGCGGCCGCATACACGACTATTTGCTAAACGGCCATGTATGTACACGACTTTGAGGGATTTTTCCGCATATATCCAACCCTATATGCAGAAAAATCCTTGATTTCCGCATGGGCCAAGGTGCACACTTTAGGATGGCCTAGAAATCAAAATAGACCATGGAAAATTGAAAATGTTACATGAAAATGAAAGAGCAAGGCATGGGAAATTACCTAGAAAAAACGGTGTCAGATTCCATCGGTTAGATCTCCCGGAATTTGCATTTGAAGTTCTAAGCTCAATTGGGTAAAATTTTCAAATGTTATATAATGTTTTGAAATTTTTACTGTTTATAAAAAAATTTCAATTTTCTGAAAATTTTTACCCTCTTTTCTATAGTTTTAGACCATTTCTAATCCTTTTGGATCATTTTTTACTAGTATATGATGTAGGAGACCATTTTGAGCGCCATTTCGACCATTTTTTTTTACCCGTTCATGCCGATTTCAGGTATCATGTCTAAACTGGAATATAGGTTAGGTTTCACCACTATTTGCATTTTGCATGACCTTATGACCATTTCATCATAACCGTAGGTACGAACCCATTCTATCTTATAATGGAACCTTATTGTTGTTTTAGAAGTGGAATGATTTGAATGGTAGAGCTTGACCTTACATGGGTACCCTAGTTAGTGCCTTATTTGCATTTGGTGCCCATGTCGACAGTTTTGTCCTTTAGGATGTGGGAGTCCATTGTATAGTATTGCCATGACATTTCGCAAGAGCCTCATACTCCTCTTGATATTTTGCTGGCCTATTTCCCCCGAACTCTCTTATGTCAAGTTTTAATTGCATTATCATGAGCTTTGCTTGCCTCATTTGAGCCTTATTCCAGCTCCCCTGACTTTGAGTATCAGCCATATAACTCGAGCTTGTCTCCTGTCTAGCCACGCAAAGCCATTTTGCATATCCTTTGCAGCTTGATTCCCTATTCTTACCGGGAGGGGACTTTCCTCTGAGTGTCGCTATCCTACACATGTGTCCTTTCATTAAGCATAGGTATGTTCCGCTACATGGAACTAGTTTGTTTGCCTATTTGACACTTGTCTCCTCCTAGTCTGTAACTTTAAAGCAATTTTATTCTTTTTCAAGCTTTTCAAATATTTGAAAAAGTCAAAAAAAATTAAAAAACCAAAAAGTCGGACAAGAAAATATGTTATATTTGGCAGCAGTCGAGTCGTGTCACCTTCGAACAAAGCACTATGTATCAAATCCATTGGTTGGGTTAATAGTTTGACTTTAGGAATTGTTCTCATTTATCTGAGTTTATCTCTACCGACTGGTTAAGCTTCCAGTCCCTATGGAGCCTCTGTCAATCCCTCCTGTGTCACAGAGATGTCCCAATTTTGCATATCGATTCTATGCTACCTACATTCAGTCACCATTTTCCTTTATGCTCTTTTTCGAAGGAAGTTGAAACCTGAGTCAGCCATCCCTCAATTATATTAACTTTACATGTCGGTTATTCCTGGTATAGTTACCGGTTTGTGCACCTTATGATCGAGTCCTTCCACATTATATAGCTTTGTTGAGTACCTCGTATTGGATGATGGGGGATGCCTTAATGCCCTCCTTCCAGTGGATTTCATCCCATCGACTTCAGATCATTTATTCTAGGATAGGTATCTAGATTCATTTTTTGAGTGCCTTGAGACTTGCAGTCATCAGTGGCAGGTTCTCTCGCCATCGACAGTTTTTGGGAATACATCAATGTCCTCTAATCGATGGATTCTCTCAAGTGTTCGACCTCAACACATTTATTCACACTTGTTAGTTTGCACTCTAGTACCTTGATTCCCATTTTCATTATCGGTGGGTGATCTCACGTCTGTTAACGGTATACATCAATGACCAGTAATCATATGATGGACTACTATGTTCGACCTCGACACCTCTATTCACATAGTAGGACATGTACTCTTAGCGGTTTGTGTAGAAGACCTGTTGGGCTATAGGGCAGACCCAGGCTTTATACCATTAACTTTGCACCAACAAAAAGACCCACAGTGTTGGCCCTTTCAGCAAAAAACTATGAACAGGATGCAGTCTCACCCGAAACAGCTATGGAGTGTAGCAGAACCAAGTTTCTACAAGCAGAAGAGGGATATTAATGTACCTTTAGCCTTAACAACAAATATTTATACCAAATAGAGCTTTGATATTCACTTAATTAGCTTCACAGTTAGATAACAGACGTTTCTTTCTTAACCCTTAACTGGGAATTCACAGCGAAGTTAATATTTAACAGTTATCTTACTTTATCAATTATCTACTTATCAATGCATAAAATAAAACCATAACAGAAACAACACAAAAGAACCACAACACAATATATAACGTGGTTCACCCCTAGTGTAGGGGTTATGTCCACAAACTACGCTTTTATTCCACTTCTTACAAAACAACAGTTCTGATCTACACACTCAGCAGTAGATCTGCCCTTCCAGTCTAACTGCACACTTAGCTGCAGTTCCTTTCTTACAATCTCTAAGCTGCGCACTTATCTGCAGTTCCTTTCCTTACAAAAACCCTTTGTGCACACAGCTGCAGAGGTCGTCCATGCACACAGCTGGGACTTGACCTTAAAACCCAAAAATAGATCTAACTTATTCGCATCATATGATCCTCATTTCATTAGATGATATTGACATCTTTACATGAGTGCCTATTTATACAAGTGCACTATTACAAAATCATGGGCTTACACCCGAAATTTATCAACAATTACAAAAAAGAGGGCTTTAACTCAACCCCAACGCCCCTAAGACTATTTTGAGTCGCAACTCCGCTTACAAGCTTCCACAAAAACCACAGATTTACCAAAATTAGTGACAGTTAAGGCGCGCACCCCAACGGGCCCCTAAGACTCACTAGTGTCCCGTCCCGGGACACTCTGTTGCTTTTCTGGTGGGAGAATCTTGTTGGCGAAGATAGTAAATTGTTTTCAGCTGCTTGCTTCTTCTCTACTAGCTTCTTTTGCACTCTGTCGAGTTCTGTATCCATATGCATCTTTGTAACCATCATCTTTAATTTTTCTACCTTCCTGCTCCCTTATATGCCTGTCATCATCATCATCCCTTCTGCTACTTATACCATGGCCGCAGCCTGCTTGATCCTTCGTCCTTTCATCCTTAGCAGACTACCTTATGTTCCTTATGCTGCTAACTTCCTTCGTAATATTTATGATGGTCATGGGAATCATTGGGCCTTCTAAATCTATCAGCGACTCCATCCCTCGAACTGCCTCCCGTTCATGTCCTATGGAACATTTGACCATCCACAACTTTGGGTCCTTAACAAACGGTACCCCTGTGATTGCATGCCAATGTACTTTTGCATAAGACAAACAGCATGCCTCCATTCTACTGAGCTAGTAGGATACATCTCGAGATCCTCCAAGGTTTTTCCTGAGGTTTTGTTCCTTTCTTCGTTCCATTTAGAGAGAACTTCTACCTTAAATTTCTTCCTGGTTGAATATGTCTAGGAAGTTTAGATGCAGGTGGATTGCTCATAAGGTTCTGCAGACCCGTCTGTTCAAATTCTCTCAATAGTTCCTGATGTTCGCAATCAACTGACATGGACTCAGTTGTAAGATTCAAGGAAATGCGTAATGCGATTTCTAGAGGCCTAGGTGTCTTCTTATAGGATCCATCAACCAATTCTACCATAACTATGCATTGAAGACACCAAATATGACAGAGATCTTATCCAAACGACGCTAGATTTCTCAGGATCTCATTATTACAGGCAGTTAATGCAGTTAATGTACCGGCGCCGCCAATTCTGATTTTTTCCAATAGTCAGATTTTGAGCTCCGACACACCTGTCCTTCTTCGGCACCACTAGTAACTCTGGCTACACCATAATAAGGATATTCAACACTTCATGACACCGGCTTCAATAGGGCTTCTAGCTTCGACCTGTGACAGAATGTCTTCCACAGCCTCAATATTCTTGATGCGAGCATCTTATCTAGCTCCACCTTGAATTTTTCTTTATACTTAGGGTTCAGCCTATAAGGGCACTGCTTCACAGGATTTGCATCATGTTTTAAAGGGATTTTTATCACTCCTATATCACCAAGGATACCTTTCATTTCTGAGAACTTCGTCAGAAATAAGTCCCGATACTCATGGATAAGTTGGGTCACTTTGCTTACCGTTTCTTCATCCCAATAATCTCCAATAGTAGCATACTTAGGCATTTCTTCTAACCCAATGTTTACTTGCCTTGTCTTCAAGGGCTGAGTCACTTCGATTACTGGTCCATGTACTTTGCAGTGTCCTTCTGACTTAGGAATGTTAATATTGCGTGGGTCTTCATTCTCGTTAATTGCGAGGTTATAGCATTCTACTACATTAACTTCTTGTTCCTTCCAATCAGGTTGGTACTCAGCTATTTCTTTATCATCAAAGACCTTAGTATGGATCAACCTAATAGCTGCATCTAAAGCAGGACAAACCTCATTAATAGAAAATCTAAGCACAAAACTATCAACAAGACTATCCCAACTTACAGTACCATGGCAAAGCTCAACCTCTGCATACCAATTCTTCGCGACAGGTTCCAGGGTGTGCACAAACCGATGTACCCATTCTTCTCAAGGGACATGCTTCCATGCTTCATAACACTATTCCAAATGTTCTTGAGGGCTAGTCTGACCATTAAACCTGCTTCGCACCTCCTGAGGTTGATCCATGAATCTGAGGTGAAGAAGCTTTTGACAAGCTTCCCAACTCTGACTAC
This sequence comes from Pseudotsuga menziesii, assembly GCA_001517045.1. Lineage (NCBI taxonomy): Eukaryota > Viridiplantae > Streptophyta > Pinopsida > Pinales > Pinaceae > Pseudotsuga > Pseudotsuga menziesii. The sequence continues at coordinate 233,676 of LPNX010103461.1, read as the reverse complement.
ACTTCTTATGACGATTCCACCATCTAATAGCTGTGGCTCTAAATACTAAATCTAGAGTCTCCATTTTCTGTGAATCTAGTAGCTGCTCTGAAAATTGCACAATAAAATCTGCTGGGTCTGTCAAGTTATCAAAAATAGGTAAGACTCTTGTCTGTGAGCCAAGCCATCTGAGAGACTTGGTAATTCTTGCACATCGGTGTCCATGTAGATCATAAAGTCTATGCTTCCAATTCTCTAAACCTTCATCTGAATCAGTCATGCAAGAACTATCACACTTCCAATACATTATACCTTCAGTAGTAGGGTTAACATAGTATTCCTCTTTAGCTGTCATGTTGTAGATATGATCCAAAACATCTTGATCCTCATCTCTGATTGGCTATGTGTACCTTTCTCCTTGAGAAGGGTCCAAGGGTACTATGACTCTCAAGCCTTTTCCTTCAAAAGTCATATGTCTGTTCTTAAGATTGATTACTGCATAATTCTCTATTGCCCATTCAATTCCTAGCAAAGCTGGATAGGGGTTGCTATCATCAATTATTTCAATGACTTCAAAATCTGCTAAGGTACTGAATCCATCAATGTCTACTGGGATGCTAGAGAATCTTCCTAGGGGCACAATCTTCTGCTGATTGGTGAATCTCAACTGTATAGGGGACCATTCAAGGGTAGGTTTTCCCATTTGTCCCCATGTCTGCTTAGTTAAGACATTAACTTCAGATCCAAAGTCTAAAATGATATCAGTCATGTCATACTCTCCTATCTGAGCATGCAATCTCATTTCTCTTCCAGTTCTTCTAACTCTATTGACAGTTTTTTCTTTACCAGAGCTTCATTGAGGTTCGCAAGAAGCAATAAATTTCTGTAACTCATTTAAAGCATTCTGATTTCATAAGAGCTTCATACAACTCTGTAAAAATGTCGACAATGTACTTACTTTATCTGTCAAAGCTTCTTGAGACTGTGACTGCTGTTGATGCTGCTGCGCAAGTGCTACTAGCTCAGATCAACAAAGTCCTTTTTGGCTTCCATAAATGTTTTTTTTTCTCTTCCAACATCGAAGGTTGGAACTTTCTCTGGGGTCTTACGAACCCAAGCCTCATCAGGCTATTTCTCCTTATTCTGCACTTGTGTCATAGATCCACTCCTTGTAACAATGTTAATGGCTGGGACAGGCCTTTGCTCTACAATAATCATCTAAATATTCTAAGGAGGAGCACTATTCCTTTCTTGTATCTTGGTTATCAGCTGTGGGCATTTCTCAATGACATGATCTACTGCTCTGCAATATTGACATGTCGTAGTTGGGTTCCGACAGTCTCTAGCTAGATGGCCTGCCTGATTACAGTTATAGCACACAACCTGGCCTAGACCTCTTCCAGGCATACCACCACGACCACGACCTCAAAATTGCCTCGACCTAATGTACTACCATAGTAACCATATCCATCATTGCCTTGTGCATCATTTTGTACCCTATAAGCATCATATGTTCGCTCTCTCATAAGGTCAAAGCTGCGACATTCCTCTTCGTTGTGTCCAACTGACTTACAGAACTTGCAATAGGAATTCTTAGGTACTTGCACATATCTTTGTAGCAGATAGCAATATTCAGGTCGATGCTGGCCAATTGTTCTACAAATCTCACAATGTAGAACAGTACGGTTAAATGGGTTTGGTGCACCAGTATTCAGGTAATTTCTTAGCGCAAGACATTGTTGCTTGTCATGACCTTCTATCCTACATCGTGTACACCACACCTCTTCGCGAATAGATTTCCCTTTTTTCATGTCGTGCAGCTCCAAAGCCATTTCTGCTAACTGTGCTTGTATTTGGGCTATGCCAGAATTATCTTCGACAAGAGCTATCTCCAGTTTCATGGCAATCTCCAAAGCCTCTTGCTGATCAGCAACCTTCTGTTTCCTAAGTGGTGTTTTGATATGAGGCAATAAGGCTGCAATGAACCATTCTTTATGCTACATTGGTCCAATAGTGAAACTAACTTGATCTAGCAGAACTTTGAACCTCTAATCAAAGTCCCAAACTAATTCACCTTGTCTTTGCTGAATCTCTTTCAATTCAGTTATACACTGTGATTTTGATTTAGGCTTCTTGAACTCTTTGATCATTATTGCTTTAATATCAGCCAAGACATGGTTCTAAGTACTGGAAAATTTCATAAACCAAGTCAAAGATCGGTCTCTAAAAGAAGTGACCAACTGCGCTCTTCTTATATCTTGATCCAAAATTTTCTTAGCAGTCCACACAGCTTCGCATAAAAACCAAAACTGTTCTAGATCCTTTGATCCAGTTCCTTTGAAAACTGGGAACTTGATATCATCAGTCATATGGGCCATAGTGGACTGAGGTGGGGGAGAACTTACTAGGGTAGACTGACCTGCGACAAGAATACTCAGGCTAGGGTTACTTCCAGACTACGATGGGTTCTCAGGGGTAACAGATCTTCGCTGCAGAGTTATACGAGGGTTTCTAACAAAAGGGGTTTCTTCATATTCAGGGTCTTCTGGCGTATACTTGGTATTTTGACCTAGGGTATAGGATTATAGGTTTCTCTTGTATCTTTTACCACTTCGCAGCAAACCAGTTTGCTCTTCGAAGTTACTTTCACTTCCAAACATAGATTAGTAAAAATAAATCTAGCAATCTGATTCTATAAGCAATATGCCCTTCTCATCCAAGAGCATTTTAATTTGTAGACTAAATGAATTTAGGTACTTACCCCTTGGTCCTTTGAAGAACTGCCTTTCAGCTTCACTAAAAGAGATACTTGTGTCGATAGCAAACTCCGTCACAAATGATTCAAGGGTGCAGGTTGTCTAGAAATCAAGAGCTCACGATATCGCGTTGTTCACCCTTTTCAAGATATTAACTCTTGCTGGGATCCAGTCAAGAAACTAGTCTTCTTGGAAGTTCATCCTTCTCTCTGTCAACCTGGATAACCACTGGTGCAATTCTATGTGGATACTACCAAAGAAAATTATGTAAATATCAGCAAAAATGTACCTTTGCAAGAATTCATATGAGCTAGGATGTGGATGCTTATTTTCTTATTCAGCAAATTTCTGATAGGTAGCTTCAACCCAATCACCGATTTCTTTTACTTAGGGCCTCCAAAACATAGCCCTCCAGGTACGATGTAGATCCCTCTTGAATAGATACTGAGTTCAACCGGCAACAAAACCAATTTGTTGGGCTATAGGGAAGACCCGGGTTTTATGCCATTAACTTTGCACTGACTAAAAGACCCACAGTGTTGGCCCTTTCGGCAAAAACCTACGAACAGGTTGCAGTCTCACCCGAAACAGCTATGGGGTGCCACAGAACCAGGTTTCTGCAAGCAGAAGAGGGATATTACTGTACCTTTATCCTTAACAACAAATATTTATACCAAATAGGGCTTCGATATTCACTTAATCAGCTTCGCAGTTAGATAACTTGCTTAACCCTTAACTGGGAATTCACAGCGAAGTTAATATTTAATAGTTATCTTACTTTATCAATTATGTACTTATCAATGCATAAAATAAAACCATAACAAAAACAACACAAAAGAACCACAACACAATATATAACGTGGTTCACCCCCAGTGTAGGGGCTATGTCCACAAACTGCGCTTTTATTCCACTTCTTACAAAACAACAGTTCTGATCTACACACTCAGCAGCAGATCTGCCCTTCCAGTATAACTGTTCACTTAGCTACAGTTCCTTTCTTACAATCTCTAAGCTGTGCACTTACCTGCAGTTCCTTTCCTTACAAAAACCCTCTGCGCACACAGCTGCGGAGGTCGTCCAGGCACACAGCAGGGACTTGACCTTAAAACCCAAAAATAGATCTAAATTCTTCGCATCATATGATCCTCATTTCATTAGATGATCTTGACATCTTTACATGAGTTCCTATTTATACAAGTGCACTATTACAAAATCATGGGCTTACACCCGAAATTTATGGACAATTACCAAAAAGAGGGCTTTGACTCAACCCCGACACCCCTAAGACTATTTTGAGTCACAACTCCACTTACAAGCTTCCACAAAAACCACGGAGTTACCAAAATTAGTGACCGTTAAGGCACGTGCCCCAACAAGACCTTCCAGACTGGTGGCATCTTATATATGCTACCTCCTTGATCATGCCAGTGTTCATGAGATTTCAGCTCTCGTGACTTGATTCCAGTATATGTCAGACATTTCGAGCCATTATGGAGATCTTGATCCATTATATATCTTCAGTCTTCATGGAGATCATGATCCTTTGTATATCTTCATCTTGGAGATTCTGATCTATTTATATTGTACGTGGTGATGACCACATATGTCATATTGTATCATGCCTATTCATGGCCATTGTACTCTCATGTAGCCGGGACTGCTATATGTATTTTCAGTTATGTGCAGAGTTGTATTATTGTATAGTGCTGATTGGATGGCTAGTTATTCCACTGGGTTCTTCATCACTTCACTTCTGGGATGGACTTATAATGTATTTTGGCCATCGTATGACCCCTCTGACCTCACACATCAGGGGCCATCTGTTACAGCTGATTTTAACACACATGGTGAATCACATTTTTATGGCCTTCCCTATCCCTTTGCAGACTCCTTAGACCCCATGGACCATTTTTGTTCCTTTTATGTTTCTAAGATCATCCCTAAAAACATGCAAAATTTGCTATACATGACTTTTAAACCCTTTCTCGCATATATACGTGGGTTTGACCCCTAAAACCGCGTACATCGAGATGTGTGCAAAAGGCCAAATTTTTTGAAGTTTTCCTTGATGTGGATCCAACTCACTTGTCTCCTGGCCTTCCCTATGCCTTGAGATCACTCGGATTCGACCTTTCATTACCCCATTGAATAGCTATATAAGGAACCCTTTGGATACATTGAAGGCATGAGGAATTGAGAGAAAGAGAACTATAGTCCATTATTGCTAGAACTTGTGCTTGAGTCTACATCCCTTTGTCTGTTGGAGAAATTTTATGCTCTTCCCAAGATTTCCCTTTGCTTGTGAGCTTGCTATCGAGAGATGGAGGATTGAAGTGGTGGAGGCCCAAGTGGGGGACTCAGTTTCTACGATTCGCAGACATGCCAACAGAGGTTGTATTTCTTTGTAATCTCTAATTTTATATTAATAGAAATATGCTAGAGTAGATCTAACAATTATATATAGCTTGCTTGTCTTGTTTATTGAATGTTGAGGAAGCAATTTATCAATTCAAGCTGGAGTTGGAAATCTCAACAGGGATCTACATCAACCGTTTGGAATAAGGTATGAATTGAGATCCTTTAGTGTTATATATTTAGTTTCTCTTTCATATAGGAAAGGATTGATTTCTGGAGTCAAGTTGCCTGTTGTGGTACCCCAAGCCATAGGAATTTCTCTCCGTAACAGAATTGGCCATTTGAAATAATCCATGGATCAAATATTCATTCAAATACACATTATTGGATGGGAAAATATATTTCTATTAATATAAAATCAGAGATTACAATGAATACAACCTCTATTGGCACATCTGCGAATCAGAGAAACTGAGTCCCCCACTTGGGCCTCCACCACTTCAATCCTCCATCTCTCGATAGCAAGCTCACAAGAAAAGAGAAAGCTTGGGAAGAACAAAAAATAACTCCAAGGGACAAAGGGATGCAGACTCAAGCACAAGTTCCAGCAACAATGGACTATAGTTCTCTTGGTCTCAATTCCTCATGCCTTCAATGTATCCAAAGGGTTCCTTATATAGCTCTTCAATGGGGTAATGAAAGGTCGAATCCAAGTGATCTCAAGGCATAGGGAAGGCCAGGAGACAAGTGAGTCAGATCCACATCAAGAAAAACTCCAAAAGAATTTGGCCTTTTGCACACATCCCAATGTACACAGTTTTAGGCGTCAAACCCACGTATATACGCGAGAAAGGGTTTAAAAGTCGTGTATAGAAAATTTTGCATGTTTTTAGGGATAATATTGGAAACATCAAAGGAACAAAAATGATCCATGGGGTCTGAAGAGTCTGCAGAGGGACAGGGAAGGCCATAAAAATGTGATTCACCATGTGTGGTAAAATCAGCTATAACACTAGGCTTTATTGAGAGTAAAGAGGATTCCAACCTTTACTTCAAGGTTGAAGGCAGAAGACCAGTGATGCTACTATTATATGCTGATGAATTGCTCCTAATAGAAAAGAGGAACTCATTAAATTTGCAAGAAGAATACTTACTTCCGATTTTGAGATAAAGGACTTGGGGATGATGTATTACGTTCTAGGCATGGAGGTGTGGACAAGGGAAGTACGCAGTAGAGATCCTAAAGAGGTTCAAGATGATGGACTGTAAGGCCATGACCACACCTATGGAATCGAACCTGAAGCTATTGAGTGTTGCTTCATCAGAGTCTATTGATGCCATGATGTATCATCAGATGATTTATTCTTTGATGTACCTGATGAATATGAGACCAGATATTTGCTTTGCTGTGAACACATTGAGACATGTTCACCTGATGGTTGCAAAGCATGTAGTGAGGTACCTAAAGGGTATAGTTGATTATTCACTCAAGTATAAGGTGAATCAGAATATTAAGCTGGAAGGTTATGAGGATTCGTATTGGGTAGGTAGTGCCATTTATGGGAAGAGCACTTCGAGGTGCTACTTCAGTATGGGATCAAGTTTGATCTCTTGGTTTGGTAAGATGGAGTCTTGCATGGCGCTGAGTACAGCTGAGGAAAAATATGTTGCCACTTTCTATTTGGGAGGTAGTATGTTTCTTTTGAAAACTACTATTTGATTTACTTGATATGACTTGCATTTTTTGTATGATGCAGAGAGGAGTAGTGAAGCTCCAATATATGATCCAGATCGAGATCTCTCGAAAGAGGGAGTTCTATCATAGTCGATGAGACAGGTTGTTTGAGCATAAATCCTGGTGAAGCTTGTAGGTTGCTCAGATGTAAACAGACCTGTAGTTTTTCCTTAGATGTAATCCATCCTGGAAAAGATCGCAAGTTATCCTTGAACATAATTAGCCCTGACATGATTCGATGCTAGAAATGGACAAAGTGAAGTTTGAGTACTTTAGGGAGAAGCTTGGTGTTCTTCAGATCGAGGTTCCCTCCAAAGGGAAATGATGATACCTAGATCCATTATGACATGGTGAGAGGATTGAGTTCCTTCCATGGTCAAATGTAAGGGCTGAGCCATTCTATCATGGTGATAGGATTGGTTCCTTCCATGTCATATATGAGTGGTAAGCCATTTTGATATGACTATAGGATTGGTTCCTACATGATCAGATATAAGGGCTATTTCCATTCTTTGAATGGAGGTACCTGGTCAGTTACTAGGAATACTCAGTCTAGGACTGAGGGCCATTTTGATATGACTATGAGATGTATTCTCATATGATCAGATATAAGTGCAGGGACATTCTGATGTGATTGAGGGATATGTTCCCACACGATCAGATATAAGGGATGTTTCCATTCTTTGAATGGAGGCACCTGGTTAGTTACCAGGGATCCTCAGTCTAGGACTGAGAGCCTTTATGATGAGTCAAGGTTAGATGTAAGGGTTGTGCCATTCTGACGAGTCAAGGTCAAATGTAAGGGTTGTTCCATTCTAACGAGTCAAGGTCAAATGTAAGGGATATTCCATTCCAACGAGTCAAGGTTAGATGTAAGGGCTGTTCCATTCTAACATGGTGAGAGGATTAAGTTCCTTCCATGGTCAGATGTAAGGGATGGGCCATTCTGACATGGCGAGATGATGAAGTTCCTTCCATGGTCATATGTGAGGGCTGGGCCATTCTGACATGATGGTGGATGTGTTCCTCACATGGTCATATGTGAGTGCTAGGCGTGCCTTTCTGACGAGTCAAGTTCAAATGTAAGTGTTGGGTGGGCCATTCTGACTTAGGGTCATATATAAGCGCTGAAGAAGACCTACATGGAGGCTAGACCTACACCCAGCATGAAAAAGGTTTGGCTCTATAGAACTTCCTGTGATGAGAAGAATCATGAGATAGCACCAGTGATGATGATCCAGATAGAGTGATGATCTAGATCCAGTGATGATGATCCAGCAGTGATGATCTAGATTGGGTGATGATCTAGATCCAATGATGATGATCCAACAGTGATGATCTAGATCCAGTGATGATCTAGATCCAGTGATGATGATCCAATAGTGATGATCCAGATCAAGCGATGATCTAGATCCAGTGTCGATGATCCAGTAGTGATGATCCAGATTGAGTGATGATCTAGATCTAGTGATGATGATCCAGCAGTGATGATCTAGATCGAGTGATGATCCAGATCCAGTGATGATGATCTAGATCCAGTGATGTTGATCCAGCAGAGATGATCCAGATCGAGTGATGATCCAGATCCAGCGATGATGATCCAGATCTAGTGATGATGATTCAGATCGAGTGATGATCCAAATCTAAATGAAGATGACTTGAAGATAAATATGACCTGAATATGAAGATGAATTGAAGATGATGAGAACTTGATGATGATCCATATGATATAGAGAAGAAGACTTGTGCTAATAAATTGTGTTGAGAGAATACCTTCCTAGTTAAGAGGGAGTGTTGATGTAACTGTAACTTTGGAATGTATTCACTTGTATATCTTATGTGTTATACTCTGATGTTTATTCTAGGAAGTATCTGTAATGTAATTGAGTCATGTCATGCCCCAATGTTCCCATTGGGAGGTTCTATAATGTAAACAAGTCATGTCAAGTCATTGTGGGTAACCCTCCTATTGATCAAGGGTTAAAGTCCCCACAGTTGTGGGGCCCTAGGGTTATTAGACTATCCTAGAGAAGTCGACCCTAGGTGAGTTATTGTAAGTTGAGGCAATAGTCCCCACCATTGTGTTAAGGATAACCTTCCTTGTTGGTCAGAGGGGCAAAGTCCCCACAAGTTGTGGAGCACTAGGGTTATTAGACACTCCTAGAGATGTCGGCTCTAGTAAGTAATTTTTAAGTGAGGCCGACATGTTGGAGAGGACATTAAGTGAACAAACGAATATAAATAGAGAGTGAGCCTCTATTTTTATCATACACACACACACTCATTGGGGCGCATGAGTGAGAGATAATTTGTCGAGACAAGAGATATCCTACTGTTGTCGGGAGATCATATTTATGTTTTCGGGTTTTACTTTTGGTGTTGATTCTATCTCTGAGGAAGTTGCAGGGTTTTCTCCTTTATGGTTTCCCCAAGGAAAATTCTCTGTGTCTCTTGTCTCTTTTTTTTTACTATGCATGTTATTCTCTTAGTTAAAGATCCTAAGATCATAATGCTAGCTTGAATGATAAAAATATAACAGATCCCACATCCAACATGAGAAAGGGTTGGCTCTGTGAAGACACATCTAGTATGAAAAAGGACTAGCTCTATGTAGATCCCACATCCAGCATGAAAAGGGGCTAGCTCTGTGAAGACACATATAGTATGAAAAAGGACTAGCTCTGTGTAGATCCCACATCTAGTATGAAAAAGGACTAGCTCTGTGAAGACACATCTAGTATGAAAGAGGACTATCTCTGTGTAGATCCCACATCCAGCATGAAAAAGGGTTGGCTCTGTGAAGACACATCCAGTATGAAAAAGGACTAGCTCTGTGTAGATCCCACATCTAGTATGAAAAATGACTAGCTCTGTGATGACACATCTAGTATGAAAAAGGACTAACTCTGTGTAGATGCCACATCTAGTATGAAAAAGGACTAGCTATGTGATGACACATATAGTATGAAAAAGGAATAGCTTTGTGTAGATGCCACATCTAGTATGAAAAAGGACTGTCTCTGTGATGATACAACCAATATGAAAAAGGACTAGCTTTGTAGATGTGCATCAAACATGAAAAAGGGATGGATCTGTCGATGAAGACCTACATGGAGGCTAGGCCTACAACCAACATGAAAAAGGGTTGTCTATGTAGAAATTCCTGTGATGAGAAGAATGAAGAGATAGCACCATTTGATTGAGATAGAAAAATTTGTAATGATGATGATGATTCAGTGATGATATAGCTTTGATGATGATCTAGATCAAGTGATGATCCAGACTTGATGATGATCCTGAATCGATGATGATCCAGTGATGATCCAAACTTGATGAAGATGACTTGACAATGAAGATTACTTGACGATGAAGATGACTTGACAATGAAGATGACTTGAAGATGAAGATGACTTGAATACGAAGATGACTTGATGATGATCCAGATGATACAGAGAAGAATACTTGTGCTAATAAATTGTGTCGATATAATACCTTCCTAGTTAAGAGGGAGTGCTGATGTATTTGTAACTTTGGAAAGTATTCACTTGTATATCTTATGTATTCTACCCCGATGTTTATTTTGGGAAGTATCTATAATGTAATTGAGTCATGTCATGCCCCGATGTTCCGATCAGGAGATTCAATAATGTAAACAAGTCATGTAAAGTCATTGAGGTTAACCGTCCATTGTAAGTCGAGGTAATAGTCCCCACATTTGTGTCAAGCTTAACCCTCCTTTTTTATAGGAGGGCGAAGTCCCCACAGTTGTGGGGCACTAGGGTTATTAGACTCTCCTAGAGATGTTGGCTCTAGTAAGTAATTGTTAAGTGGGGCCGACATGTTAAAGTGGACACTAAGCGAGTGAAAGAATATAAATAGAGAGTGAGCCTCTCTATTTATCACACACACACTCACTCATTGGGGCGCATGAGTGAGAGAGGAGAAGCTCTCTCAAGTGTGAGAGAGAGAGAACAAGCTATTGAGATCATCTTTTCTATTTTCAGGTTTTACTGCTGCCATTGGTGCTCATTCTATCTCTGAGGAAGTTGTGGGGTTTTCTCCTTTATGGTTTCCCCGAGGAAAATTCTTTGTGTCTCTTATCTCTTGTGTTTATTGCTATGCATTTTATTCTCTCAGATAATATCCTAAGATCATATTGCTTAAATGATAAAAATCTAACACACTGTTGGGCATGAGTTCATCAGGATGATCAATTACTTCTTCAGTGTTCATATTGAGGGGGGGGGGTTTCCATTGGGTTTTCCCTCTTTCCTCACTTATCATTTTACTTGGTAATTTTAGATTTACTTTATTGTATAGGGTGACCTATGGCCTTTGTTATTGGGGCCCTAGAATTTCATGCATTTTATTTTACTCCTCCTTAGTATAGCTTAAGGGGGGGCGTTGGAGTCATTATCGAACCCACACACCTATTTTGGTCAATTTTGGCATATTTAACCACTATCCTAAGTTACTGACTCAAATTGACATCATCATCAACATACCATGACATGATCATGAGCACACCTATGCACTCCTTCAATGAGGGAGGCCAACTAAGCCTTATTATTCAATCAAGGAGGCTATCTAGGCTTCCTCCTTCAATCAGGGAACAATTATGGGGTGATATGAGTGTCATAAATGCACCAAATAGTTAACTGAAAGTTGTTTCACATAAAAATTAGTTAATATGAGTTGTAAAGGCACCTCCCTCATGTCATTGTCTATTTTGGGCTGATTTGGGTGAACTGGATTGAGTTAATGTGCCTCCAACAACTTTTGATGAAAAGTGTCAATTCAGTTCACATCATCGAAGCTAACTGGAGTTAGTGATGTGCTACCACCTACTGATTGGCATGTAGTGACATGTACTTGAGGTACATCCAGTTAGACTTAGTCATTTATTGCACTATGATTTAGTTAGGACTCGGTTAGAGTCAATCATGGCTAGATTAGTGCTTGATTGGTGTGTTTAGTGTGGCTAACAAATAGTTAAGCTACACTCATCCATTCAATTCGAATGACCTCTAGCGAAATAAAATTGTCTCCATTTTTGCAACTTTGCATGACATTGTATTATTGATTTTCATTCTATTATTGATTATACAAATCTGCAACCTCCTATTGCAGTACCATTATGTCATTCCATGCCTAAATTGTCTTGAATCTCTTATAAGTATGTGCTTTGTCTCAAAATTGTTGTGACAGAATTTAATATTTCTACACCCCAGAATATGCCTACGGAAGTAGGAAGGCAAGAGGTGGAAGAGAGAAGTTTAAACAAAGCAGAATGTTGCTTTCCCACACTCGAGGATCCTCCTATGGAAGGAGAAAGGTGGAAGTGGAAAAGAGCCAGAAAATCCAAGGAAAAAGTGTGTTTTTTGCACCCCGAAATCTGCCTATGGAATGTGGAAGGCAGAAGGTAGAAAGTGGTTTGAAGGAATCTATCGCACATTATGTTTCTGTTTCCTGGGTTCCATAGCAAAAGGCAGAAAAAATAATGTGGAAAGTAGAGTGCGAAAAGGACAGGTTCAATGCAGAAATTACCTTTCCAGTTATGGAGTGGATTTGTCAAGGGAAGAACAAATGTTATACTATATTTTAATCCTTAGAAGGAATGTTAAAATATGTTACATGAACCATGACTATGTTAAAGAGAAATAAGTAATAATTTTTAAATTATTTTTCATATTAGTCAGGTGTATGGGCACCAGGTTCATGACATCGTGGTATATCAAAGCGCAGTTGTAGTTGCATTCCTCCCTTATACGCTAATCTAGAGGGGAGGGGATGTGACATTGTGGTATCAAAGCTAATGGTTACAACATTGGGCCTGGATGGGCTAAGTGAATAGTTTTCAGAGTAGTTGGTTGCAACATTTGGCCTAAATTGGCCAAGCTAAATAGTTGAAGAGAGAAAGCTGCAGCAAGACAAAGTGCTAAACCATTAAATATAACTAACCCAACTAATGTCTCAGGAAGCGCTCATTGAAGTGCAGACTTCAAATTGATGGTGAACCCAATTACATAAAGATTTCATGCACGGCCCCTGTTATTGACTCGCTTTCTAGTCCATCAACGAAATGAACTAACAACCATTGGATCTGGATCAACGGTGGACCTCAAATAAATTAAATAAGATTTCATGAAATATCGCGCACATCAAAATTTTATTTGTCCGCGCTAGTTCTCCTAGCAAAATCGTTGTCAGTCGTTGATCTGCTTGAGGATCAACCTTGTCCGTTGATCTTAAATCTCCTTCATGGCAATTAGTTCCCATTTTCACAACTCAACGCCCTTTTATCCTCCCCGTTATTTTATTTAAAAAATTCACCTTGGTCATAGATCTGGTTCAACCATGATCTCGACTGTCCACACCTATAGTGAATAGTCGGTCAGTGATTTTTGAATTTAGATATTATCATGCTACTAACAATGGTGTTTATTAACACATTTTACAAAGTCATCATGCAGTTTGAAAAACTAGGTTTATGGCTCGTCCATGAGAACCTACAGCATGGATAATGCACAGGATCCCTATGGGCACGAGGAAGATGCCATGAGGGAAAACATTCAAGTTGGAAATGTTGAAACATAATCCAATGGGAGAAGATATCAAGAGAATCTGCTAGATATTACAACCATCATGAGAAGCCTAAGGGTAGAGATGAAAAGTTACAGAGAATATAATGAAAGAATGATTAAGGCTCAGGAAGATCAGAATCAGCTAAATGCATCCATGTTGCATAGTTTGATATACATATAAAGGTGGATGAACTATGGGAACCGGGAAGTAAATTTGGAAGGAAGTAGGAGAAGTTCCAGAAGAAGGAAAAGGTCTTATAATGCATCATCTAACTCTGCAGGATCTACTGGGGGTTCAAGCTCTTCATCTCATAGGAATAAGAGGAAGAGGCATTACCGGAATAGTTCCATGATGAATTTAAGAAGGCAATTCCTCCTACCTTTAATGGTGAGGTAAATACTGGTCAAGAAGCTGAAGCTTGGCTTCTTGGGATGAAGAAACATTTCCAAGTCCAAGACTACTCGAGAAATATGAAGGCAAGGGTACCCATATTCAATCTGAATGGAAGAGCATCTATATGGTGGGAGCACCTCAGGAAAGTGAAGAAGATCAATGACAGAAAGATTGTATGGAAGCAGTTCAAGAAGTATTTCCAGCAGAAGTACCTCTATGGCAGCTATTATGATGATAAGATCAAATAGTTTCAATGAGTTGAGATCGGGACAGCTGACCATGGAAGAATATGCAAACAAATTCTTGGAGTTGTTGAGGTATGTCAGGTACATCATGGATGATAAAGTGAAAATCCAACATTTTCTAAGTGGACTACCTCAGTCATACAAAGACATAATTGAGCTTGATGAACCTTGAACTCTGGAAGAGGCTATAAGGAAGGCCAAATATTTCTACAATCATAACAAAGCAAACTGGATATCCAGAAGGCATGAAAGGATAAGAAGAATGAAAAGTTTGACCAAAGGAAGAAAGGTTTCAAACCTTCTCACTTTTGAAATCAGCAAAGGCATCCATCACTAGCTGTGACTAAGCCAGCCGGAGTGATGGAAGACAGGCCAAGAGATCCAAAAGATATCAGAGAACCACTCCAATGTTGAAGATGTGGAGAAAACCATATGCGCAGGAACTGTCTGCTTGAGAATGGGTATGTAAGGCAAGCTCACAACATCCAAAGAGCTGAAATGGTGGGTCAAGTAGCACGAAATGTCCCTAGAATTTATGCAACTCTAGAGAACCTTCAAGAAGATCATCAATCAACTATGGTTGAAGTTGAAGGTAAGATTGTTGAGCAATCTGTTTATGTTTTGATAAACCCTAGATCTACTCACAGTTATATCACTCCTATAATTGTTAAGATTTTTTCTTTTAAGAAGTTAAAGCATAGAAAGTCATGGTTAGTTCAACTAGCCACTGGAACCAAGAGAAAAGTTAGTGAAGTAGTGGAGAAATGCCCATTTGTCATGGATGGGTTAGTCACTTGTGTAGACTTGAATGTTCTGCCACTTGGTTCCCATGATATTCTCATTGGAATGGACTGGTTAAGTGTGCATAGACTTAATATTGATTGTTATATAAATACATTTGAATGCATGGATGAAGAAGGAAACCCAAAGGTTGTAAGAGGCATCCCAAAGGTAATTTCTGTTAGGAATATTTCAGCAATGTAGCTGAAGAAGTTCTGTAGGAAAGGTTGTAGATTGTATGCAGCCCATGTTTTGGAGGCAACGGAGAATGAAACTCCTAGGTTGGAGGACTTCCATGTATTGTAGGAATTCAGGGAAGTTTTTCCTGATGAGGTTACAGGACTTCCTCCAAAAAGAGACATTTATTTTACAATTGACCTTATGCCTAGAGCAGTACTAATGTCCAAGACACCCTACAGGATGAGCACACCAGAATTTCTAGATCTAAAGATGTAGCTACAAGAGTTGTTGGAAAATAAGTATATCAGACCAAGTGTGTCCCCTTGGGGAGCACCAGTTATGTTTGTGAGAAATAAATATGGTATGCTCAGGTTATGTATTGATTACAGATAGTTGAATAAAGTCACTATGAAGAATAAATACCCTTTTCCTAGGATTGATGACCTTTTTTTATCAAATGAGAGGAGCAAAGGTATTTTCAAAGATTGGCTTGAGGTCTGGTTACCATAAGGTAAGAATCAAAGATGAACATAACCATAAGACAACCTTCAAAATAAGGTATGGACACTATGAGTTTGTAGTGGTACCATTTGGTCTCACAAATGCACCAACTACATTCATGTGCCTTATGAATAGTTTTTTCAGCAAGTATCTGGACAAGTTTGTTCTCATCTTCTTAGATGACATTCTTATTTATTCTAAGAATGAAGAAGAGCATGGACAACATTTGATACGGGCATTTAAATTGATAAGGGAGCATTAGTTGTATGCAAAGTTGAACAAATGTGACTTTTATAAAGATAGAATTCATTGTTTGGGTCACATTATCTCAGAGGAGGGCATATCTCTGGACCCTAAAAAGATTGAGGCCATTATGAATTGGTCAACCCCGAGAAATGTGACAGATGTGAGATCTTTTATGGGACTTGTAGGATACTACAGGAGCTTCATTTAAGGATTCTCCAAGGTTGCACATTCAATCACTTATTTGCAAAAGAAGGGGATAAAGTTTGAATGGACACAAAGATGTGAAGAAAGCTTCCAGCAGTTGAATAACATTCTTACAAGTGCACCAATTCTGAAAATTGCAGACCTAGAAAAAGACTTTGTGGTGTGATGGATGCATGCAATCAAGGACCTGGAGGGGTTCTTATGCAAGAAAACCATGTGGTATGCTATGAGTCAAGAAAGTAGAAGGAGCATGAGAAGAACTATGCTACTCATGATCTAGAACTTGCAGCCATAGTACATGCTCTCAATATGTGGAGGCGTTACTTAATGGGTAGAAAATTTGAACTAAGGACAGACCACTGTGGTCCAAAATACTTGTTTGATCAGCCAAATCTAAATGCTATGCAAGCTAGATGGCTGGATTTTTTGTGTGAGTTTGATTTTGAAATCAAACACATAAAAGGAAAAGAAAATAAAGTGGCTGATGCACTTAGCAGGAATGTGCATGAAACGCATGTGGCATCTCTTAGTATTTTCCAATCAGATTTGAGGCAGCAGATTATTAGTCATACTGCTGAGGATGAAATGTATGTGCAGATCAAGGACAATTTGTAGTAGCAAAGTATTGAGAAGAAGTATGAGGGATGTAAATTGGAAGAAGATGAACTTCTTACCTATAAGAACATAATTTATATTCCAAATGTAGTAGACTTGAGGAGAATTATTATGGATGAAATCCATCAAGCTCCATATTCTGGTCACCCAGGATATCAGAAGACAATTTCTATAGCCACAAAGCAGTATTTTTGGCCAGAAATGAAAAAGGACATTGCTGAGTATATTTCTAAGTGCATGAAATGTCAGCGGGTGAAGGTGGAATATCAACACCCAGCACGTTTGTTGTAACCTTTGCCGATACTGGAATGGAAATGGGAAGTTATTTCCATGGATTTTATTAAAGGATTTCCAATGACTTGGAGACAACATGATCCAATCATGGTTGTGGTGGACAAGTTGACAAAGGAATCACACTTTATACCGATTAAATCCATGTATGAGTTTGATTCCATTGCGAAAATATTCATGAAGGATATTTTCAGATTGCATGGATTGCCTAAGGAAATAATCTCTGACAGGGATACCAAGCTCACTTCCAAGTTTTGGAAGGGTATATTTATAGATTTGCGTACGAAGTTGAACTTCAGCACCGCCTACCATCCTCAGACTGATGGACAGATAGAGAGAGTGAGTCAGGTGCTTGAATACATGCTTCACATGTATGTGATGGACAAACCATCCAAGTGGGAATATTATTTACACTTGGTAGAATTTTCATATATTAATGGAAAACAAGCATCATTGGGAACATTAGAGGAAATTTCAACTCAAAATGGGCCTCCTCAAAAAAATTAATAAAATAATAGTTAAAATAATAAAATAATATTTATTCATTTTGGAGGAAGAAAAGAAAAAAACTACTTTTTTGTTTGTATTTTCGACATATCTCCCCGTGTTTTTACTCAAATTTCGATCGGGAGAGATCGTTGGATGCAGAATTAAATTCCAAATCCAATGAGTACCCACTTGGCATACTTTCGATGGACCCCGCTACCCCAAAAAACAAGAAATACCTGAAAAATGTGATGATGACATCATCATCACATTTTTCAGGTATTTCTTGTTTTTGGGATAGCGGGGTCCGTCAAAAGTATGCCAAGTGGGTACTCGTTGGATGTGGAATTTAATTGTGCATCCAACGAGCTCTCCCGATCAAAATTTGAGTAAAAACACAGGGAGATATGTCGAAAATACAAATAAAAAAAGTAGTTTTTTTAATGATACCTATCCCCAAATTTATATTAAAAAAGTGTTTAAGACCTATACAGTATTTCAAATTTAAAGCAATTTCATTGGATAACACATGATGACAGGGAATTTGAGTTAAAGTTAAAAGGCCCATTTTGAGTTGAAATTTTCTCTAATGTGAGTCCATATGAAGCCTTGTATGGAAGAAGTTGTAGGACACCAGTGACTTGGGATAATCCAGTGAACATGATTGTGCTTGGTCTAGAATTGCTCAAGGAAATGGAGCAAGAGGTTGCAAAGATCTGGAAGAACCTGAAAGCATCCCAGGATAGATATAAAAGCTATGCAGATAAGCATAGAGTGCACATAGATTTCTATGTTGGGGATCATGTTTACCTTAGATTCAGGCCTAGGAAGAGTTCCTTGAAGCTTGGAATTTGTGCCAAGATGTCACCTAGATATTGTGCACCTTTTGAAGTGCTTGAAATAATAAGGCCAGTTGCATATATACTTGCATTTCCTGCTAGCACTAGAACTCATAATTTTTTTCATTTTTCTTTGCTTAAGAAATATATACATGATCCTAACCACGTGATAAATTGGGATGTGATCTAGGTGGAACCCAAGGAAGAGTTCCAAACCGATCCATTGCACATCCTCCATAGAAAGGTGACAGTGCTCTAGAATTGAGCCGTTGGATAGGTAAAGGTGCAGTGGAAGCACTACGGTCTGGATGAGGATACATGGGAGCCAGAGGATGCCATGCGATTGGCACATCCAAATTTGTTCAATTTTGTAAAGCACTGAGGACAGTGCTAATGAAGGGGGAGGGGAATGTAACACCCCGGTTTCGACCCGATGGTATTGAAATTGTACATGATGTATATATTATAAGGAAATCATGGCGAGGAGCTCAAGGCCAAGGCCCTGCCATTGATTTGGTATTGTGTGTGTGTCAAAGATCAAGTTTGATAGTGATGGTTATAGTGCTAAGTCTGGCACATTATATTTTGAAGTCATCATGTAAATATACAATTTAATAAAATACCACAGATAGCTATGCACTGCAACATAAGAGATGGGGGCATTATTTCACAAGGAATAGGGAGGGGAGTTAGTCAAACTTATGAGCCAATAGGGTAATACTAGATGTCAATTGGGAAACCCATAAACCCTCAGCTACCTTTTATACCTCTATCCTCAATCATTCAATTCTTCCAGAAGAGTGGTTGAGGCATTTAATGTCTTGGGTAGAGCAAGGCATGGCTGTCAGTTTCGTGACTGAGCTTTCCTGCAGCCTACAACCTACAGCCCGCAGTCTGGGAATTTGTGTTCTTTCTTATGAAGAAATTAAGCATGTGGACGCATGCCATTTCATCTTCCCTTCAATCACGAGAATTTTTTTTTGTTTTTCAGGGGGTTGTGGTTGTTCATTCTCCCTTATCCTGTGGTCGCGATTGTTCTAGTGGATCATTCGAAGGTTGATCACTCTCCTGAGTCATGGAATGGGTTGTTCTGTAAGTATTTTCCTTTTTTGAGACCCTAGATGATGGGTTACAATTTTATTCTGAACTATAGAGTGGTATGAAACCTTGTTTCTATGTGTTATAGTGTGGAACCCTGTGTTGTTGTGTACCCTTCTGATTTGTTGTGATGTGCACCCTAGTTTGGGTCTGAAACTGTATGCAAGACTTACAAGTGGAAGATATTCCAAATGGGCTTGATAAACCTAGTGAAGAGAGGAACCTCACAAAAAGATAAGAGTGGCTAGTGAATCTTCTATGCATGCCCTGAAGAGCACTGGAAGGGAAGGTATAACCCTAGGGACTGTGTAGTAGAGAAGGGGATACTTTCTTGTTTTGGGGTGCATGTAATGTGGATGTCAGGATAGATAGATCTTGTGTAGGTGTCTCTAGCTCTTGAATGAGCCACTAACTTAGCCATTATTCCTTTACACTGCCTTCGCATCCTGATAAACCCAAACATAGATTGGCTTGGCAGACATCCTGATAAATCCAATTCTATATTGGCTTGGTTAGGAAACCTGATAAACCCAATCGGAAATTGGCTTGGTTGAGCAGCCTGATAAACCCAAATGGTAGTTGGCTTGGTTGTGTCTTGTTGTGCATTTGGACATGTTTGATCCTTGGTTGGACAACCTGGTAAACCCAACTGTAAATGTTGGATTGGTTGAATAGCCTGATAAACCCAACAATGATATGGCTTGGTTGTGTAGCCTGATAAAACCATATGTTGCCTTGACTGTGTATAGTCTGATAAACCTAACTATTAGTTGGCTTGGCTATGTATCCTAATTGATCTGGCAATGTATTGAATTGTTTTCGTGCACCCCGATAAACTCAATCTTGTATTGGCTTGGCTGGACAGTCTAATAAACCCAACTGAACGTTGGCTTGACTATGTGTGATATGATCCGGTTTTGTATGAGTCTGTTGTTCCCTAGTTCCTTGTTGAAATCATGCCCAGCTAGGGGGTGGAATTTGTGTTAAGATATTAATGAACATGACTGGCCTATGGTTGGTTGGAACATTGCAGCGATATAGCTAGTAGCGGGACAGCTTCATCTTCAAGATAAGTATTGTCTATTATTCTTATTTATGCAATGTATTTTATTATGAATGAATTGAATATGATGAATGCTTTCTAATGATTTCAGTAGTTTTTACTGTTGTTAAATGTTCCTACATTTTCATCTATATATTCCTTGTATGTTTCAATTCATTTTTCTTATGAGCATTTCCGCACCTCAAAATATGCCTGCGGAAGGCGAAAGGCGGGAAACGGAAGAGAGAAGTTGAAACAAAGAATAAGGTTGGTTTTCTGCACTACAGGATCCACCTGTGGAAGGAAAAATTTAGAAGAAGAAAAAGAGCTAGAAAATCCAAGGAAAAAGTGTGCTTTCCGCACCCCGGAATCTGCCTACAAAAGGCGGAAGGCAGGAGGCGAAAGGAGAGAGGCGGAAAATGCTAAAAAGGTTAAGGAAAAAATTTGTTCTTCAAATTTCTGAGGTCTGCAGGGGAAGGAGGAAGGGAGGAAGTCAGAAAGAAAAAAGTGGAAAATTCAAGGTATCGATTTGTTGGTTTTCCTATTCCTGAGTTTCATAGCAGAAGGAAGAAAGGAGGAATGCGGAAGGTGGAACGTAGCTGAGTGATTCCGTCAAAAGTTGAGCTTCTAATTCTCGAGTTTCGTAAGGGAAGGTGGAAGGGAAAAATAATAAATATGGAAATTGGTTTGAAGGACTTTGTCACACATTATGTTTCTAATTCCCAAGTTCTGTAGCGGAAGGCGGAAAGAATAATGCGGAAAGAGGAGTGTGAAATAGACAAGTTCAGTGCGGAAATGACCTTTCTGGTTATAGAGTAGATCTGTCAATGGTGGAATGACTGTTACGATGGATTTTAATCTTGAGAAGGAATGTTAAAATATGTTACATGACCCATGAGTGTGTTAAAGAGAAATAAGTAATAAGTTTTAAATTATTCTGCATATCAGTTAGGTGTATGGGCACCGAGTTCATGACATCGCGGTATATCAGAGCGTGATTATAGTCGTGTTCCTCCCTTATATGCTAATATAGATGGGATAGGATGTGACAATTGCCATGAGGATACAAATTGGATCCATGTCAAATAATAGATCATAGTCACGAAGATATAAAGTGGATGTATGTATAAAATTAAATATCATAGCCACATAAATACAAGGTGGATCTATGTCTCAGGAATCAAATGATTATCTCTGAAAAAAAGAATAGGATAGAGAAATATCCATAAGAAGCAGTGCCAAAATATGAGTATGTTGCAATCCAACACAACTTGAGTCATAACATAATGATGTGATTCTATACAGACTTGAGATCTTCAAACTAGCCGACACCAGTACCAGTCTAGACTATGTGAATGAATGTATAGAATTCGAACATAGTAATACATAGTGTGATTATCGGACATTGATGTAAGCCATTAACATGTGCAAACAAATTCAATGATATTGAGAATGAGCAACAAGACACCTATTACAATATAATTGTGAATAGATGTGTTGACATCGAACACATGCAGACTCTAATAATTAGGGGACATTGATGTATTCCCACAGTTGTTAGCAATGAAAATTGAAACTAATGAATGCAAGATCAAAGGTAATAAAAAGACTCTAGATCACAATCCCATAATAGATGTGTTGAATTTGATGGGATGTGAACTATTGGTAGGAGGGAATTGAGGTGTTCCCCATCATCCAATAAGAGGGTGTAGTAGAAGGCCAAAGATTTGGTGGAACAATTGATGGTTCTAAGACATACCTGACATCGGAAGGCTGAAACAACAAAGTTAGGAAAGTTATGGGGAATGGTCGACTCAAGTAAAGACTTTCCTTAAACATAAGCATGACACAATAAGTGACTATGGTAGTAGCGAGTCAAGAAGTGATACGATATAATTCAAATATTTATGAGACATCAACCAATTGATCCATTATGAAAAGAATACTAACAAGTCGATGGAGACAATACATAAATGAGTTCATCTTCCTAAATTCATTTTATATCCCAAACTATAGATACAATGACTCAAAACTTTGTGCTTTATTTGAGGGCGACACCACTTTCTGGAAGACATAATAAAATGACTCTTTCCATCCATATTTTTGGAATATTTGATATTTTTGTATTTTTTCATATTATAAATTCTTGAAAAATAAAAAATAAAAACGAATGCTATGGTACAAGGGAAGAAATGAGTGTCTAAGCAAGTGAACTAGTCCCTAGTGCATGGAAAAAACCTATGCATAATTCAAGGAACATGAGAAGGA
The DNA here is from genome assembly GCA_001517045.1 of Pseudotsuga menziesii. NCBI lineage: Eukaryota > Viridiplantae > Streptophyta > Pinopsida > Pinales > Pinaceae > Pseudotsuga > Pseudotsuga menziesii. The sequence goes on along the minus strand of LPNX010103461.1, from coordinate 211,077 downwards.
TAACAACACTCGGGGTGTGTTTCTTCTTGCTAAATGGGGTGTTAAGTTGTAAAATAAAAATTATGAAAAGCTTAGAAAAAATGAGATAGGAGATAAGGGATTATATCACGATATAAAAGAATGGAAGTTGAAATTAGGCTCCTAAGCATGAGCTAAATAAATGCAAGTGTAGTTACATCTTAACTAATACCATCCCGTGGATTTTTACCAAGTCTTCGGAAGTTAGTTCTCATTGGATTTTTCAATTTTAGGGAGTCTAGAAAACTAAAAGAAGACTCCAAAGTTGTTGTTTTTCATAATTTACTCTCCTGCACCCAAAAAAGCATAAAATAATACGTGGGAGAACTCTTCTAGCCAAAAATTGACTAGAATGTTAATTTTCGTAAACAGTCTATCCGGTCCAGAAAAAAAGTTAAACTAATATTGGAAAGACATTCTTTCAAGTCCATTTAACAAGTTTGAAAGAAAAAAACCCACTTGGAAATATGTTTATGTTTAAGGAGTCAAAAAAGAGCTTAAATATAACTCCATAACGGGAGTCACCCTATGGGAGATGGCTAGAAAAAGATGAGAAGGAATCAATGTGGTTCAAAGGCAAAGTCAGGAAATACTACAGTGGAACTAATGAATCCTAAAACTAAAATAGGGCAGGCTTCAATGGTAGATGCAATCAAATCTATGATGATTAAGGGATAGGTAGGATCCAAATGTGACATTATGAGATATAATTTTCAAAAGAAGGCTAACTATCGCAAGGTCACAAAAATAACCTAGGATGTTATGAAACTGATGGACATGATGTGTAAAATGCATAATGATGGAATTCCTACCCTATATGCCAGTTAAGAAACAATATACCTACAGAAAGTATCACCACTGTCGAAAAAATATCATCCCCTATATAAAGAATGCACCAATATAGCCATAAAACACAATTAATTAGTTCACTTTACAAAATGAAATACTAACTTTAAAAAAGTGGGTAGTAAAAAAGTCATAAAAATATGAGAATAATACCATTTAACCATTTAATTTGTAAAACAATTCAAAACTTGGTGAATTTGGGAAAATCTACCTTGATATTTTGCGGATGATTGCGAGGGATATGAGCAACCATTTGGAGAATCATTAGTTCTAGGTAGGAAGCCTAACCCTACTCATGTTAATCTTTATGAATTTTTCTTCCATTTTTTTTACATTTTAAGGAGGCCCTAAATTTTTGTGATCATGTATGCAAGTTATAGAAGAATGGGTTGTGTGGATGCGACTGTGGCCTATGTAGATCTCATACATGTCCATAAATGAGGTTTTTTTAAAAGGGATAAAAAAATGCATTTTTTTGGAAGGATGTTGATCAAATGGACGGAAAGGGAACATGAGGCTTTAGATGACCAAGTCCTGGAGGACAATTAGGAACTTGAAGCTCTTTGTCTATGCAGATTAAAGAATCTTTTCAAAACAACCAATATGAGGGATCAACGAATATTACTTGAAATACTTGTGGGATATTGGGATGTGTATTTCAATTGCTTTATATTGGATGGCCAACCTCTAAAAATAGAGGTATAAGATATCTATTTTATCATTGGGTTGTCTCGTTGATGTGAAGTTCCTAGTTTCAAAAATCAAAGTGTGGGAGGGATGTCACTTATGAGTACCTCTCCATGTATTGTATTCTTGATGCACAAAATAGAAGCTCACAAATCCATATTTAATACATAGAAATACTAAGTATGAAGATTATTCTTCTTACCATTGTTTGAATCCTAGGATTAGTTGCTATACATCAAGCATCCAAGGTCTAGAATTTCTATGTAGTGAGATGCATGGAATCCATAGTATTTGATTGGTTCATGTTCTTGTTTGGATGTCTAAAATCCAAACTATCTTCTATCACACAGGGAAAAGTATAGAACTTTGGTTTCAGTAGTATCATTTGCAGTTTCTTTTTTGAGCGAGTGTTGGCTATTAGTACATCAGTGCAACTAGATGTCCATGACCTCAGGGTGCTTGCCATTATGAGATGGATCGACTTGGGGTTGGGTGTGCAGCAATTCCATTTGATGATGACTTATTTGCATGGTGGGAGCGTCATATTGTGGTGATCAATGAATACTCTTATCACAATATAGACTTCAGTTATGATCCAAATATAATAGTCCTCTCAGGGAGCGCACTTGGCACGATTACTATGTCTCATATTTTACATTTTGAACTTTGATCTATCTAAATATATGATTGACATAATGTTTTGGAAAACATATTTACATTATGTTATTAAAAAAAATACTATGTACCTATTGATTTTATGTGTTTACAAATGATACAAATGTCAATCTAAAAGATAGTTTGTGTATGCATCAGTTATTATATTCTAGTTACGTGGGAGGTAATTATAAGTAATGTATATAAATTGTCACTCAAGTAATTGAATGCGTAAAAGTTGACAAAGCAGTACATGATCGTGCATCCTATATTCACCATTAAGCTAAGAAATAATTAATTGTGAATCCAGATGAACCTCAAGGAATGGGATGTCATTTAAAATAAAATAACCATGAAGTTCTATATCAACACTGCAGTCGACGATATTATTTCTAGTTTTCCCTAAACAAGCGCCTATGGAAACAACCAACTAACCCATGGGAGAATAAATCACCCACATAGCTGCAGGAAGACTTCGAGTATGGCGACTAGTGCCATCCACAAATGCTAAAAATATCCCACTTGACATCTGAAAAGATCAACAATAAAATACTTGAGAGTTAAGAAAAAATGAAAAACCTATAAAACTATGTACAAGAAAAATCACATGAATCAAGCATAGTACTGCTTCAAATAGAGCACATTTCTAGGCTCATCAAACTTATTCCCTTCATAAGCAGTGAGATCATAAGAACATTTATTCAAGACCTTAGAAAATATGTATGGATCGAGCCACAGCAATTTAAACACACCTACCCCTAAAGGTTCTTTCTCTTAGTCATAGATCAATACAAGGTCTCCTTTGGAAAACACTTGAGGGCAGACAGATTTACCGTACTAACTCTTTGCCCACTTTTTATGTGATTCATTTGTAGTGGCAACATCTTAACGTTGTTCATCAAGATGTTTGAAGTGAACTAAGCATTCTTACAAAGATGAATTCGTTGGTAACAGTTGAATAGATAACTTCAAAGAATGAATATCACACTCAATCAATAGGACTACTTCAACCCCATGGACAAGTTGAAAAGGGGAAAAACCTATAGTAGTTTTAACGATGATTCGGTAATACCATAGAGCCTTATTAACGGCATTTACCTAAACATTATATTGGGGGTAAAAAGGTGATGAATGTTCCTGTTTGAACCCCAACATAGTGGTGAGTTCAATCATCATGTGATTTTGAAAGTGTCGACCATGGTTAGTGACAAGTTCACATGGGATACCAAATCAGGTAATAATCTCATTGAAAACTAAGTAAGAGGCAATTCACCTTTAAAAGTAGGCATGGCCTTCATCTGTTTTGTAAAATATACAACAAACACTAGGAGTGATGTCCCCAAGTCGAAGTTGGGTTGTATGTCATTAAATCAACCCCCAATTTGATGAAGGGACCTATGGTTATGATAGGAAACAACAAAACTGGGTGTGCACACATATTTTTAGTAAAAAATTGACATGCATGACACTTTTTTACCGCCTCAATACAATATTTAAAATCATAGGCCAAAAGTGTCGGGAACGCAAGATCGTTTGGGAAATTTCCAACCAAGAAATATGAGCTCCACAAACTCCACTATGAGATACATTCAAAATGGACTCATCTTCCTTGTGAGTCAAACAACTATGTAGAATAGAATCAACTCCACAATGATATAGAGTATCACCAATGATGAGATAATTCTTCGTGTTATGCTGAAGTCAATGTTGATCGTCTCAGGAAAAATATTGAGGGAACTTCAAAGTTTGAAGATATATTAATATATCTCGATACCAAAGATCATATGAATAAAGGAGAAATATATGTTCATCGGGAAATTATTCATATTCTTTATTATTGCATACTTCACTTAGGAACTCCAAAATAAGTTCAGCGAAAACCAAATCCTTTTTTTACTTGGCATATTGGAATTCCAAATCAAATACTTGCAAAATCAAAATCCATTTATTGAATTTTCCCCCAATTATTCATTGAGTTAAAAAAAATGGAATGGATTAAGATATGCAACAACTATGGTCTTATGCAACACAATATAGGGTCAGACCCTCTGAAAATAAAAATAGATGTTGCTACTTTAATTCAATCCCATCCAAATCATGTTTGAGATTGTAGATGGAATGTTCTTACAAACTATCATCTTCCTAAACTAGTACTATGCTAATGGTAGAGTTAGAAATGAATAGATACAACAAGAAATCTCTTGTGTAATCTGGAGGACTCGGTATAGGGTTTTTCATAAGAGCTTTCTTGAAAGCATCAAAGGAAGCTTGGGAAACTTCATCCCATATAAATGGGACACGTTCCTCAATTAGTCGCATAAAAACTTTCGTGATCTTGGCATAGTTGACTATAAATCATCTAACAAAACTATCCTTTCCTTAGAGAATTTGAAGTTGGTGAAAGTTCGTGGGAGGAGATAAATTGACAATGGATTCCACCTTCAAAGGGTCCACCATAATTTCCCTGTTAGATACGATAAAACCCAAAATTCGACCTGTCTTGATGCAAAAAGTGCACTTATTTGGATTCAAATGAATATTATAGTTTCTACATTGCTCAAATAAAATTCAAATATGTTCATGATGATATCGCATCTTGCAAGAACAATTTGCTAAATCATCAACATAAGCTTCAACTATGTGCTTGATATCGTGGAAAGCAAACGACGTGGCCTACTAAAAAGTGGATCCAACATTTTTATGTCCAAATGACATATTTATATATGAAAACGTACCCCAAGGACAACAAAATAAATTTTTTTGTTTGTCCTCGGGTCAGATCTAAATTTGGTTGTGCCCAAAGAACTCATCCATAAAGAAAAAGACCTCACTTTCTACACACTCATCAACGTTCTGGTCAATGAAAGGAGTGGGGAAGTTATTATTGGGACAAGCCTTGTTCAAATCCATGCATACTCAAATATTTATCTTCTTTTTATCTACTGGAACTGGGTTGGATACCCATTTTGTCAAAGAAATGGGTTAAATAAAACCCGCTTTAAGCAATTTTCAACTTCTACTTTAATATCGAATTCTTTCCTAGGATTAACAAAATGAAGCTTTTAGCGAACAGGTTTTCATTCCATGCTCTACAATACTAGGGTCAATTCCTAGGATATCCCCATATGACCAAGTAAAAACATCTCAAAAATATTTGAAGAGTTTAGTATAATAACGGATCTCTTTAAGGGAACTGTTAGCATCGATATAAAAGTTTTCACAACATCAGTGTTCGTAGAAATGTTTATGGGAATCATTTGATAAATATTATCCATATTATCTTCAACATAAATGCTGTGTTGGGCCAAAGGATTCAATGGTCAAACAAAATTTTTAGGAAAGGGAAGATGAAACTCTCCATTCTCATTTTCCAAATCTTGAAGGAATTATGAACGCTGATGCATATCTTACTAGTGTTTTTTAGTCCCTATTAAGGATTCCAGGATAGCCTTATCCGAAGGAATAACAATATCAAGGCAATATTGAGGAGTGGAGGACTCAACAAACCATACTAGTTGGGTGTTTGGTTTCACCTCTTCTGCATGTGATGGATAACTATATATAAGACTCTGTTGAATGACTTGATAAGCTATTTCTATTAAAGATAAAGGTAAAACGGTCCTAGACTAATGAGACTCCTCCACCGAATCTAATGGAGTAGGAAGTATCCAAGGGTCATTGAGGTAAGATGTTCTAAAATATTGAACTCGAGAAACTGTAACTTCCTCTTCAGATGGGGCTGGAGTGGAACCAACAAAGAAGGTAGGAGTTGGTATGTTAAACATCCCATGAGGGATGGATATAAACCAACTCCCACAACCTCTGTAACTAGATGATATTTATCAATCAACAATATATTCAAACCTACAAGTGAGTTTGTATTATTTGGGTGAAGGGTAATTAATTTATCCTAATTATAATTACCTCATAAGGGAAACATGACACTCAAAAGACAGTGTACACAATACTTGTCATAACATATGTCCAACTATGTCCTAACAAAAGGTTATAATCAATGGGAGCATTGACTACCTCAACCTCTACACAAATGATCTTCCCTCCCATTTGGATGGGGAAGGAAGGACTAATTCCATGTGGCCAGAAGGATCCCCCATGAAAATCAATCAACAAAGGGGTTGATAGGGTGAGTTTCGGAGATCCCAAGGCTTTCCAACAAGACAAAACCATAACTCAAGTCGAAGAACCTTCATCTACCATGGTTCTTCCAATAGTATTTGTGGCATGAACCATATTAATTTGGAAATCCAAATGATATGGTAGACGAGATTTGACATCGGAGACATTGAATTTGACAATATGACCATTTGAAATATCGAAACTCCCAAACACAATCAACAAATCATTATGTTGTGACGAGAAACTTTGGAGGACCTCAAGAGTTGAAATTGCACATGGAATATAAGCTAAGACCTCAACTATAGAATAATCGGTGGAAACTCTATTGTTTAGATTGTATGATACCCTCTTATATACACATTTTGGCACACATGGCATAGATCATTCCATAATCGTCTCTATTGAAAGAGGATTATGTGGATCGAGAACTTCCTTTCCTTTAGACAAAGAGTTGGGATTGCCATAATTCTTGGATTGAGTCTAAAATAAAGCATCAAAATTGATCATAATAATTTAGGATTGATCCAATGGATCATTTTGGGTTCCCCCTTATGCATTTCTAGTATTAAAATAAGCATAATGTTTCTCTTAGGGGAAAGGATAGTTAGCATAGTAGCATGTTGTTGTTTCTGACTCAACAGTTTCTGAGCTTTCTCTATCAAAGGGAATTGATGAGTCAATAAATCTCCTTTGAAAATATTGCAAGGGAACTTAAAATTCTTACATTATTTCTTTTCCCCACTAGCATTATGAGTTTGTTAGGACTTATCACTATTAGCCTCTCCCTTTGTATTATTATTCTTTTTCTCGGTATGGTACAATTTTCCCTTCTGATTTGTGTACATAGTATGTACATAAGATTTTTGGGAAGGAGATGTATCAGGAGAAGCTGAACCAAAAGTAGAAGAATGGATGGAAAAAAATTTCATTTGACTAGTAACAATTTCTGCAGGTTGGACTGAATACTATCGGCATGTGGCCCAAGTTTCGGTTTGGATGGGTCTGTACTAGACCACGGTTCATCTGAAATAATTTTGTAAAATATACCATACTAACAGTGCATCAAATAAAATTGTTGGGCCTTAATAATGACTTACTCTTAGGAAGTAACCCTTGATGTAGAAACATCCTCGCAGATATAAGGCAACAAGGATTTCAAAAATCACTCTAACAAAAATTCAGGACGAATAGAGGACTTGATCGATATTTTATTCCTACCCCACTCTTGAATATGATATTAAATGCAGGTAGCTTTGTTTTTCCTTAATTGAGAAAGAATAACAATACCGACACCATACCAAACAGGAAGCTGAAAATGGTTCAAAAATACCGTTGCAAGATCACAAAAACAACAATAAGAAGAACCGTGCAACTATATATACCATTTCATTGCAACTCATGTGAGTGTGTGTTGAAACAGTCTCAATAGAATAGAATCATCATTTAAAGAGTTTTAGAAACACCATAAATTGAAAGTGGTAACATGATCTCCAGGACATTGACCAGTCTTTCCCTCAAACTTGGGAATTTCTAATGACAACTTAGTTGGAACTAGAGTCCAGTGAGGATCGTTACACACTAGATCGTTCATCAATTTCAAAATATCTAGAAAATTCAAAGTTTCCATAATAGATAATTGTAGTTGCATGGAAAAAGCATTGGGATGGTAGTTGTGGGGTGGGAAATTACCTCTGCCAAACTTCCTATAAGACAGCTAGCAGTTGCTCCCTTTTATAGATTGGGAAACACGTGTTCCTATAAAAGGGTTCTAATGGTTATGAATAGGATTACTGCAACATGGATACCCTGTGTTTGATTAGGTTGATCCTGTGAAAAATAAGATCCAGAAAGAATCCCATATGAAGGTATAAAATTATTTCCCCCTCCACTAAATAGTGAAAGAGGTTTGGATGTAGAAGGAATTGGGGAGGATATAAAACCACACATTTTAGTAGTAAAACCTATAAAGGATGTACACATAAAACATGCCCATATATTGGATAGTTCTAGTCCCAAAAGGGGGAAAGGAAGGGTGAATATGAGCACCATATTAGGGGAACCATTGGAATGGTGCATCAGAACCATAAAAACCTATAGAAGAGTTCAAAAACAAAAGGATAGAGGTAACTGGGAATTTAGGCATACTCAACACTAGCATACCATATGTGATGGCAGTAGAACCAAAGGGAAATGTTAAAGTAGCACTCAATGACTGAGTAACTGCAGAACCTAAAGGTGGATATGTAGTACCAAAAGTAAACATAGGAGATAACTATTTATGGTTGCATTTACCACCTGAGTAGTGACATGAGGAAGAGAAAACTCTCCCAGAACAATAGTTGAAGTGGGAGCATGAACTTCTCATGAACTTCCCCCTAATTCAACCATGACTAACCCTTTGCTAATACGATAAGAAATGGTTGCTTTATCAGAATCACTTGGAACGTACACTAAATCTAGTTTGTGATGTCTTTTTAAAGGAGGGTTGAAAGGTCTAACATAGCCTTTGACTTGTAGTGTTAAACATAAAACATCACGAATCATTCTCCAATCCAATATTGTGTGCATCCTGGATTGGGCCTCATGTGTTGAGGTAGGGTGCCTGAGTGGGACTCTTGAAACTTGGAGTAGATTCTTGAGTTGGAATCAAGGATGAATAATCCTTTTGTGTAAGTGGTTATTCCTCCCATATAGAGGTGAATTCTTTGATTTATCAAAGTGATGATGTTGTAAAGTCTTGTTGGAAAAGGCTTTGGACTGGTGTGTCAAGTCAAGATTCTCATGTGGACCGAAAGTTATAGTAGGTGTCAATGGGGTGGAACTCCTGTATAGAGTTAATGATTTGCATGTTGAAGAATTTAATGTTGTGTGATGTATTACTAAACATGGTCATCAATTTCTATTAAGTCTCCTTTAGAGACTGTCCACCTCTATAGTGAATTACCTTAGCATATGATAATTTAGTCTGGAGTAATATAATATGATCACAGCATCCGAAAAATATTCTTAGTATAATAAGATATGATGGATAATTAAATCTAGCACATATTGACCATGTATTTAAAGATAAGAGATAAAGATAAATGCATAGAGAACAAGAGAATTCAAATTGCTTATGATAATACTTCAGTTGCCAAAAGTGAACTAGAAGTGTTAAAGATTCAGTTAAATAACAATGTATGTCTTAGTTAAAGATCAGCTAAAGTAACAATGCATTCCTTATTTAAATCTTTAGTTAAAGTTACAATGTATGCCTCATTTAAATGTTATTAAGCTTGAATTAAATAAACGGTGTATACATTAGCTAATTAAAGGAGAAATCATAGTGGTCACTTCAGTAAATCAATTGGCATGATTTCAGTTAAGAATAGTTAACTAAAGTGTTATTAAAAGGAACTAATTAACTAAAGTGTTTTTTCATGACGACACTTTAGTTAAACTGAAAGATGACACTTAAGTTAAAAGAAAACACTTAAGTTTTAACACTTATCTTAAGTCTATTGCATTATGACACTTAAGTTGACATACTAACTAAGTGATCCTACATCCAATAATGAAGCGAGTTCACTCTGAATTCAATAAAGCATTATTTAAAGTCAAAGAATAACGACATTGTATATTGTATTTGAAGGATTGAACAAACCAAAGTACAGAGCAATTATCCATGAAGGAAATTTTCCATAGTTTGCATGGGAGGCTAATTCCCCATGCAGTGATTCCTTACACCTTGCATGGTAGTGATTCATGCTAGTTATTAATATGTTGGACACATTACAAATATGATCAAATTTTTCTCTCTTTTCTATTGCTCTGTATCTACACTTGGGGTGTTGAAATCAATCTTCTATTGTAAAAGACATTCTCTACTATCTATCATAATTATACTGTGAAGTTTTTCGGGGTTTTTCATCTTCATTTTTTAGGGTTTTCCCCAAGGTATTTCTAGTGTTATGGTTGAATGTTCATGTGAATGGTTTATTTATTTCAATTTCTCTATATTTCTATAATTAAATTTTTAAATATCAAAGCTCAACATATTTTCACAAAATTTAACATGGTATTAGAGCTCGGGGCATGAAAGAACTAAGATTTGGAAATCAAACTTGATCCTACGTAGACCTAGAGAAGTTGAGCACAACTACTTGAATGCAATGGCATCAATCTCAATAAGACTTAAAGGCCTATTGGAAGGCACTTCAAATTTCAAGACTTGGAAGGACAAGGTTTTGAACATCCTGGAGGAACATGAATTGGATAGCTGCGTATCCACTATGGTGGAGGAGCCTACATCTAATGCAGGGAGAATCAAATTCAAGAAGAACCAAGATAACTCCAAGTGGATCATTTATGATTCAGTGAAGATTGAATGCATGTGTGAGGTTGGTGGGAAAAGTCACCTCATACAATTATTGAAGAATGGGTTGACTACACTTTTATGTTAGTTATGGTATATGTCAAAAGTCAGTCTACAGCTGTCAGGAGTCTTTTATTCTATGGTCAAAATCCATATCAATTTCCTTTTTCAACCCTCATTCTCTCATTATTTTCATGTAGGTCAGCACTACACAAAGCTCTCCATTGTTGTTCCATATTACTACCGAAATGTGTATAACCCAGAAATTCAAATTTAGGGACAGAGCTGTAGTTTTTGAAGGGGGAATTAATGGTTGTAGGGGAGAAGAGAGGCTAGGAAATATAGGAACCCTTTCCCATTGATTTATACTACTCATAGATGCTTGAGAAGCTAAAAATTAAGGCTACATGTGGTTCTCCAACTGTAGGCATCAAATTGTCCTCCTTTTATGTACACACTAGAAACACCTACCAAGATGGATCACCCAAGAGAAATATGGATCAATGAAGGGGATTTCTGATCATAGAAGGGTTTTGTGTGGGGCAGGTATTATGGGAGTGAAGGATATGGTGGTTGAGTGAGATGCATGTAGATATTTATATGAGAATTTAGTTGAGCATAGAGTGCATAACGGGTTTGGGCTAAGAGAGATAAATCTGTATATGTTTCCTTGTTGGCAAGGGTTTTTGGATACATTAGTTGCACATCATCGCGGATGCTGCACAAGCTCAAAGACACCGCACAAGTGGAATATTAGCATGCAATGCAAAGATCAGAATATATTTTATATTTCGTGTCACCTTTTGTAGTTTTGGACCATATTTTGTGGATATTGGTCATCATTTTGTAAACATAGTTAGGCGTTAGTTAGGAAGTTGTCCAAGTGGACTTGGAATGTAAAGGTGCAAGCATATAAGTAGTTGTTGAATTACAAGTGAAATAGATCTTGGAAAGGAAAGCATTAGAGACCTGGAGAAATATTTGTTGTTGTCAGAGATCTATTGATTTGTGGACTGTTTTGATGATTTCGCGTCGAAGTAATATGACAAGGAGGAAGTTGGTCTGAATCATTGTGTTCTTTTCTTCTTTCATGTTTACTGCTTTTCTGTAACTCAATAATGAATGCTATGTGAATCTGCAACATGGATATATGATGCGATGCTTCCCTATTTTAAATGATGTTATTGTATTGGATCTATTTGTGCATCGATATGTTTACTGTTGTTTTGATTGAATGATGTGATCTGTTAGAGAATAATGATGAATTATTATGATAATGCTTAAGTGAGTAATCATATATGTCAATGATGCGGTAAGTTGATAAGTTGATGCACATAGTGCTATCCTATTCTGCGAAAACTTGGTTCTGTCAATCCTCCCTCGAACATCTCAGGTGAGACCTCATCCACTCTGTAGGTGTTTCTAGACAGGGTAATACCTATCTAGGATAGTGCTCAGGGAGATCACGGTGGTTTGGAATTCAACAGAGTGGGAACCGCTGTCAACTGGTTTTGTTGGATGAGTTTGTGTCAACAAATGGTTCTATTGTCGGGACCTTGTTACGACTGAGAGCAGGATATGTGGCATCTGACAAGACCAGAAATTCAAGATTGGTTCAACCAGAAGCTACAAGAATTCGTTGAGACAAAAAGTCAAAACCCTGGACTGACAATGGATAAGTGGATGGAAAGGTACATACACGACGGTCCACATGAGTACTTTTTCTTTGAATTCCCGGTCATCTTGTACGAGTGATTGGCCCAATTCACCTATCGCAAGACAAATTTCCAAGGAGGAGATCCAACATCGTGGACCCTTAAGTTGATTAGGAGTTGCAGGAAATCGACAACAAGGAATCGTGGGATATTGAATTTTGGTTGGACAGTCTCTTGGAAGGTTATATCATTGAGTTAGTGGTTGATTACTAAGTCCTACAGCGAAATAGAAAGGGAATTTTTCAATGGACCAAGAGGTAGGTTCCTATTGTCTTTGCAATTGTCAATTAAGATGCTTGTCTATGAAAAAAGGCATACTAAATATGCACCTTGAGTAGTATAACTCTGGTGTGTGGAGGTTGTGGATACCATAAAGAAAGAGGGGAAACAAATGGAAGGATAAGGGGTATATGGGTGCAATTTTCGATGAGACTATGAGGGAAGTTGAGGAAGAAAGTGTTCTTACAAGGGGAGGAGAAAGGTTTTGATAGGGGAAGAGGCAGAGGATAGGGGAAGGTCCTGATACAATCGAAACACAAGACCACTAAGGAAGACCACATGGGATGAAGGAACCCTAAAATGATGAAGAGGAAGACCAGACCCAGGTTATTCCTAGGATAACAGTAAGATCAACCCCCAGCAGTAATGTTCCCACACTTTCGTGCACTAGGGCCACATTCAAGAAGAAACAAAATTTCCACGTCCACTTATCCGACGTGCCAGCAGCATTCTAGTAGTAGATTAGTGTCTGTAGGAAGAAGGACTAGGATGGTGGGTGACAACACAAAGTAACCTTTGTTCCATGGAAATGGGACTGACGATCTTGAGCAATATTGGTTTCTATGTGAGGCAATGTGCACTATTAGACAAACTACAGATGATAATGTTAAGAAGGGACAATTGGCGACAACCCTACGGGGTCACGCACTAGATTGGTATATGAAATTTACACAAGTTCCTATGGGAACCCATGCAAAGACATTGGCAGAAGTCAAAAAAGGACTCATTGAAGAATTCAGAAAACTTAATTCTATGCATAGTACATTACAAAATTGAAGGAGATTAAGCGATTCCCTAACAAGATTGTTTGGGATTTTTACCAAAGATTTAAGACACTAATAGAAAGGGTCATTTTCAAGATGAGTGATGGCCAGCACAAAGAATGGTTCATCGTAGCATTGGTATCTCATATCAGGAAACCATTGATGTAGTAGAAGATTGTGACATAGAGTGAGGATTTGGAGATCACAATGAAGTTATATGCTTTTCCCATTAGAGAAAGTGCAGCCGGTATGAACCAGATTCAAACACAGCTAGAGAACTTAACGCCTCAGTTTCAGGATATCAAGAAAGGTAAAGAGCAGTGAGAAGATATATGGTGCACTTTGTGTCATGCAAATGGACATACCAAAGATACTTGCCCTGATTTTCAAAATTAGATGTTGTCGGGAGCAACAAACCCATTGAATTATGTCAGTGTACCATGGTGTCGTATTTTCCAAGTATATGGGCATTAACCTGAAGAATGCGGATAGATGTTGAACATGGTAACGAAACCGACGAACCTATACTTTTCATTTGGTCGATATGTGGGCCAAAAAGATAAGGATTGTCATGCATATGACCTACTCCAAGAAAGGATGTATGATTCGTCCTATGTGAAAGGAGAATATCATCGAGCGGTACAAAAACCATAACCACAGCCACAGGTGGTACAACCACCACCTCAACCATAATATGTACCACCACTAGAGATGTAGTTTATACCACTACGGCTGCAACAACAGTTTGTGCCACAGCCGCAATATAATTAGACACCACAACCGCACTATGTTCAGTCAGCTCATTATGTTCAGCAGCAGTCGAATCCCCTGCAACAAAAATTAAATCAACCATAATACCAGCAACAAGGAGGATTCTAAGGTCGAGGAGGAGGACAAGATTGCGGACCTGTCCAATGTTAAAATTGTAGTGTACTAGGGAATTACCAGAGACATTGTCCACAGTTGTAGTGTTCGTGTGCGTATTGTACTACAATTGACCACATAGTTGAGAACTGTCCACAACTGATCACGAGGTGACAGGCAAGAAATGTTCCTCAATTGTAGAATCAGACTCAGTTGCAGAACCAGAACTAATTGCAGCATTAGAACTAATTTCCAAACTAGAATCAAGTGCAGAATCAGGATTAGAACCAAATTCCAATTTAGAACCAGAATGTGACTCAAAATGTGAACCAACCTATGAATCCACCGATGAACTAGAATCAAGGGTCGACGGTTGCGACAATCTTGGCATAACCAATAACAAAGGTTGTCGATGTCACTGCTATCACTTGCAGAGGTGTGATGACTGGAGAAGATATCCCAACTCCACAAATTCAGCTGGATGGGAAGAAGAAGGTGCAATTCGATATCAAGGCTGAGAAGGACACATTCCTTGAAGCACGCGATGTCATTTGAAGGAATCTCGGTAATTCAACTATTTATGAAATACCCGCTACTTTTGATTCTTCTTTGGAGGTAGGACCATCATGAAAAAATGGTACCCTATAGAACTTCTTTGAGAGTTTATTGTCACTAGAGAGAGATCTTGATCCTCTTTTCTAGATTGAGAACTCGTTGCGTCAATCGGCGAAGGGACAAAAGGACTCCACGGTGAATTATTTGCATAAGAAAAGACAGGAAAAGAGATGCGTATGAAATTCAGATTGGGGACTATGAGGTAGATTTAGTCATTCTATATCTACGCTTAGATGTTAACATTTTGACAAAATAGACATGGCAGAAGATGGGGAGGACAACACTGAGTTGGCCTCCAGTGCAGTTGTGATTGGAAAATCAAGCTAAGGTTCAACCAATTTGGTCCGTGTCACACTTGGTAGTGAATGTTAAGGGAATGAAGACCTGTGTTGATTTTGACGTGATTGAAGTTGCAAATGGTGGAATCTCCTATCCTGTGTTGCTGGGGATTGGAGGGGCCAATGATAGTATAACAATAATCAATTTTAAGAAGTGAACGATGACCTTCGAGAATCAAGATATCAGATTCATTGCTCCAATGGATTTAAATGAAGGGAGAAGATTAATTGATCCAGTGAAGGATGAAGTTTTTAGAGGATGGGATCATACATATAATATTTTAGAAGATTACATCCATATGACTATTGATGGAGAACTTGGGTGGTAGAGCTCTAGCTTTGCATCTTCTAATTTGGATTATGCTTTAGAAAATTGGCAGAACTACTTGCATGAGGTGTCGCTGAGAAAGTGTGGTTTAATTATAGAGTCACTATGTGGTGTCGTGACTGAGACTATTGAGTTACTAGTATATGAAGGAATACCTGAGATATTTGTGTTCCTATTGGAATTTGAAGATAAGGTGTTGTAACCCTAGCGATTACTGGAAGTGGAAGAGGCACTGAAGGAACCCCGACGATTACTGGAATTGGAAGAGGCACTGAAGGCTACCCTAGTATGCTGGTGGGAAGCTCATAAAAAGTCGATCACTGGATTGTCATAGTGTTAAATATTGATGGCGGTTTGCTTTGGATATACCAAAGTATGCCATGCTGTAAGATATTGTTGATGTATATGTAACTTCGGAATGCATTCTTCTATGTATTTTATATATGGTAACCCGATGTTTATTCCGGGATGTTTCTATTATGTATTTGAGTCATGTTGTCATACCCCGATGTTCCGATCGGGAGGATTAATAATAATGTAAACAAGTCTTATCAATTCATTAGGTAAGTCCCCACAGTTTCGAGGCACTTGAGTTATTATACACTTATTAAGGTGTAGGCTTGGGTAAGTAATTGTAAGTTGAGCCTACGCGTGAAAGTGCACTTCAAGTGAATGGAAGAATATAAATAGAGAGTGAGAGTCTCTCTATTTATCACTAGTGAAACACATCACTTTCTCTCTCAAGTGTGGCGTACTAGTGGAGAAGGAAATATTTTGGGAAGAAGAAGACTACTGCTGTCGGGAGTGCATATTACTGTTTTGGGGTCTTACATCTTGTGGTGATTCTATCTTTGAGGAAGTTGTGGGGTTTTCTCCATTTATGGTTTCCCTGATCAAAACTCTTTGTGTCTTTTGTCTCTTGTGATGTGCTTATGTTATTGTTGTGCTTGTTATTCTCTCAATGAAAAGATCCTAACATAATGCTAGCTAAAATGTTGAAAAAATAACAGATATGATGGGCAGAATAGCCCTGGGAATCATCTGATCGAGTGTCAAACTCTATGGGCATCACGACCAAAGGATGAGTGGGTCCATGCATGTGTTCACATGTTGGAAAATGTGTCATGATCTTGGTACATGTCTGCTGAGTTGGAAAGGGAAATTGTCAGTTGGGAGGAACTGACAGTTTGTTTCACTCACACCTTCAGTTTAGTGGATGCCAATCCAGGTGTTCACAATGCACTACAGCTCATCCGCGTTGTTGTTCTAAAGGTAGGGTCAGTTGCATATTCAATGGATCCACATGCGCAATGCCACACACATTCAATGATGGAATGTTATAATGTGATTGGAGGCCTTGAGGATGATGATGATCTATAGAATATTGTTGCTAGGAAAAATGCACCTCTTGCAGACAAGATTTGTTCCTCTAGTATGAATGGTTCAGATCTAGAGAAAATGAGTAACACGGAATGTCAGACTCTCCCTAGATCTATTTAAACACTTGAATGGACTTCCATGCTTCTTATATTAACATATGTCTTCTCTAACCTTGAATCTTTTTTCTCTGTTTACCTGCAAAAATAGAAGACACCAATAGAAAGTGATAGCATACAAGATATAAAAACTGGATCTATGCTTGTGACCAATGACGCAAGCAATACATACACATGATACAGCATATATGGGAAAGAGAAAACATTATTTATTAACAATAACTGGAAAGACTAAAACCTTAGTTCCTTGGTGTTGAGAGTCCCATCCAATAGCTTTTTTTCCTCTAGCTTCACCTTGCCTCCAATAGATCAAGAATGATTTTGACAGAGTTTGGTTATGCAACACAATTGTTCCTCCTCTCTCCCATTAGGGATGAGCCAGTATTTAAAGGCATGGGAGGATAGGAATGGTTGAGGATCTCATGGGTGAGGTGGAGATAAGATCCAAAAGGGGAGTATCTCGAGCTCCAAGTGGTCCTAAATGATAGGGATGAGGCTCCATGAAGGAAAGCTTCAAGAAGCCTCTCGAAGATTCTCTTTTTTCCTTGAAAACTTAAGCACCACTCCTTTAATGAAGCAAACAAGTGGCGTTAAGGGGGAAATGCTTCTTGCAGTAAGGATAAAGGATATGGCACCACTCTTTTCTCATGTATCAAGAGAGTTGTTGGTTTGGGTAACGGTTTTTGTCAATGGAAGAGGAGCGTTACCAGCTCAAAACAAGGAAAAATAAGAGGAGTATGTTCTACCTTTCATTTATTCTGGGATAAACTTTGAGGGATTGAAGCAGACTAAGGAGGACCTATCTCATAACATGATGGTGATGATATTTTGGTGTAACAAATAACAATATTCTAGAAACAGAAGGGATTCAGGATTTCACAGCACTGGATGTACCGAGAGATCCCATGAATCAGCCATTGAAAATTAAGAAGGTCAACATCGGGACATAAGAAAACCTGAAGTTCACAAATATTGGTGACTACTGGGATGAAGAAACCATGGCAAAGATAACATATCTATTGCATGAATTTCAAGACCTATTTCCAAGAAAGTTCTCCGAGATGGAGGGAATACTAGGCAATTTAGGGGAGATGAAGATTCCATTAAATCCAGATGTGAAACCAGTAAGGTAGAGGCCGTATCACCTGAATCCATGATACAATGAGAGGGTCAAAGTGAGATTGATATGATGTTGGATGCTGGAATAATTGATCCAGTTGAAGAATCAGAATGGATCAGTCCTATGGTGGTCCAAGACAAGAAAACGGGTGAAGTTTGGATCTGTGTTGATCTGAGAAAATTGAATGATGTGTGCATGCATGATCCATTTCTGACACCATTTATTGATGAAGTTATAGAAGGAGTCAGTGCTCAAGAGATGTATTCTTTCACGGGTGAATTTTATGGCTATCACCAGATCAGGATTGCAAAAGAGGATCACCATAAGAAAAAAATTGTTACTGAATGGGGTTGTTTTCAGTACACTTTTATTCCTTTTGGGTTGAAGAACACACCTGCAATATTTTCTCAGGTTGTTGTCGTCGCTTTCAAATATTTTATTCAATAGTTCCTACAAGACTACATGGATGATTGGATGATTTATGGATTGAGGATAGACCATTTGGAAAACTTGCGATTGATGTTGGAAATATGTCGACATCATCAGATCGTGTTGAACTCAAAGAAGTGTATTTTATGTGTGCCCTTTTGGATGCTGCTGGGTCAAATTATTTGCAAGCAAGGACTATTGGTTGACCCTACAAATATTGTGCTCATTTTGAGCCTGCCCCCGCCTATGAATGTGAAGATTCTTAGAGAAACGTTGGGGCACATAGGGTACCATTGCAAGTTCATACGAGGGTATGCTGCGATTACCACTCCTATGGAGAAATTATTGAAGAAGGATGCAGTATTTCTATGGAGTCAAGAGTTCCAAGGGAGTTTCGACACGCTAAAGACCAAGATGGCTTGTGCGCCAATATTGGTTTTCCCCTATTGGAATAGGGAGTTCCATGCCCATGTGGATGCATCATCTATTGCGCTGAGAGTGGTGCTTGCACAACCAGGAGAAGCATTATCTATATCACCTAATTGCTTTTAATAGTCAAAATCTGTCCTTTACAGAGAAAAATTATACAACCATAGAGATAGAAGGTCTAGCAATGGTATATGCGCTACAGAAGTTTAGGCAATACCTATTAGGCAGTCATTTCAAGATTTTTATAGACCACTTTTCTTTGAAGTACCTATTCAATAAGCATGTGTTGGGGGGGGATATTTTTCGATGGCTACTTCTCTTTCAGGAGTTTGATTTCGAGATAATTATGAAGCCAGGTCGCTTGAATGCTGGCCCTGATCATTTATCCTGAATTGAGATAGGTGAAGAGCTCACAAATATTGAAGATGGACTTCTAGATGCACAGTTTTTCAGAATCGACATGGTAGATGATTATTATGATCAAATAATTTATTTTTTGGTGACGAAATCACACCGAAGAATTTCAAAACAAGTCAAAAGAAGCAGTTGATGGTTAAGGATTCATATTTATAGTTGATTGTTGGACCACTATATAAACTAGGACTAGATGAGATTTTGCGGTGAAGTGTCCTATCGTATGAACAAGGGAATATTCTGGTAGAAGCACATATGAGAGTTGTTGGTGGACACTATGGAGTTCGAGATATTGCAAGAAAGGTACTTCACGGAGGGATTTCATGGCCCACTCTTCATAGTGATGTGACATATTATGTGTGCACCTGTGACATCTACCAATGAACTGGAAAACCATCAAGGAGGGATGAGAGGATGAGATGTCACTGATACCTCAGGTGACATTGCAACCATTTGATAAATGGGTCATGGAATTCATGGGACCAATCAAGCCTCCTAGGAAGTGAACTAGTGCATAGTATATTATTACAATGATAGACCTTTTGACAAGATGGGTGGAGGCTGCACCAGTCGTAGACTGCACCGCTGTGACAGAAGCAAGGTTCTTATTTGACAATAATGTTAATATTTTTGGATGTCCAAGAGTATTGATGAGTGACTAAGGGAGTCACTTCATCAATTGCACAATCAACGCATTGATAGAAGAACTTTAGATACAACACAAGAAGAGTACCCTGTATCATCCTTAGGTGAATAGGATAGTAGAAGCATTCAACAAAATATTGGAGCATGCGCTTACAAATGTGTGTAATGCAAACTGCAATGACTGGGACTTAAAGATTCCAGCAGTCTTATGGGCATATTGCACCACTTGCAAGAGATTGACAAGACAAACACCATTCAATTTTGTGTATGGGAAAGAGGCAGTCATTCCTATGGAGTACATTGTTCCGATTATATGCATTGCAGCCACGACAGACATGGACAATGAAGCAGCACTCGAGAAGCATGTGGAATAGTTGGTATAACTCAAGGAGGATCGTTTTAACATAGGTTTTCACCAGTACATTGAGAAGGATCGATAGAAGGCTTGGCATGATCTCCACATAAAGAATAAATAGTCTCAACAAGGGGACTTGGTGTTGTTGTATGACAGCAAGTTCCTGAAGCATCCATGTAAGTTACAGATGCACTGGTTAGGTCCATATCTTGTTAATTCAATTACTTTAGGAGGTGCAATTCAAATGTAGTAGTTCGATGGAGTCATGCTGCCAAAGATAGTGAATGGTAGTAGGTTGAATCCCTATAGGACGGGCCCATAACCGTGCAATGCTTGAGGCACTATGTAATAAATAAATAAATAAATAAAAAGTAGGTAGGATGATGGATGAAAGGAGGGTGCACCATGAGGACGTGGATGCACAAGAGTAGGAGTCAGTAACATAGTTAGGATGTCATGTTGTGATAGCCGCAGGGCTGGGCACATACTCAAATTAGTAATAAATGAAGACTGTTAAAAGCAGTTAACCGACAACGCTTGTGGAAGTGGTGTGTAATGATGGCGTATCTGAACATTGGGTTGGTAGGAAAGACAGTGGATTTGGGTAGTTAATGCATGATTTGGTCATGATGATCGTGTTTATTTAGTAATGATGAGTATGATTTTATTTGCCACGATAAGAGGGAGATCGACGTGATCAGAAGACACCATTGTGAAGCCTTGATTTGAGTTGCAGTGTTGTAGAGTTGCATAGTTGTAGAGCGAGTTGCTAAGTGAGTTCGAGGGGATTGAATAAGTTGCTAAGTCCAGAGAGGGTGTGTGATTGTTAAGTCTTGTAGGGAATTGGTGCTGCATGCAGAGTAACCCATACACAGGAGAGATTTTGAATGAGCGAGATTCACTAATTAGATCGGTAACCATCATTGAAGATATCGCCAGTATGTAGATAGGCTCATCCTCTATGCCAAAGAAGAAGTGGAAGGGTCAGAGGCCTAGATCTTCGGTGCCACAGAAGAGGCAGATCAACGGAGGGAGTTGTGAAAATGGGGCCATCAAGCTCAGGAGTTGTGGAGTCAATAGCTTGAGCAAGAGTGTCTATTAAGGACATCCCTGGGTATGTACCTCCTAGTCAGCCTGGTGCAAATGCTAAAATCCCACTAAAAATTAGAAGTATTAGATAAGAATGTCGACGATACCACAAGGAATGGTATGCACTTCTGACATCGTTCCTGCGTTGATGTAGATAAAATACGAAGACCATGACTTGCTTGCATTAGTGGATGTTGCACGTGAACCCTATGTGCCAATGGTAGCAGTCGGAGGTGGGTCAATAGAGCACATCTCGAAAGACGGGGCACATGGGCTAAATAGAGATGGATTGCTCTAGTTGATCAACATGCCACACTTTGGGAAACCAACTAAAGTAAACACATGCGTGAAGCAGATTTTGGCATGCTTCCATGGAGGATTTTGTGGTTAGATAAGCCTGTCAAAGTCACGATGGGGATGATTTAAGAAATAACGGGGCTACCAAAGGATGGTCCATACCCCTCACAATATTTCTATGGAAAAGATAATGACAAGAAGCTGGCAGGGACATTGAAGAAGCTCTATGCTTTGGAGCACGAAGGGAGGGTGTATCACATTGATGGTATCAATGACCATGCGGTACACTTCGATGCAAGGATTTTGGCCAGTAAAGTGGTTAGGAAGAACTGCCCCATCCAATGTAATTCAGGGATGGTTGCATGTGTTGAGTTGTGTGCACAAGTCGTACAGATGAACTAGTCACTCTTTCTCATGAACCAATTGGCAGAGGATGTAGTAGTAGTGTAGGCAAGTGAAAGACCATTCACATATAGTTGGATCCTCATATTGATTGCATTAGTAGCCTGGATGGAGCTAGATGACTACCAAGGAATGGATTTAAAAGTGATAGAAGTATGTGTTGCCACCTTTCACACACCCAGGTCACGTGGCAGAAATCTTCAAGCCACTTGGTGTGTCCTTGGGGGCAAGTGTCAAGTCAAGGTTATCACCTTGTTCTTGACTCCTCTGTTTAGGCTCAACTCCTAATGAAGCCAAGGGGGGTAGACCCTATTAAGTTACTAAGGATAATTACTTAGTATGGTGATGTTAAACTGAATGAATTACTTAGGAGTTTGAGAATTAACCATAAACAACCATAGATGACAAGATACACAATGAGCGCACGAAAGCACAATGCTGAGACATAATATATATATATCAAGAAAATAACCAGTGCCTTAAAATGGAGTCAAAAGAAAATCGATGTACTTGCATGTTCTTGGAGTAAATTTTTTGAAATTGCCTCTTGGTACGTTTTAAGTTAATGTGAAATATGAGTTGATTAAAATTAGGCAAAGGGGTGGACTCCAGATATACCCGCGAGTACTTGGAGTGTGTCCAAAACTAAACCTTCACGGCTACCCGCAAGGAATATGTGGGCTCAATGGAGTCTCTGGGGCTATTGTTCATAACGCACCCATTAGGGTGTGACAGAGATCGGTGCCCTGAGGTCACTTTTCAGAAGTTCCCGCTTCCTTTAGGTATTTTTCCACCGTAATGGTTTGATCTAGGTGTTGGATTTTCACCTAATGGTTTGTCAATTTGGGAGATTGAATCCTAATTATACTAGTCACTCAAGTGCTTTTGATACAGCTTGACTGATCAGACAAACCACAGCCAAGTGCAGAGCATACACACCGGAGTGTTGTCAATTTTAGTAAATTTTGAGATGGATGTTCTTGTTAAAAAGAAAACCCTCCAAGAACCTCTTTTAGTCCATGTGGACCTCAATAGGGGAATCAAGGAGGGGTTGATTTTATTATGGTTACTAAAACAAATTATGATATCAAATGAAACATAAAAAGATAAGCAAACCACAGTTTTCTAATTAGACTACCACGAACCTTTCTTCACCTTTCGTCTCAAAAGCAGGCTCGTGGGGTAAGTATTAAAGTTAATTTGAAACCAATAGAAATGGAATATGGAATTGATTTTAAATAAAATTATACTACCCTACATATTAGTACTACACTAGATTGAAAAAATATGAACGAAAAGCAAAAAATGACACAGACGCAAATCCCCCCATGGGGGATGGGGAATGGGCTCGAAAGAGCCTATTCAGAATTATTTTTATTACCAGCAGTTACAATATCATCAAACTGATATGATTCCTCTTTATTCTTATACATAATGAAACCAATATCTTACAAAGTGCAAAAATTAAAGATTTCAGTCAAAAAGGGAGACCCCTGGGGGGATTCAGAAGGCCCAAAAGTCACTTTCGAACAGCAGATCCTCCTCTTTTCTGTTATACCTGATAAAAACCAGAAATATTATTCAACTGAAATATTCCCAAAATCACTCTGAAAGTTCCTTTGGGTCAGCTTACTTTTAACCAAAAAAATCTAAGTTAAAACTAGTTAAAAAAGGTAAAAAGGGAACCAAGGAAAGCAAGCTTTCCTTGGGATCTTGGCTTGCCTTTTACACAGCCAATATGATGTGCACTGATTGATATATTTATCTTTTATAACAGAAAACAGAAATCTAATGCATGCAAGCTACAAATTCTCTTTAAAATTTCATGCAAAAAGGACGATTTCCCTAAAGCTAGATCTAGAATGCTTCTGAAACCTTTTAAGAACAAGATCTAGATTATGGGATTTGAGGAGATAGATATATGTTAAAATTACTTTAATATAATAGATATAAACAATATCAAATCTATGAACAAAGTAACCATGTAAAAAGAATTGATTTTGAAGGAGGAAAAGGAGAAGAAAAGTGCTTGTTGCTGAAGCAGATCTGCAATGGAAACTTGTTAGTGGAATATAGAGGGGCAATGTCTTCACAAATATTTTGAATGTACAATGGAGTCAAACTAGATCCACAGCTCATCCAATCCTTGCTACCTGAAATCTAAACACACAGTCCTGCATGAAACCTCATGAGATCTGGATATATATATGAAAAAGAGACAAGAATTACATGCAAATAAACTTATTAAACATGTATAATCTATATCTTCTAATCATATATTGTATGAGATATAAGAAAAACAAGTAACCTTACTTGCCCAACTATACTCCTATTGATTCAACTGAATCGTTCAAGCCAGACAGAGTTCAGATGCAAAATTTGAGAGAAAAGTCGGCAACATCAATAGCCGTAAGACAATGCTTAATCCACACATATGAGAGCATTACACCATTTGGCCTCCAAAGCTTCTTTATTTCAACAATCAAAAGATTACAATAGTATTACAATAGCAATCCCTTCAATCCAACTCTAACTAGATTGGAAGAGGTACCTTGAGCTTTATTTATATAAAAAAAGGAGATCCAACCCAGGGGGGTGCAAATCCCAAGGAGATAGACTACTGTAGCTGAAGGAGAGTCCATTAATGCCTGATCTATGTCTAGCTGAGCTAGATCTGAGTCTCACTAAGTGCAAATGTCAATCGGGGGGCTGATCTGACTAACACCTCAACCTATTGACTGAAGCATCCACCAAAACTCATCCAAATGAGCCAAAACATGTGGAGGAGAGAGGGAGGGCGAAATTCCCCATAAAGGATGTTGAAGATCAATTTTGGATCTGTCCAGATCACCTCCATTAGTCAAGGATTTGTTAGATCCAGTCAATCTGGTTTAGATCTGACTGATTTCAATCAAATCGGCTAAGAATCCACTAATCTATGATTTTGGATTTGCTCCATTATTCATCAATTTATTAATTAAAATAATCAATAATTGATTTTTGTGGCTTTCTGACCTGAGTGATGGAAAATCACTCAAAACTAGGAAATAGTGGGTCCATGGGTTTACGCAGTGCTCTTCG